>CM035591.1:52765096-53118818 GCA_020423425.1 Chrysopa pallens
TGTCTAAGGTCACTATTCTATTCACTACCGACTCAAGTTTCGTTTACTTAATAGACATTCTCAAGGCGTAATATAAAAATTATAAATTAAAAAATTGGGGTGGTGTCTAATAAAACCATATACTTTTAAAATATTTAAATTTGAAAAACATTGGGGAATGAAATTAATAGAATCTTATTAACTTTAAGATTTTAATTCATTTTGTGGATTTTGATAACATTTACCAAAAAGAAAAAAAAAAGAAAAGTTTTACCAAAAAGATCATATTTGCTATAGCTTAAATTCATAAATTATACATTTTCAGGAAGACAGCTTAATTTAATAGATAACATTTTCTTCATAATTCACGCTCAAATGAATATAGATATGTATATAAGCACAAATATAGGTTTTAGAACCAAAGATAATTAAATTTTAGCGATGTCTTTAAAAACTATATAACCACAATTAACAGCTAAAATTCTTTGAAATCTATTGAAATTTGTTCATGAATACTTACCAGGTGGTGCTATTCGTACAGTAACTGGACGATGACCAGTTACTTTAACTGATTTTAAAGGTGTTTTGTTTAAATTAACAATAGGAAATAATCCTGGGCTACCATATTTAGCTAAATGTGTTAAACGTTCTCGTTCCCGTCCATGCTCACTTTCACCATATTCTCCACTATATTGTACTATTCGTGATGCAAAGCCAGGACTATGCATATCAGTGTATGTGCTGAAATAAATAACAAAATTTAAAAAAATTTAGTCAACATATAATAAACACGAGCGAATACTAGAATTCAAATTCGTTCACAAAAATTTCTGTTTTCCACATAACGTTATCTATTTTTAAAGTGATGTGTTAACTATCTATTTCATCGGATGTCCGGTTTAGAGCACCAAAAAATCGAACATCGTTCGATTGTTAATTTTGTCCTTTGGATAAAATTAACAACCAACAGCAGTCAGGAATTTATAGAATTGGATGTCAAAATTGCTCAATGAAATATATAGGACAAAGTAGAAGACAAATTGTTACAAGATTCAATGAGCACATGGCACACATAAAATTTGGACGAACCGATAAATCATGTGTAGCTGCTCATGTCATTAAAATCGGTATCCAACCCAACCGAACTAGATGCACATGAAAGCATCTACATTCAAAAATATGGTAAAGACACGATGAACTTAGATAATGGACCTATTCCAAATTCTGATTTAATAAAGATTTCAAAATTGAAGTTGAACTATTAGAATAGAAACGGTATTTGAAATTAAAATTATTTAATTTCATAATTCATTTTTAGTTTTGTACGTTCAAATTTTAATTATTTTAACTGACAAAACCACGTGGCCCAATACTTCAATATCATTAGCCGAAGACTAAACACGTGATCGATGCTGATTGGTTGACGTAGTAATTTGATAGATACTTGGAAAGTATAAATTGCGCATACACCAACAAATATGTGTGGCAAACTCATAGTGTTGTCTATCTGGGTGTAATCCTCCAAAGGCAGTTGAACTGGACACAGAACGCCAAAAGGCGCCTGGCCCCGGGAAACGCATCCTTTGCAGGATTGTACCCACTACTCAGCCCCAAGAGTAAACTGGACGAACGTTTAAAGCATCGACTCTACAAGTCATGTATCCGCCCAGTACTCACGTACGCAGCCCCTATTTGGACTAACGTTGCATATTCGCTCATCACGAAGATGCAGCAATTCCAAAATCGCTGCCTTCGAGTCATCTCGAAAAAACCCCTAAGATTTCCGTCCGAAGCTCTCCACCGCGAAACTGGACACCCAACTATTCCAAACTTTATCCTTACCACCTCAAAATCCTTTTTCCAATCTTCACGCAACAATCCCTTCCCAGAAATCAGCAAACTGGGTCAATTTGACCCAAGGATGCTGCTTTTTAGGAAAAGATTTCCCATGCTACACGATGTCGGTTGCACCTAGTTCCGGTGTAATCTTAATTGTATATAATTTTCTTCTTTTTCTTTTCTTTAATTTACAGGTTAAGCTAGTTTTAGGGATGGCCTATCCATCCACATAGGTTAAGTATTTTCAAATGTTTTTTTTTTTAAATTTTCCATTTTATTAAAACGATGTAATGAAAAATTGTAATCTCGATGTAACTAGTATATAAGATGATGTATTATAGATAAAGCTTAGGCTAGGTGCTATAGTTATAAGCCGATTTGTATTTTATATATATTTTTTTGATGAAAATAAAGAATTATTAATTTGAAATTTGAATTTGAAATATGTGTGCAGACCGCCACCAAATTAGCAACGAGTAACATCTCCTCACAGAATCATTACAACTAGCTAATTCATACTGATGATGACTACTTTGTAGCCGAAATACGTATTTATAAAAATACAAAATAATTTGACCTAGGAAATTGGGGCAAAAAATCGAAATTTAATTAACACATATATAATTATTCATAATATATATTATATAACAAACTTATCTTAACTGTAAATATAAATCGGTCATCTCGAGTATGTATGCAATTAATGTTGCTAGTTGTTTTATTCATTTATTTTATACTTACATTTCCTTAGCATTATGTTCATGTGTATAAAACTCTTGCTTGTAATTTACAATACTATACGATTTCTACTTTTGAAATGGGATATTAATTTATAAAAGCAATATATAGGCAACTTTGATTTTAATATACGACCTTTAAATTATATTTAAAGTAAATGAATATAACAACGAACTCTGATAATTGTTTAAATATCCGATATATGGCTTAATATAAATTTTTAAACTAGTTTTAAGAGTAAATTTAGTACATGTCATAATTTCATAAGCATGATGGATATAAAAAACAAATTTTAAAACTTTAAGAGTAAATTTTTTATACCCTTATTCATAAACGCGTTTAGTATACAAATTCATTTTTTAACTTTGGGTGGTAAACTACCTTAGCATTATAAACACTTACCCCATTCCAATATTATATCGCGACGATGCCAATAATGGGCCTGCGGCATTTGGTATAGATTTTGTTAGGTTTTGGCGATCTGATGTGGGTGATGCTGATGAATTTAATTCCGGCGCGTTATAACTAGTATCGGATAATGAATATCTTTCAGGCCTGGAAAAATTATCAATAATTTAATTTTTAAAATAGTTTCAGTAAGTATTCATTCATTTGTTCAATACTCAAATTATTTGGAAATTAAAAATAAAAATTGAAATGATTTCTTATCACATTTATTATAAAATAACTTTTGTAATAGCATGAAGTACCTAAATTTTACTTTAGATCGTAAACTAAACAATAAGATTGTATTATATAATTAATCTTTCTTATCGAAATATCAAAATAGACATACAATAATCAAGATCAAAAGCCTCAAAAATCTGTTGTAAAAAAAATCTGCTTAAAAATACATTCTATTAATTAATATGCTCTGGATTGAAAACCTCAGGTATCGATACCTTGAATACGAAATAAGGCATCGTTTATATTTTACAACAGTTACAGTTTCAAACGTCTTCTCGAAATTGATTATGATTTATCAGCTGATTAATAATAAAATACCTACTTTTACTTAATATTTGTGTAATAAATATTATATTCTACCACCGTGGTAGAACTTTCAAATAGGTTTATTTGTATACAATTAATTTGAATTTGTATTTGAATACTTTGAGTGAGGTATGTTAGCCCTTTTATTGTTATACTGATTATGAAAATTTTAAATTATTGAGTTTCATATGACAGCAAACGTACAAATAATACTTAGAGATACTTGTAAGGAGAATTAATTACATTAAAAAATCACGTAAATATTCATTTCTTTTAACTATTAAAGGTTTTTTTTTATTAACATTAGGTGTATTATGTAGACAGTCAGGATATTTTATGTAGTTTAGCCAACATTTTACATGAAACTCTTTTGCAGAAAGTCTAGTTCAAAAACTTCCAGCAAAATTATGACCCCCTGAGTACATCTTTTCTTATTTCATTATAAAAGTTTGTGGCGATTAATATTAAAGATAAATTACTAAAATTCCGTTTCACTTACTGTTTGATTCTGTTCGGCCTCACCAGTGATGAATTTGATGTTAAATCAGCTCCTCTATATATAATTGGGGAAATAGGCGTTGATGTATGTTTGCCAATATTTGCCATTGAATTGGGTCCAATACATGGTATTGGTGTTAAAACACTTGCATTAGCACTACGATTGATTCGTTTATTATCCCAACCACTTTGTGTAAACATTTTTGTTGTATTATTTGTTGATACAGTATAATCAATATTATTATAAATCGAATATAACGATGGTATCGTTTGTAATATAAATATTCTAACCTTCACAATAATATTCTTAACCTTAGTAAAACCATGCCCTTGTATACTATTCGTATTTGGATTGAAATCGTAATAAATACCTAATAATATAATAATATATATGAACAAAACAGACCAAATATAATACAAACTGAGCAACACAACACTTATTGAAAAAAACAACAGAATTTTATTGTCTATTTTCATCATTTCAAGGTAGACCGAGACATCTTGAACGAATACCAACCTATAGAAACTTATGCTGAACGCGGGTAAACATGCGCAGTAAAAAAAATTTCAAATTTTGTTTTAAAAAAAATATTTTCTTACTATGGAGAGTACTGGAAAGGACAATCTTTATTAAAAACTTCGTCAAAATGCATTAAACAAAGATAGCGGTACAGTAGCAGCGGTTACATTTCATTAATATACTACCTACTATATTTCCAACAAGGAACATAAGAAAATTTTCTAACTCGACACACTTCAGTTTGTTAACAACTGCTATTTTGTGATGTGATGATTTTCACATGTCTACGTTAATCGTTTGTGACTAATTAGTTTAACAGAAATTGGATTATTTATTTAGGCTTTCCGAAATTCTTTAAAAATTAACTGCGACATAAACTACTCAAGGTACTCAATCGATCGGAAATCGTTTGTGATTTCCAAATATAATCACAAAATCTTTTGTGGCAGCGTCGTTTTCAAGAAAATTTGAAAAAATAAATTTTTATACTGCCATCTAGCGGTAAAATAGCAATTGTATATATTCAGTCCTCAATCGATCGAAAATCATTTATGACAGCCAATTATAATCACATAATCGTTTGTAGTGACGTAACATAGTTGTCAATAAAATTCCAAAATTCAAAATAATGCCATCTAGCAGTAGTATAATCTGCAATTATTTATTAACAATTAAAGCTTGTTTAAATTGACTGCGGCATATACTTCTGGGTAATCAATCGATCGAAAATAGTTTGTAACTGCCAAATATTAGTCGTTGCGGGCAATGGCATAATAGGACAAAGGTTACGCGAGTATTATGAATAGACTGGAGTCACCTTACTTGTGGAAATGGCGCAAGATTTCACTGCTCCAATTTACCGCTTTAATCGAAAATTTAGGGTCATTCTTTTTTCTCAATCGGACCAAATCTCTACACGGACGGGCCAGAAATTTATTTGGAGCGGATGTTGGACCAAGATGGACTAAGATGAATAAAAAACGCGATTTCTTTTGCTCAGCACGCAACGGTTTTTCAAACAGATAACTTTGCTTTGCTGAAAGGTGGCCAGATCTGTAACCCGATGGGTTACAGTGGTGTGCACATTAGCATTTTCTTAGATAGTCAGGCTGGTCTACGGCCCCTTGAGGGTTCAAGGTTCCAGTCGCTGATTGTTCTTGAATGCTTGAAGGAGCTGAATGCTTCGAGGAGCTGTTCCCGGTCACTCTGGCATAAAAGGGAATGAGGTAGTTAATTCATTATCGCGCGATGGGTCATCACTGTCATCCCTATCGCCTGAACCTGTTATTCCTATTGCAAGATGCTTTGTGATATCTTATATTAAGGACTGGCTTCAACAAGACTGGCACCTTGATTACTGGAACTTCACGGATGGCATGCAACAGGATAAGTTGTGCATAACCACTGCTAAATCATTTAACTGTTTCCGGCGAAAACTGACTAGGGTACAGTTGAGAAGAGTTGTGGGTCTTTTAACAGGGCGCTGTTGGTTGAACTATTACATTCAAAATTCGGGAAGCTCAGAATATCCTACTAGTAGGCCATTCCTTGAGGACGATGAAACCTCCATTCACGTCATTTGCACCTATAGAAATCTTCAAGGTGTAGATATAGAATGTTCGGGTTTAAAACTCTGGATCCATCTATTTATGGGAACAACTCCGGAAAACTTATGGGCTTTTTGCATGGCCTCTTGTTTCGATAAGATTCTATAGCATCGCCTGCTCTGTATAGTTCTTTCTCTGAACCTTGTGCCAGAAGGCATCCTGGCCTTTAGATGATGGAGTATTCTAAAGTAGGGTACAGAAGACCAAAAGGTCTAGATGCATGGGGCGCAGATGTGGTTTCTTCTTATTTTTATCTTAAATTGTTTTTATATTTTCAAAAATTTACGATATAATCTATTAGACGCCTACTAGATTTTTTTCTGCACTAACTTGTACAATAACATTCATTTACTAATTCGTCATTCACTTGGTAACTTTTATATTATCAGTACATATTTATTTCTATGGAATTTCTTGAGCAAACTTTTGACAAACACGTTGCAAAATTTCGTTAATTTAAGAGAAACAAAATGAAGGAAATGTATTTTTCAATTTTTTTTATTGCAAATGACTAAAATTGTACGAGTATAGAATAGTAGTTTTAACAATAAATAATAAATTAACTTACCCAAACTTCGAAAACATATATCACAACATTTTTCTAAAACGATATAGATAAATGTAAGCAAAAAAAAGCAAGGATTGCATAAAAATAATTAACACAAATAATATAAAATAACAAAATATTAATCAAAATTTTTTTTAAACAATTTACAAATTTTCTGTTTACTGAACACATATTTGGAAATATTAAATTCTAAAAAAAAAAAAATAATAAACACATCTATTCTGTCGCGATACGAGCAAACTGGATAGCAAAAAAGGGATAAGTCTATATATGAAAAGGTATTTGTTTTTAGAAGACAAAAATTCTTATATTTACAAATACGATATAATATATCTTGATTTTTGATATTAATTTTCTTACAACAGCGTTAATTTTACAAATGATCTTACAACATTACAGAAAAACCATTAAAAATAATTATAATTATAGGGACCTCATGTACAAAAATACTCGGAGGCTTATTATTAATTTCATTTAGGTAATGATAACTTCAATCAATTGTACATTAAATAAATGAAATCAATGAAACAGAAACAAGAGTGTATTCAAATGAATTATATATAGTGTTCCCAAAACTGATTTTATAAAATTGAATCATATTTACACATAGGTCTCTATATTAAATGCAACTAAAAAATCAGTAAAACCAGCGATTAATCGTTAATTTCATTGAACAAAATTACCTATATTCCATAATTACAAAAATATTCATTTACTCTCAATCCTTTCATCAATCAATTCCTTATTTAAATTTATTTATAGAAAACATAATTTATAGAAAACATAATTTAAAATGTTTTAAACTAAAATTTTAACGATTAATTTTAAGTTTTACAATATAAATTTCCATTGTTATGTCTAAAAAAATATATATTTATATATATCAAAACGTATTAACACTGAGTTTATTAACTTTTATAGTTTTGTATATAGCACTAAGCCTTACATAATACACCATGGTAACATTGAAATGATAGATTACCAAATGCAAACACATATTGTAATACAAACTGATTAAACACTTAAGCCGGGTACCGGTTCAAGCATTTTGTGCAAGCAAGCTTGAGCAATTGTATTGGATTTTGTGTAAGCATTTTGCTTACACAAGCGGCTTGAAGAATAAAAATTCATTAGACGAAGTCATGCTTGAAAAAAAAATGCTTGAACATATGTACTCGGTTTTAGTTATTAGAGAACTTATCTATATATTCAGATAATAGTGGCCCAAAATAATATTTAAAAGTAAATACTATAGGTATAGAAAAATTTATGGAAAACAAGCTGTCAAATTGTTTCTATAGTGGAATAAAATTAATTTGATTCGAAAATACAATATGTTACGTGATATTTATTAGGCGCAGATATTAAGAGAGCGAAAATTGAAAAAAATACAATGTATATTACATTCTTAGATCATTACCTAAGATGACATGTAATTTAAGTCAACAGCTTGTTAGAAGCAAACTCTTTTATGTAAAGATCAGCTGAACAGCAATGAATAATCCCACTTAACTTGGTGTTAAAAGCATAAGTCATGACGTATCCCGGTAAAAATTCTGATCTATTATGCATGCGGTATTTGGCACATTATAAACATATTCTGACAATAATATATGTAAGAACTTCTCGTATAGAAGATATTGAAATCTCAATAGATTTAATGTGATTGTCCGAGATACTTCGTCCATATTTAATAATTTTGATTAAAAATTATCTTCTTTGTGGTGATCTTCGTTTTCGGGTTTGTTGCAATTTTATTTTTAGCGTATGAATCACCACAAATATACTAGACATAGAAAGGTAATGTTTAGAATGTATATTCATAATTTGGCCCTATTATTTCACACTTATTGACTAAACTTTAATAAATATTTTGTTGTTAATTATCAGGAAATAGGTATTCGATAGTCAAAGAAATATTTACTCCACACCCATACAAGGTAAATGAAGTTACCAAAATTTTGGTCGGCCACGTTTACGTTTTTATTTTTACAATTTTTCTTTATAACAATGTAAATTTATAATTATCGCAAAGAAAATGTAGATAAAATTAAAATGTTCCTGATGTAAAAATGGTTATCTATGATATTTTATCCCATAAATAATATAACGTCGGATTCACGATGGCGACAAGTAGAAAAAATACTATTATAATTTTTTTTTTTTTAATGTAAATCCATTTATCCTGAGATATAAATCTAATAATATAATTTTTCATTTATATACATTTTTATTCTTTCTTTAAATACGTTTTTCTTTCTAGTTAATAATTATTAATATTTTGCTAAAAATCTATCAAATGTTTTTTTTTCTTTTATATTATTGTAAATCTAAACGCCATAAAAATGTTTCATCTATTCATCGTAAGGATTGTATCGAAATCTTTGCTACGAATCGATAAAAATTGGAAACATTTTTTTCTAATCTAAATATATTTTTACACTTTTTTCTGGTAATAACTCACATTTATTTATGAAAATTAATTTATACCGTCTGTGTGTGTTTGCACAATTTCTATTGCACCAAAAAATAAAAATTATATTCTAAGTATCTAAATAAAAAAAAATTTTCTCTATGTAAATTCAAGGCAATGTACAAAATTAAAATTACTTTTATTTTTTTTTGTCAATGGCAGTTAAATCTGTGAGACACATTTTTTTGACTTAGTAGTTTTCATCACGTATGCGCTTTTAATTCAATGTTTATATGCAGTTTTAGGTATGAGATTATAATTATTAGTTCACATATATTACATTAAAAATTATGAAATAAAATACGCATTAAAAATACATATCTTCTTAAACACGATACGCATACGTGGCAATATCTTATAAAAAAAAATGGTTTTAAAATTTTAGTTTTATTTGGTGTTATAAAAATTAATTCTACCGATAAACATTAAGATAAATATTTTTATTGATTTACGAAAAATTTCAGATATTGATAATTGTTAGGAGTGTTGAATAGTTTAGATAAATTTTTTAGTCAAAATTTAATTTTATATTTAATTATGAGTGTAAAACTGTTTATGAATTAGTGCGAGAAAGGTTAGTTGTTTGCGATTGGGCAAATCCGTACGAGATTAATGTAAAGTTAACGTATTTGATTAAATATGGGTGTCCACATTAAATCAAACAAGTACATTGCTTTTTATAATCTTTAACGTATGATATAAATAATGGGAAAGAACCACTCACACATTTAATTTTAAAATCTCATTCTATTATAGGATGCAGCAGTCACGAGTTCTGCTTTAAAATTTGAGAACATCCTAAATAGAATTGAATTTTTACTTATGAATTTGAAAATAAAGTTACCAAACTAAAAAAAAAGAATATTTCACGTAGCTTCTGAATGTGATTGTAAAAAAAAAGCCTACTATATATTTTAGTTATCCTTCAAAGCAAATTTCATATCTGTTATCTTTATCAGAGTGAAAAAATTCTTAAGTTTTCCACTAATTTTTTTAACACCATTTAAATCTATAATTTAGTTAAACGTAAATCAATTTTTTAAGCATTTTTTAAAGACTGGAACAAAAAAATATTTTTCAATTCAAAATTTAAGTTTAGGGAAACAACTTTTTAAATACAAAGAATAGTTTAAGCCAAGGCTGTAAATAAACTTAAAAAGATTAATTCTTGAAAATTTAATTTTTTTTAGCCTAAGATTAAATTCAATATTTTCATCTCGACGCATAAAAAATAAAACAAACAAAATTTTTTTTTATTTTTTTAATTTCAATGACTCTATAATTAAATGACCACTGCTATGTTATAAAGTAACACGATTACGTTTTCCTTGTTCTTTCACATACACCGCATCAACTTTCTTACTACCCTTTGCTTGTGCTAACATAGTCACTAATTTTTTTGGTGATTCACCAACAATCCAACCATGATGCATCGGACGATCTTCATCATCTGGTGGATCATCACGTATGGGTTTCACTTCAATAAAATCTTCAAATTCATCATCACTTGAACTGGACCAATAGTATAATTTTTCACTAGCACTACGTTTACGTCGAGTCACAGCTAAACTATTTGTTGTCGTAGCCTGATGATGATTATTCTTTTGTGTATCTAAATTGTTATTATTGGGTAATAATTTTTTTCTACGCCCACGCGCTTTTGTTTTGTTCCGTATTTTAGAACATTTACGACTCACTTTATTGGTCTGTGCACGGGATGCTTTACGTTTAATATTTGTTAAATTTGTACTGTTTCCTTGAACACCTACTTTTGTATTTCGTACAACTTTTCTTTTAATGTTAGTTGATTTCAGTATTTTTTCATTTATATTTACAATAGTTTCATTTAGTGGATTATTTTCAATGCTGGGTAGTTCTGAGGAAGGTTTATTATTAAAATTCTCTTCAATTTTTTCATTTTCTTTATTTACATTATTTTCGTCAACAACGTTATTTTCAGAACTGATATTTATTCGTTTCTCACTATCTGATAATTCATCCGAGCTCCAAAATTCAACCAAAATATTTTGTTTTCCACTAGTACATTTTCGCTGACTTTTACGTCCAGCAACTCCAATACATTCACGAATTTCTTGTTCTAAATTAATTCCACTTCCTGATTCATTTTCATCTTTTGTACTAGTATTACCCTTTTTCCGACGGTTAATTTTCTTTGACGGTTTACGCGTTAAAGTAAAATCATCATCGGAGCTGGAATCAGCTGGTTTCGTACGTTTTCCAGGCTTTTTACTTCTATTTACACATGAAGATTTTTTAACAATTGGAACCGGCGTTTGTTGTTGATCAATTACAGGTTCAGGTATAGTATCTTGATTTGACTTTTCTCCAATTAAATTATCAAACAATGTATTCGCATCTTTTGTATTTGGTGAAGAACCAACTTCTGGTGTTTTTGATTTTACAACATGTTTAAAGATTCGACCCATAATCATACCCTTTTTATTTTCATTTTTGATACCCTTTACTGAGCTTTGTGATTTCTTTGTAATTTGTTGAGGTATGGATTCAATTTTTGCTGTATCACCATTTTCTTCATCACTTGAATTTGATGATTCATCAACACTGAATGAATCAATGTAATCGTGATGATCGTCATCGCTATCGGAATTATTCTCAGCAACATTTATTTCAACGGGCGCAGAAGTTTCAATATCTTTGGTATCATTTGGTGAGAATAATTTTTGATCACGATAAGTTTTAAAGTTTAATTGTTGATCACCATCAAATTCATCCTGCGAATCTTCAAAATCGTAGATATCCTTAGTTTTTGCTGTTGATTTTGTTTTTACTGTTGACGCTGGAGATTTTTTATCAGATTTAGTGATTTTCTTTTTTGTATTAGATTTATTTGCTAAACGCTTTGTTGATAATATCGTAGTTGATTCCTCTTCATCATCATCTTTGTCAACATGAATCGACGATGATTTTTTTGATGATTTTAATATACTTTGTGATACTTCAACACCATTTTTATAAAGTTTTAGATTATGCGAATCAACACTGTTACTATTGCTATTTATACTGTGTAATTTTCTTATATTTACATCTTCGTAATCATCGATATTAGATTGCAGATTATCAATTTGTAGTAATTTATTTTGTGTTGAATTTAATACTTCAGCTAAATTGATCTCTTGAGTTGGTATAGATACTTTGATACCTTCAAATATTTTTAATGCTCCTTTCGTAGGTATTTTCTTTGAATCAACAGTAGAATCATCTTGTTTTGATCCACAAAAATCAGATAAATCATCGGAACTGGAAATAGTAAATAATTTGAGTTAACAAAGATATTCGTACTTAAAGTTATATTAATAAATATGGATATATCTGTATATAGGTTGTATCTGTATCTGTATATATGATAGTTTATTTAGTTAGTTAAAAGGCAATTTATGTAATTTTAATTAATAAAATTTTTCACACAAGCAGAAATTAAAAATTTGATCGAACTGACTGATTTGAGCTCTTGTTAATTCCCATTGACAAAAATGTTTAATTTTGATGCGATACAATTTTCTTAAAAATATAAATGAAAAAAATCGACATTTAGGTATACATATTTTTTGAAGATATTGTATTTGTTTTAAAAACATTTTGTCGTTAATTCTGTTTAAATCCAACAAGTGTATTCGTTACAGATTTAATAAATTTATTATAAATAAATATATAATAACACTACACTAACATCTTGTCACTAATAATGGCTTAAAACAATATAAAAGTTCAGAGACAGGCCTTTGTTTATGCAAATGGAAAGTAATTAAACAATAAACCCCTTAAGATCCCACATTTATATTTTACTATATGATTCACAACAGAACTATTTATACAAGTATTTATACAAATATTTTGAATTTTACATTGTGTACTTTTTGGATAAAATGGAATCAAAATATTTACATTGATTTTCCAAATTTTTTTCCCATAAATACCCTAATCATGTTGTACATCATTTGAAAGATCATTTAAAATGCTACAAAATGACATATAGTTCATGACATATCATACCAGACCAATTTTTAAAATATACCTTTGGAATTTTTAGCTAGTTTTTTACAAATTTACTCTCGGAAACGGTCTGGGATAAAAATTAATAAATTGGTGATTTTCTTTTTCTCAGTACCTAGTATAAGTATACCAAATTTTAAGAAAATCTGAAATGGTGAAGTAGATTGGGTATGTTGATTTGGCATAAAATGACCGGTGGGTATGTCTATCGAGGTATAGAGGTAGTATAGAAAAATGAGATTAAATTTTCTATCATTTTCTCTAAAACTTCTTCCATTAAAAGATACAAATGTAGTTAATTTAATTCTCAATAAAAATATCTATCCAGTGACGTTCATATTCTAATCTAGTTATGAAATATCATTAATAATGAATCGGTCAGTTAAAATTTCGCTAAAACATAATTACTTAAGGGTTAATCAAAGTTTATGATTTGAATTCTTAGAAGCTAGAATTTATTATAATCTATTAATAAAATTTTTATCTGAGTTATACACAAGTAACAGAAAATTTTTTGTACAAAGCGAAATGTTTTACACTGTGGTTTGAAACCTTGTAGTGGGTTTTAGAGGAATTTGACTTTATTTAAATTATTTGTTGACTTTATTAAATCTATACTGAACTAGAAAACTTTGTTTTCCAAATTGAAAAAATTTATAGTTTATTTTAATAAAAATTAATTCACATTCGTTCCCAACCTATCTTTATTAAAAACCAAAAACAAATTTTCAACTTACTTATTTAAACTGTTGTCACTTGATGATGTCGAATTTGATAACGATCTTTCATCATGAATAGACGCCTCTGAAGACGTTGATAGTAATGAGTTAATTTCAGAAAAGTCATCTTTATCCTTACTAATATCTTTTCGATTTTCTGAGTTTTGATTGACGTTAATATTGCTGAAATCCATATAGTCGTTAACATTGAGTGCCATTGATTTAAATGGAATTTCTTCAAAATTCTGTGGTTTATTTTTCAGATTACCATCAACGTCATCAACAGCGGTATTGGTGATTGTATTAAATTTGAATGAAGATACATGCGTTGACTGGCCTCTCTTATTAAATGGCGTATTATTATTGGAAGTCGTGGAACCGCCTTTTTGCGATAACCAGTCAGACGCAACGGAATTTGAATTGGACCAATTATCAATTCTTGCCGCCGTTGATTCTTCCACACTACTCGTAATCATATGATGTGATGAACTTTGTGGTTGTACATCATTGTTTCGTTCATCGAATATTTTACGAGATTTTGAATTATTTTTTAATAAACTACAACATTCCAAGAATAGTTCTTCATCTCGATTTAATTTTTTACGAGTAAAATTTTCTTCAAATTGATTTGTTTGTGATATAAATTCAAAAGTTGATGACGTGGGATGTTCGGAAGATTTTTTTAGATAATTAAACACAACATTGTTTTGAGACTTTGGACGTGGTTGTTGTTCTTGATTTGGGGGGACTTCAAATGTGGACGGTTCAATTTCAAGATTCGAATCGTTATCATCATCTTCATCATCTTGTATAATCGAATCAGGTATTTGTGGTGAATTTTGTTCTTCTAATAATTGGTGATCTGGTGATAAAATTGATTGATTCGAATCAAAACTCTTGCGTTCACCTAAACTACGATATCGTTTTGGTTGGTGTGATGTCACTAAATCGGGATAATTCACACCACTTCCAAGGTTGAAAGCATCTGTTGATGATGAAGCTTCATCACTATTACACATGGAATCATCATCCATAAGACGATTCTTTCGCACAATAAATTTCATTGCTAATTCATCTAAATCCCGACTTGCCACATCATTCCCAAAATTTGACGATTCTTCAAACACATCGTCGTCATCTTCTTCGTCGGTAACATTGTTATCATTTGGTTGTGTGATATTGTTTTCTTTATTTTCACCCGATGATGTTGGAATTACTTCTTCATTTCCCTCTTCTCGTTCTTCTAATCGTCGTTTTTCCGATTCTTTTGCTTCTAACTCAGATAATTTTGCAATATGGGTAAAGGTCATTTTATGTTTGATTAAGTTGTCAGCACGACAAAAATGTTTATTACAAATTTCACAATAATTTTCAGTATTATCGACAGCTATTGATATTTTCTTAATTGGTGGACGTCCTCGTTTACCTTTTACTTTGAAATTGGTTTTGATTCGTAGTAATAATGGGGAATGTCGTTCTAAAATAATTGCTTCAGTCGGTTCTGGCACTGTAGTATCTGACAGCGAGCTAACATCAGTACGATTATCAAAACCATCATCACCATTGTCGAGGCTAGAGTTTCTGGATACTTCATCATCATCTTCAATTATGTCTGTTGCTTTCTCAATACCATCATTTTTTTCAATAATAGGTGGAGTGATTGAGCGTATTGTATCAATCGATTCAAAATCTGGTATATTCTTAATATTTTCTTCAACAGCAATTGGTGCTTCTATTTGTGGTATTGGTGGTTCAGAAACTTCTGGTTCTTCGATAATTATTTTTGAAATGACTTTCTTATATCGTCGATTTGTAAATTTCAATTTACCTTTACGGCGTTTCTTTCGTATTTTAAATATTTTCTTGGTTGGTGATTTTTTCTGTTTTTCCGCATGAATTTTTGTAGTGATTTTCTTTGATATATTTTTAATAATTAATTCAGTTGATAAATTTGAATTAATTTTTTTAGAAAAATCTTCAATGTTTTGCATTTTGGATCTTTGTCGAATTTCATCAAAGGAATTTGCAACAGGACTATCTGGTTCATTAAAATCAAAAACGTCTATTGTCTTGGGTTTTCCGATATTTTCCAAAGTCAATTTTGAACATTCGAAATTTGGTTCATTTATATCTAATGTTACCGACATAGATTTTCTACGTTTTCGACTTGGTAATTCAGTTATTTCAAGTTTTGTTGAAGGTGATTCATTTAAGCTATTTTTACGTTTTTTTACATTTTCTTCCAACGGTTTTGGTAGTCCGAACCGTCGTGCTAATGGTACATCACCTTCTTCATCTGTGGTTTCATCTGCTGGCGTAAATAAAGGTGGTTCTATAGCCTTACGTTTTTTCTGATATGGTGATAATTCAGGAATTTCAGGTTCTTTAAATTGGAAAGCATCTCCCTTCGTTTCTTTTGCCTTAGCAATTCTTTGTGCTAATGGTATAATTCTTTCTTCATCCTCCGTTTCATCTGCTGGATTTGGAATGGTAGCTATTGAGGTTGGTTTCAGAGATTCCGATTCTTTCCATGATTTATTAAATTTTGCAATTCTTTCAGCTAGCGGTAAAATTCTTTCTTCGTCTTCAGTTTCCTCAGCTGGATCAATTGGTAATAATTTTTTTAGGATTATTTTTGTCTTTAATGGTTCAATTTCTAATTTTTTATTTAGTTTGACTAAACGTTCAGCTAAAGGTAAAATTCGATCTTCATCTTCAGTTTCATCAGCTGGATCTGGTAATTTCATGTGTAATGATTTAGCTACTTGAAGTTGTCTTAATTTTGCTAAACGTTCAGCTAATGGTATAATTCTATCTTCATCTTCTGTTTCTTCAGCTGCTGTTAAATTCTTATAAGAAGAAATTTCAGTTTTCTTGCGTAATTTTTCTAGACGTTCAGCTAATGGTATAATTCGATCCTCATCTTCTGTTTCTTCAGCTGCGGTTGAATTAAGGATAGGTTTTTTAATACCAAAACGTTGAGCTAATGGAACATCGGCTTCTTCATCTGTAGTTTCATCAATTGCACTAAAAACAGCTGGTAATGTATTTCGTCGTTTAGCACGACTAAATGGTAGGCCTGGTTGTTTAAATTGAAATACATTTTTATCATCTACATTAGTTAATAATTTTGGCTTTTGTAAAAATGTACGTTCAGATAATGGAAGATTCCGTTCTTCATCTGTTTCTTCATCAGGATTATGTGATACTGTTTTCGAAGAATGTACAGTGGATGCAGTTGATTTTTGGGCTGATTGAATAGTGCCAGTTTTTGGGGTCGTAATAATCTGAACATTTTCAAAATCTGTTAATTGTAAACCAATCGTTGAGTTTAATTTTGAAACTTTCTTAAAAGTAATTCGAATTTTACCCAAATTTTCCTCACATTCTTTTGGTGCTGGAGGTGGTGGTGGTGGGGGCATTGATATTTTTCTTGGTTTCTTTAGTTTATGAGTAATTGTCCCCTTATCAACTTCAATAGATTTTAAAGCATTTTCTTCTTTAAGATTCATAAGAACAGGTGGTGTATCAACTTCATCAACTGATCCAAAATCATTTTCTTGTGTATTTAATATTTCCCCAATTTTATTTGATAATTTTTCTATTTTTTTATCTGGTTTTTTAATATCAATTTGCTCTAAATTTTCAATATTTTGATTATTTTCAACCAAAATGTTACTCAAAAATTCATTGGAATTTGTAGCAGATTCTACAGGATTTTCATTTGTTATTGTTGTTGGCTGATCTTGAATTATTTCAGGTGTCACATCCTCAAAACTTCCATAAATTGATGAAACAATTGAAGAATTACTTCGCCGTGTAATCCGACGAGGAAATTGATAATCTTCATCGCTAATAACGTCTTTCTTTTTTGGTCGACCTCGGCGTTTTTTATTTTCTAAATCTAATTTACCATCTTTATCAGACAAATTTTCTTCAATCGTAGAACTTACATCTGTTTTATCTGAATCTTCATCAATAGTTTCTACTATTTTATTGATTTCTTTATTTCCATCTTCGAGTATTTCCGCTTCGAAGTTTGAATTTGTGGTACCAATTTTACTAATTCCAAAACGCTGCGCCAAAGGAATATCTCCTTCATCATCGGTAGTTTCATCACCTGGAGTGAAAACATTAACCTGATGTGAAAAAATTTTGGTTGTTTTAATTGGCGATAATCGTATTTCTGGTTCCTTAAATTGGAATTCTATCTTTTTTATTTCTTCTGGAATAACTTCGATTTCACTTTTTCGGATTTTAAGTTTTTCTGGAATAACTTCGATTTCACTTACTATATCAACTTTAGTACTTTGAATTTTAATTTTTTCAGAAATAACTTCGTTTTCATGTAATTTTTCTGTTTTTGCATTTTGCTTTCTAATTTTTTCAGAAATAACTTCGTTTTCATTTAATTTTTCTGTATTTGCACTTTGCGTTTTAAATTTTTTGGGAACACCTTCGATTTCACTTACTTCGATTTCATTTAATTTATCAAGTTTTATACTCTGCTTTTTAGTTTTACCTGTAATAATTTCGATTTCACTTAATCTTTCAGATTTACCACTTTGCTTTTTAATTTTTTCTGAAAAAACTTCGGTTTCTTTTAATTTTTCAGTTTTTTCTCTTTGCTTTTCATTTGTTTCTAAAATAACTTCGACTTCACTTATCTTTTCATTTTTTGCATTTTGCTTTTTATTTTTTTCTAGAAGAATCTCAATTTCATTTACTTTTTCAGATTTTGTACTTTCCTTCTTAATTCTTTCACTATTTACAACATCGACTTCAATCATTTTTTCGGATTTTATAATTTGCTTTTTAGTTTTTCCCGGAATAACTCCGGTTTCGTTTACTTTTTCAGATTTCGTACTTGGCTTATTACTTTCTTTTGATGTAATATGGATTTCATTTACTTTTTCAGTTTTTTCACTTTGGTTTTTCGTTTTCCCTGGAACAACTTCAATTTCATTTGCTTGTTCTGTTTTTGCACTTTCAATTTCAATATCATTTACTTTTTTTATTTTTGTATTTTGTTTTTTACTTTTTTCTGTAACTACCTCTTCCATTTTATTTACTTTTTCAGTAGAATCATCTAGATGTGCAGACTGCTGTACAATTTTTCCCTTTTCAATTACCGGCATAATTTTCTCCATATTTTTATCAATTTGGTTAACTCGTTCATTTTGTTTTGATAAAATTGCCAATGGAATTTCGTCTTCTGAGTCAGATGTTAAAATTTTAGTAATTTCTGAATCGTTATTACCAAAATATTCTAATGATTTTGTGTTTTCTAATTCATTCAATACTTTTGTCGATTTTCTATGTCTTTTCAATGAAGAATTATTTTCATTGGTATTTGTATTTACGGAATCATTAATTTCTGAATTATCAAATACAAGTTCTGTTAATCTTGTTGATTTTCGTCTAAGTTTGATACGGGAATTAATAACTAACGATTTTTGAGGAATCATTTCGGTGGATATATTTTCGATGTCTTTTTCTATATCCTTTGATTTTTGCTCAAGTTTTGAATTTGTAATTTTAAGTTTTGATTCCAGATCCAAAGTGTCCAATTTCTGTGATTCGCCTATAATATTCGATGGTTCTTGAATTTGTATGTGTGTTCGCTTCGATTTTGAACGTGTAGCGGATGATTCAGTTAAATCTTCATCACGGAAAATTCCTACTTTGTCAGAATCGGACTCTACATTTAAATTTTCTAATTCATTTTCAGATTGGTCCTTCATCTTGACAGATTTTTGTTCTAATGAAATATTATCTAGATCTGAATCATTTGATAATTCTAATAATTTTTTAAGTGTTCTTTTTAGTTTTGAACGTGTTTTAGCAGGTTCAATTATATCTTCATCATTAGAAATATCCATTTCTGTAGTATTGATTTTTGACTCGAACTTTTCTAATTGATTTTCCTCGATTTCAGATGTTCTAAAAGGTTCAATATATATTTGAGGTAATAACGAATCGATTAAAACAGAATTTATATTATTTTTCTCATTACTATTTGTTAAATTTTGAGATTGTTCCAAAGAGCTCTTTGAAATACGCCCAGATTTTCTTCTAGAATTCTGATATAATTTATTATCTTCAAGATTTTCGGTTTCACCAATATTTTCTACTTGTTCTAATATTCTTTTGGATTTGCGTCCAAATTTTCTAGATTGTATGGAAGATTTGCTTGTATTCGAATCTTCATTAATTTCATTGAAAATCGTAATATCTTTACTTTCTGTTTGATCTACTATAATTTTTTTGGATTTTCGACCAAACTTTTTCCCTTGAAATGAACTATCGCTTAAATCATTTGTTTTTTCACTAATTTCTGAATTAATAATACTTGATGTATATTCGTCGTTAGTTTTTAATTGTTCTAAAATAATTTTTTTGGGTGTTTGTTCGGATTTTTTCATTATACTCGAATTATCTTCAGTATCTATTGAATTTTGATTTATTATTATTTTTGGATTTGCTGCTTTATTTTCCAATATTTCGGGTTGTGCATCTGATGAAATCTTACTTGCAATTTTATCTTCTACAACGTCAATATACTTTAAATTGGATTCAATATCTTCACTTATGTTTTCTTTTGAATTATTAATTGATATTCCGGACTTATTTTCTAATTGTTCTAGTGATTTTCTAGGTTTACGAGTGGGTTTCTTAAATTGTAAAGTTTCCATTGTTGGATCAATATCCAATATATTTTGAATGTTTATATCTGAATTTTCAATTTTCTGTGGTCTTTCTAAGGAAGAATTTTTAGATCGTCGACCAGATTTTCTTATTGGTGTAGACTTGATATCAGTTGAAATTTGATCTATCTCTATATTTGTTGTAGTTTCTTGCATATTTACATTTTGAAATTGTGAAGTTTCAATTATTGAATCATTATCCAATATATTTTGAATGTCAATATCCGAATTTTCAATTTTTTGTGGTCTTTCTAAGGAGGAATTTTTAAATCTTCGACCAGATTTTCTTAAGAAAGGCGCTGATTTTTTATCACTTGTTTGTTCGTTGTCTGAAGGTATTACAATTTCTTGTAAATTTTCATTTAGATTATCGAATTTTTCTTCTATTCTATTTTCGAGTGAGTCTGTTGTTAACTTTCTTGATCTTCGTCCAGGTTTTGTATTTATATCAATTTTTTGGAATTGATCATCCCCGGTATTTTCTGAGTCAATTCTGGTATCATTTAAAGTATCATCTTTTTCTGTTTGTTTCAAAGTTTTTTTCGGTTTGCGTCTTGATTTTTTAAATTGTGGGGAATGTTTTGTAGTTTCAGGATTTTCCATTATTAAAGCATTCACTTGTGATGTAACTGAAATACTTTCCAGGTTTGAGGAATTATTAGTCAAAAGATTTATATTTTCAAAATTGGAACTCTTTTCATTTTTTAATTCTATGTAATTATTGGATTCTATTATTTCAGAAGAAACATTTAAACCATTTTGATCAACTAATTTCGAACAATTTTCAGATTCTTTCTTTGGTTTACGCCCAGGTTTTTTCTTAGCATTCGATTTTTCTATTTTAGAAGAATCACTTTCTGTGTAATTTTGATCCTCTATACACATAAAACTTTGAGATTCTTTCAACACGTCACTCGAAACATTTATGTTTTCTAATTTGTTATCGTCTATTACTATTTCAGATTTACGTCCAGGTTGCTTAGATCGTGAAAAATTTTTGGTAATATCGGTTTCAGTTAATTCTTTCGAAATATCCGATTCCGTCATTTCAGAAGAAACATTTTGAATGGAATTTTCGTTTTCTCTGTTTGAACATTCAGATTTTTCTTCAAATGCGTTCCTAGATTTACGTCCAGGTTTTTTATGTTGTAAAGGATTCTGTAAAGTAGACGTTTCAAGTAATAAGTCTTTGGAAATATCGGATTCTATTAATTCGGAAAAAACAGTTTGGTTTGAATTTTGATCTTTTATATGTAAAATATTTTCAGATTCTTTTAAAAGATCACTAGAAACATCTGGAGTTTCCAATTTATTTCCGTCAAATATATTATTGGTTTTACACACAGCTGTCTTAGATTGTGAAGAATTATTTGAAGTAGATTCCGTTAATGAGTCCTTTGAAATATCAAATTTCGTTATTTCCGAAGAAATTATTTCAGTACTATTTTGATCTTCTATGTTTAAAATAATTTCTGATTTTTTCGAAATGTGTGAATCATCTGCAATTTTTAATTTATTTTCGTTTAATATTATAGGTTCAACTTTTTTAGAGTGTGAAGTCGTCGTAGTATTAATAACTTCAATTGGTAATTCTTTCGAAACATGAGAACTCATTAGGTCAGAGCAAATAGTTATTGAATTTTGATTTTCTATGTTCAAAACACTTGCAGGTTTAAACAAAACGTCTTTTGAATTGTTTGAAATTTCAGATTTGTTTTCTAATACTTTCTTCGGTTTACGTCCAGGTTTCGTAGCATCCGAATTATTCTTAGTGGTGGACTTTTCATTAATTAATTCCTTCGTAGGAAATTCATTTAAAATGTCTTTTGAAATATCGGTTTCTATTATCTGAGAAGAATCTTTTTGGGTGGGCTTTTGGTTCTCTGTATTTAAAATATTTTCGTGTTCTTTTAAAATATCACCATATGTCTTCGATTGTGAAGAAATTATGTTGACAACAATTTCTGTTGGTAACTTCTTCGGAATATCGGTTTGTACTTCAGAAGAAATATTTTGAAGCAGATTTGGATCTTTTATATTCAGAACACATTCAGGCTCAATCGAGATGTTATTTAAAATGTTTGAACATTCAGGTTTTTCTTCTAATACTTTCTTAACCTTACGTCCTGGCTTCTTTTTGCCAGAATTATCAATTGTTAATTCTTCTGACATACCACACACTACTATTTTAGAAGGATCAATTTTATCTTCTGCGTTCCACACATTTTCTGATTTATTGTCGTCTAATTTTTTAGATTTTCGTTCTGGTTTTTTGGCATGCGAAGAAATTGTTGTAGTTAAATTTTCAGTCATTATGTTTTCTGGAATATCGGATTTCATTATTTGAGATGTATCATTTTTATTAGATTTTGGATCTTCAATGTTTGGAATATCTTCACTTTCTTGCGAAATGCAATCCGAAATATTTGAAGATTGAATTGGTGCTTTATATCTTTCACCATTATCTACATGTTTCTCATTAATTTTAGTATTCTGTATATTGATAGAATGTTCTAAAATATTTTCCAATTGATTACTTGAAGATTCTAATTTGTTTTCGTCTGATACTTTCTTAGATTGTGAAAAGGATATTTTAAAAGATTCTATTTTGTCAATTTTAGTATTTCCCGATACTAATTCATTTTTAATGTTTTTCTGTACTATGGCCGAAGTCTTTGTTATATCTATTGTAACAGAATTATTAATTTCGTTAATTTGACTATTTTCAAATGGAGTTTGAATTTGTTCTAATTGCTTTTTTAATTTACGGCATGATTTTTTCAATTGCGTGCTTGAATTTTCATTTATCGAAATATTGGTATTTGAAATATTCGAAGAATTATCTAAGCTTTCAGATAGATTCGTTTCAGTTGTCTTTTGTGGAATTAAATCATTTAATATTTTTGTTTCGGTTCTACTTTCTAACATTTGTATTGATTCTAGCTTTACTGGTTCATTTTCAACGATAGTTGAAACTTCTTCAATTTGTTCAAGCAACTTTTTAGGTTTTCGCCCTGCTTTTAATCGCGGACGTTTTGTGTCACTTGAAGAATTTTCTACTGTTGATGGAGTTGTTATTTGAAGTTGATTTTTTATTGGTGTAAACACTGATGTTTTTGGATCTTGTAAAGGAGATATTTTACCAACTGTAAATAATGGTAAAGCATTTTCCAAATCAAAATCATCCGTTATACAATTTAAATTTGCACCAGATATGTCGGAAGTTTTTATTTCCGGTGTTGAATGATGTATTACAACATTTGCTATTACTGTTTGTTCTGTAATCACTGTTTGTTCTGATTTTGATTTCTCCACTGTTTTGTCCAAAGGTTCGAAAACACTTTTTGGTTTCCTACCTGGTTTCTTGCGTACTTTCATTAAATTACTTATGTGTTCTTTACTTTGATTTGTTTCTGTTAATTTCGATAAATCAGTTTCGAAAATTTCTTTTGGTTTTTCGATTTCCACGACTGGGGGAGAAATTATTTCAATTTTTTGCCTATTATTTTCTTTATTAATTGTATTTTTAGCAACTTGATTTATAATTTCCGTTAAATTGTCTTTCGGTTTGTTGATAGTATTTTTTGCAACTTGATTAATTATTTCAGTTAAATTGTCCACCATGGGGGGTAGCGGAATGTTAGTTACCATATTTTGAGAATTATTTTCTGAGGATTGAACTAATTTTATTAATGGTAAATCTTCAAATGATGTATCAGATCCATTATCCTCTCCAGTTGGTGGTGGGAGTAAGGCCAGTTCAGATTCTTCTTCATTTGTATTACATTTTCGTATAGGTCTAGTGCGTACAGTACCAATTCTTCGATTAGTATTAGCACGTTTTCTACCAATTCGTTTATTATCATTTTCTATATTTTGATGATTTAACAGATTATGGATATCCAAAACATGTGACGTTGATGATTCTTGAATTGGATATGTCGGTAAATCGATAGGAATTTTCGAGATATTATCATTTGAATCGAATTCTGAACTTTTATCTGGTGTAGTATAATTTTGAGATGGTAATGCTTTTGTAACAAGATTATTTGATGGTGGTATGAGTAGTGGTAGAGATGGTGTTATATTTATTATACTTTGTTCACTTCCATCTTTTGTTCTATTTTCTACTTCCACAATTTTATTTTTATTTTTTTGTAATTCAATATTTAATACAGAAGCTGATTCTACAACTTCAGGTACATTTAATATAATCGGATGTGTAATTAATTTTTCAGTTTCAGTTTCTTGTTGTTGATTTCGTTCAGCTTCACGACGCTCAGCTTGATTTGCAAGCAATTCCATTTGTCTTGGTAAATCTGAAAAATTAATCGAACCTTTGGGTTTGATTGGTGGTTTTTGTATACTCTTTGTCTCAACAATATGTTCCACTTCATTAGCAATTGGTGCATCTATAAATAACTTCGACGTTGTTGAACACGATAAATCAATTGGACTTGTTTGGTCGTCTTCAGGAACATTTTTTGGTAAGCTAAAATCTAAGCCATGTGGAATATCTACTGTTTTCTTAACCGGAGTTGTTGGAAAAGGTGCTTCAGTAATTTTCTTCGGAATTGGATCAGAAAAAATTGGAGGTTTATTAAATTTAGGTGTTGGGATTTTTAGTATATCACCACGTGGATTTGTATCCGAATTTTCTGTTGACGAAGACGACATTAATTTTTGTTTTAACATATTTATGCAATCGTTTAGTTTTTTTATGGGTTTTTTAAGACCTTTCGGTTTATTTTTATTATCTTTTTTTGTCGTATCTTCCAGTGGAGATGAATTCTGTTTTGAATTTTCACCACTAGTTTCACTTATTTGAATATTATCAAATGAAACATTTGGTATACTATTCGGAGGTAATACTGGGTACAAACCATTTTGTATCAGTTTTTGCATAGGTGTTTCAATGACATAATTATGATATTCTTTACTTCCTATAGGTGATTTTCCACTTAAATCAACATCAAGAATTTTCTCACTATTTTTACCAGTATTAGGGGATAACGTATTTAATAATGGATTTGTTTTATCGTTTGGTACAATATTATTTAACTGGAAATTATTGATGGAAGTATCCATGATTTTCTCTAATAAATTACTATTTATTTGTGTTCCTGTTGAAATAATAACATGCGACACAACAGGCAATAATATCGGTATGGTTACTATGCTATCTCCTCGTTTTAAGTCGTTCGGAGGACCTACGGCTTCTAATATCGGCATGGGAAAATTTTGATTTGATAAGTTTTTTGGAATTGTATCACATTTCTCTGAGTTAATTCCATTTGTGTTAACTTTTAATTTTTTATTTGATTTTATTAGTATATCATCTTCGATGTCAGAAGAGGATTCTACTGTATATTTTGCAATAACTTCTTCAATTGTTTCCGATATTGTATCATGAATTGTTGCAATGGCAACTGGTGGAATTATTGGTATTGGTGCAGATGACATGGAGGGTACTAGCGGTAAAGTTGCAGGTATCGGAATTTGTGGAAAGAGTAATGGTGGTTGTTCTTCCTCGATCGCACTTGGTGTGATGTCAGTTTGTGTACTAATTACACGTTTTCGTTTACCCAATTGAATTTTTTCGGTTCCAGCATTTTCACTATCTTCTGGTGGATCAGTTGCTAAATTAAGTGGTTCGTTTTTTGTATTTGATATTTTTTTCGTTATGTTTCGCATATTTTGTGTAAATGTTTTTAAGCTAAACGATGATTTTTTTGGTTCTTCGATAGTTGACATTGTGGTTGATCTTGGATATTCTTTATAAGTAACTTGTCCAGTAATATTTGCTACGACACTTTCAATACAATAATCAATATTCGATTTTGGTTTTGTAAAAGGTGAAATTTTTTCTAAAACTGGAGGTAGATCAATATTTTCAACTTTTTTCGTTTCCTCAACAGTTTTGGTCAAATTTTCATTGGGTTTATCTTCTAATGGTTTCTCGGTTATTCCATCAGAAGACAATTTATCATTATTTTGATCAATACGGGTGTTGTCATTTTCATTTTTCTGTGTTTCGCTTTTATCTTTATTACGTCGATTAAATGATGGTAATTTCCGTTGAATGCGAGATAATATTCGCATACGATTCGATCGACGTGCTGGAGATGTACTCGGTGTATTTTGCATATTTTCACTAATTTCATTAATTTTTTTATGAGATCGTAATGTTTTTGTTAAAAATTTCAATGAACGTAGACGCCGTTTAGTTTTTGGTATTTCGCTTTCGTTTCCTTCAACTGTTTTATTATCATTTTTATTACTTGATTTTTTTTTCTGGTTAATTTCTGGATCCTTAATAATTTCTTCATCAATTTGTTGCTTTGCAATGTGTAAACCTCTGGATCGTGTTAAACGAACTGTATTATCAGAATTAATATATTTTTGTGCTAATAATATTTTATTACGTAATCGTGTAACAACTGTTTCACCAAATCGTGTTTTTTTCCTACTAAATATTTTTGATTTTGGTCCCAATGCAGTGTTACTATCAATAATTTTACTAGCTAAAACTTTTTGTACTTTTGTTTTCCTATTATTATTATTATTTGAATTATCTGGAGTTAATTGTTTTTCATTTTTCGGTGAATTAGATGCTGAACGTCGAGTTGTACGTGGACTAATTTTACGTTCCGGTGTTGCATTTTCATTTTTCACGTTATTCAATTGATTTCTAGATCGTAAATTTCGTTGTAATGCTTGTTTCATTTTTTGATTAGCAGCCTTGATTGTTTCATTTTTATTATTAGTTTTTGGTGATTTTAACAATTGTTTTGTACGGTTCGAATTCACATTTGTTTTATTTGGATTTAATCGATTCGGTTTGCGAAGACCTTGTTCTTTAAGACTCATTATTTTTCGCGTTGCACGTTTTGGTGGTAAATTTGCCAGCATACGTTGTATTGTGTCAGCTATATTGTAGAAAGGGAGAACGTGTTAAAAAGAGATTAATTATTTGTGAATACGATTCATTTGTTTATGTGTAAGCATGCGCATGCAAATTATAAGCATCTATATATTTTTGTGATTCATTAAAATATGTTTTTTTTGTATTACGACTTTCAACTTTTAAATTATTTTATTTAAAAAAATATATATATTTTTAACATATTTAAAATACACAAAAAATATTCGTTTTGTAATTGATATTATTACGAAACGGTTTTCCACACCAAATCTACAATATTGGAATATATTTTGGGAAATACGTTAGAATGAATATTTTAAAAATGTGTTTCTTTTTAATATAATAAAGATTTTGAATTAAATATTTCTTAAAGCACAACTAACAGCAAAGAAAAAAATATTGGGAAATTGTTTAAAATAGCAAGACTTTTATTATGTCTTTCTGGTAAATAGATCTCGTGGAGACAAGTACAAAAATAAAATGTTTCAATTTCTTTGAAATTCGAAAAATTAAAAAAATAATGCCTCAAACGCTTTCCTTTTGTTAAAAATATACATAATAATACTTAATATAATATTATTAGGGAGGTAACATTGTTCATAAAAACTGACTGATATCGAATTCGATGTCAACACATCGATGTTTATTAAGTAAATAAATAATTACTTTGTCATAAATTTACACATAAAAAATACTGATTTAATTTTCTGACTACATAAAAAACTATTCGGCAAGCCCTCCGTTTTCATGTGAATATTGTGCATAATAAATTACATAACATTTGGGTAATTATTTTTTGAGCTATTTGTGCGCGAAAATAGAAAAATATTACATTAAGGAGTGTGCTTATTACAGAGGTCTCTCTTAAGAATATAAAACAAGAAAATATTGTCTAATAGTACATAAAAAGTTGGTCAGATGATTGTCGTGGTCGCATGCTACCTTACCATAAACGTTGTTTTTACTAAACAATTCACATTGTAAGGTTGTAAGGTAGGGTGTGATCACGGCTATCTTCTAAACATCACTTGATCTTATTTCGGATAATAATATTTTTAACAGCATTGTTTTGGCTTTGTCGTAGTCGGGTAGAAACAAAGATAAATTTTAGTTAGTAATATATTAATTCATGATTTTCAAAGCCTATGAGAACTTTTGACCTAAAGATAATACATATCATAATTATACTCTTTTGTAGCTAATTTGCCAGTATTTTTACATTACTGCAGTGCAAGATCGTTTTTTGTAAATAAACTGAAATTTTACAAATTTTAATCAATTTGATTTACAAATATTAATATTTTAAAAACCAATTGTTATAATTCCTTGTTTTAACTTGGTATCGAAAGTCGTACAAAATAATGCTCTAGAGCAGATATTCTCTAAATTTTTCTTTTATTGCGTCACACTTCAAAAATTTAGCAGCACACTAGGGTTAACTGTTATTGAAAATTTTAGATTAAAATTATTTACTTTGAACTAAATAACTAGTCTAAAAATAACTATAATTTGAGAGATTTGAAAACTTGTAGCTCAGTCTGATGACATCATATCTCATCATAGCATATATCAGAAATTTAATAATCTTATTTTATTTTCTAAAAATTTGAACTAATATTAAATACCACATTTTTAATGTTATTAAACGAATTAACTTGACTTTAATTTTAAGTCTACGTAAAAATATAACTACATGTACTAAGAAATTAATAAAAAAAACTAAGTTGAAAATTTTTTTACCATAGAATAGCAAAATAATTTTTTTATTGAAACCGTGTCTGAAAATTTAACAGATTGCTATACATTGTGTAATTCGTAAAGAAATGTCAAATACAGAATTTCAAATAGCTAAAATTCTCGGAAATTTTTAAAGATAAATAACATTTGTTTATATCAAAATTTTAAGATGTATAAATTTTAAGCATGTGTTAAAAAAATGGAATGTTGGAAGTTTAAGGTATGGAATTAATATAATATCTTTGAAATTATTACAATTGGTTTTTAGAAGGATATTATTAAAATCAAATTCCAAAATAATATTATAAGTAAAATTTTTATAGTCGTAATTCAAATTTTGAAAAAAAATTAATACACTAAGCATTAAAAAATTACTTCTAAGAATGCATTACAAAAATAAAATGATGAATGTTAGTGTGATAATAGTGTACACATAAAAATAATTTTACCCTACGTATGTTACATAATAAATTTTTTTGGATGTAGGAGAAATAATCGATATTTTACACCGAGTGTTTAAAGAACAAACGTTACGAATTTCATTTATCAAATGACTGCTGAGGTGGTACTTTATGTTGATTATAAATTTCACATATATATCGCATTTCATGTCAAGTGGAAAAGTGTAAGGTTCTGAAATTAGTTCATATAAGGCCTAGTTGAGTTTCCAGAAGATATAAACATAACCACATAATTTTTTGATTGTTGAGGTTTAATTGTCCAATGGGGGGAAAAAAGGTTTTTAAAAGATGTGAACGTGGTTGTTTATTTATAGTCAAGTGCAATTAGGTTTTTAACTCGGAAGTCAGTTATAGAGGATGGATTTTAATGTTTGAGGTTTTTACGAATTCCTTATACTATTAAATAAAAAGTTTACCATTTAAAATTTTCGCCTTTTAATTTATTTTCTCGAAGTTTCACTATGGAAATAACGTTATTTTTAATATAGTATATTCCTTTTACAGCTAAATTTGATCCGGTTTTCAACAATAACTTCCTTAATCTTTAAACTGTCTTATCGATTAAAATATTATTTTGCAATATTTTAAGGCCTACAAGAAAATTGTTTAGAATGCTTAATTTTTGATAGAAAGAACATTAAGCGAAATATTCAGATAAGTTGATCTTTATTTTGATATATAAACTACGAACATCGATATCTCAGTTATTTTTTATTTTAGAGAAATAAATAGTATTTGTTGATAGAAAAACCAAAATTTTGTTTTAGTAGTTTTTACAAATTTTATTCGGTATTAGACTTAATTCGGAAATACAGAACAGTTTTCAAAAAATAATTTTTAAACTAAATATAATTTACTGTCTAAACTTTAAGCAGCTTCGAGTATTTTTTTTGGTCTTTTAGACAAAATAATCTGATCATATATTGCGAAAAATTTCGACATTTGGGGTAGACGTCATTGGTTTCTAAGCTATAAAACTAAGTCAGCGAGATTATTTTAATTTAAACTCCTTTCGTTTTCAAACTAACGATTTTAACGACAGCTTCTTTTGAATAGCTATTTACGTACTTTAGAAAGGTGCCTTGAGTTTTCCCCAAATTATTGTTCGCTTTTGTGTTATTCCACGTTAAATGACCATATTTCAATTTTGCTTAAACTAAATGCCACTTTCAACGAGTATTAATTTGGTTAATATTGCATTTACAGAAATGAAAAATAAATTTTTTTCTAACATTTTTTTAAACAAGCTTCATTTTTTACTCACATATTTTTCAATAAAATATAATATTTTCGAGATATTCGTAAAAAATTCAAAACATGTTAAATTTAATGTTAAATCGACCTTTTTAATCATGAATAGCTCAAAAAGCATTCACTTTTGGAAAAAAACTTTAAAAAAAATTTTATGTTTAAAATTAGTTCACAAAATCGCGGAAATTTTCAATTGGTAAACTTTTAGATATATGATATTAGAAATCAACAAAAAATTCATTCTATAACTGGATTCTGTCATTTTGCACTTATATTGTCTAATTGAACTCGGCTAGTAGAAAATTGATTGGTGTTTTCATATTTTAACCTAGATTCGAAATTAAAATTTTGTGACCTCAGTTTTTGATTTAAAATTGTATTTCCGGTTTTTAACATGATATTACATTTTCGAATATATTTAAAAAATTGAAATAACAATAAATTTTGTAAATAAACCAACATGTTTAATGTTCAATTCATTAATGTAATATAAAAAAAAATAAAAACATATTTAAAAAAATCAATTATATAAATTCTTTAGAGCCCCATAATTTATTAACTTCACACACAAAAAAAATTGCGTATCCGCGTTCATATTGTTTAGAAGTATAATTTGTTTCACCGTTCGCCTAAATTTGTTTGTTGCAAAGTTCACGTTAATTAATTAACATTCCTGCAGAAAAATTGATATTAATAATAATCGGTCAAAATGGCATAAATCGGGCTCGATATGTGAATATTATTATATCTCATACAATAAACTCTTTAAAAAATAAAATAGAAACTAAAACAATTTTAACTAGTCTGATATGCTTGACTTCTACGAAGAACTGTCAGTAAATAATGATTTTACGAGGTTATTGTGGTTAGTCAATGTTTATTGTGAATATGATATTTTATTAACAAAATAAATTGTTCGAATAAAGACCACCTTAAACCCTATTTTTACCGAGTTTCTATTAATTTTTATGAATATTAAACTTAGAAAATTAGTTTGAGGAAGACAATTTATAACATATTTTTTTTTTAAATGACTGTTTTTGAAAGGTAAAAAATGAAATTTGCAGTTATACAACGAAACTAATCGCCAATCGTAGACGAAAAGATGCTTTGGATAAAGTCTAATATCATATATTAGACTTTATCCAAACAAAGCTTACCTACCATTTTTTAAACAATAAAAGGCGTTTACCCATTTAAAAGTTTATCAGATTTTTATTTTCTTTGAAAAAGATAAGCTTTTAAAATTACATATGGCGACTATTCGTAACATTTTTCACTAAACACTCTGTATAAAAATATATATGTATATTTTTGAATATGGGAGAGAAAGAAATATTATATATAAAGAAGCAATATTATATAAAATAAGGGTAGGGGTCTTACCATCACTTGGTCGAGGTGGGCGAGGACCCTCCAGCTTGGATCGATTTCTGCGACGTTCAACAACACCTCGTGTTGTATTCTCGCCAGTTGAGCTACTACCACCCTCCAAACGTACCCGCAACTTCCGTTTCAATTCTGTAAAGCATATACCATACAGTTAAAGTATATATATATATATATTGTAAACCACACGTTATAACAACAAAATGACATACAATAATTATATATTTTATATATATATATATATATATATATATATATATATATATATATATATATATATATATATATATATATATATATATATATATATATATATATATATATATATATATATATATATATATATATATATGTGTATTTCTGTTAGCACCCATTCGTTGTATCAGTATATACGCATAAACTCATGATGCCTACTGACTTTATAAAGAGTTTTTAAGTTCAATAGAATCTATCAAAGTTGAAATTCATATAAAAATATTAATAAAAACCATTCATCAAATAGGTGAGATTAAAGATACTTTTTGAATGTACCTAGATATTGTTTAATATACTTATAGATATTTTAAAAATAATAGTTCGATGGCCAAATGAGGCATGCTCTATAAGGACATTTGGCATACCCGGATTTGACCAAGTGTATCACTTCAGTTTGTTGATTTTAAATTTTGAGACGTACACAGTTCGTATACAAAATTAAAAAGAGGCCACTGTAATAATATAATAGTTTAAAAAAACTAAAAAAACACGCATGCATGCGTAGTTCGCGCACTAGCTCTATCTTTATTACTCTCATGCAAAGGATCCGTTCAGATGCGTTCTGCAGCCAACTTCAGAGAGTTACCTACAGACAAACAAACATACGAGTGAAGCTAATAAAAGCGTGTTAAAAATGGCACTTGATCGGTTAAGGAAATTACTTTATTGGAAAAGATTGTATAGAGAAGAAAGACATATTGTAAGAATTTTTGTCTGTAGATTGTTACAGAATTTAGCAGCCTAATTTAAAGACGTTCCTTGACGTTTCAATAAGTCAACAATTTAACCTGATAACCGACATAATAAATTTATAAAAATTGAACTAACTTAGTTCATGTTTTCTATAAAAATAATTGTTTAATTTTTTTTTTATTGTCTAAAGTTTGATAAAATAGATTTTATGTATAATTGTACCAAATATAATTGTTGAATCACTCAACTGTAACACTCTTTAAGTTAGGCTACTGAATTTCTTAACAACCTAGGGACTAAACGACTTCTCCATACATACTATCTTTGCCAATTAAGTAATTACTTTAACCGATCAGGTGTCTTTTTTACGTTGATCTTTTGGTATATGGCTTAGTCATGATTGATTAATGTAATAACTTTTTTCTTTATAAAAATTCTGAAAAATGGGTAGTTTCTATTTTCGGTTTACGTAAAATTATCGACTGTCCTTGCAAGCATCAAATTGACAGTTATCCGATTTCTTTTTATTTTAGTTGAAATATCATTCAATAACAAATGTAAATAACATTTTATCCGCCATGTTCGCCATAAAACCAGATGTCCGTTGCCCGACAACCTGTAAATTGTGAAAAACGTTAATTATGATTTCGTTTTGACACAAGTTAGACAAAATGATTTTGCATTTGTTTTTTAATTATCTTCCTATAAAAATGACAAAGGTTTCTATCATTTCCAAGCTTGTGAAATTGGTCATTTTTAGAATTTTCGTAGAAGAAAAAGTTTTACATTAATTATATACATATTTTTAAAAGTATATTTATAAATAAAAAGAAATGCTTATGGGCATCAGAATTGTAGCATCAAATATTTACATCAATTATTTTATATCCAAAAATTAATTTTTTTATTCACTTCCATATAAATAATTATATTTGCACGGTGTGCAAACCGTCACCAAATTAGCAACGAGTAACATCTCCTAAAGAGAATCATTACAACTAGCTAATTCATATTGATGATGACTACTTTGTAGTCGAAATACGTATTTATAAAATACAAAATAATTTGATGTAGGAAATTGGGGAAAAAATCTAAATTTATACATTTATTTATTGCTTGTGGTCGAAATCAAACATCTTTAATAATTAACTATAATAATTATATATCTTAAGAATTAAATTTGAATAGCAGCTTTCGAAATCAACTTTTGTTTATCGAATAATAAACATCTAAGGGACAAGAATCAATAAAAATTAGTGGGGAAGTAAACCTATTAGTAATAAAATTTTAAACTTAGAATTTTTCAATTTTCAAAGTGGATTGATGGATCGTTTCGAACCTTTAATCGTGACGAATTTCTATTCTTTTGTTTCTCACGTCATAAGGATTATGTATATCGCATAAGTATCTAAAAGCTAGACCTGTGGAAACCAGAATTTCTAATTTTTTAATAAATTTTCGAAGTATGAGTCTCTGAATATATTTTCATATTCCAAGCGTTATTTTAAGTGGTTTTTTGTCTACATTGAACTTATTTATTAGACCAAATTACCAGAATTTGGTCTGTTTGTGAATGTGTGTCTGCTAGTGTAAACGCATAATATTATATAGAGTGATGAAGCACGGAATATTGAATTTGGAACTATTATATTTCTTATTTGAAAGAATATTACAGACTGCATATTTCTTTATTTGATATATATCTGATATCGACACTATTTAAGTAGTGTTACAAAATAAAATTACAATTATAAAACACATTTTAGCATTACCAAATTTTTATCAAGAAAAATACATGTAATAATAATAGTTCCAACTAGTATATATATATATATATATATATATATATATATATATATATATATATATATATATATATATATATATATATATATATATATATATATATATATATATATATATATATATATATATATATATATATATATATATATATATATATATATATACTATATATATATATATGTCGATATCAGATATATATCAAATAAAGAAATATGCAGTCTGTAATATTCTTTCAAATAAGAAATATAATAGTTCCAAATTCAATATTCCGTGCTTCATCACTCTATATAATATTATGCGTTTACACTAGCAGACACACATTCACAAACAGACCAAATTCTGGTAATTTGGTCTAATAAATAAGTTCAATGTAGACAAATAAATAAGTTCAATGTAGACAAAAAACCACTTAAAATAACGCTTGGAATATGAAAATATATTCAGAGACTCATACTTCGAAAATTTATTAAAAAATTAGAAATTCTGGTTTCCACAGGTCTAGCTTTTAGATACTTATGCGATATACATAATCCTTATGACGTGAGAAACAAAAGAATAGAAATTCGTCACGATTAAAGGTTCGAAACGATCCATCAATCCACTTTGAAAATTGAAAAATTCTAAGTTTAAAATTTTATTACTAATAGGTTTATTTCCCCACTAATTTTTATTGATTCTTGTCCCTTAGATGTTTATTATTCGATAAACAAAAGTTGATTTCGAAAGCTGCTATTCAAATTTAATTCTTAAGATATATAATTATTATAGTTAATTATTAAAGATGTTTGATTTCACCTAATCGAAAGTTCTGAGGTAACAAACATTAAAAAAATACAGCCGAATCAACAATCTTCTCCTTTTTTGAAGTCGGTTAAATAATGCGATGATCTGAATCTTCTTACTTAAAATTATAAAATACATTAATTTTATCTTCTATTCTATAATTTTCGTTTTTAAATAGGTATAACATACATTTTTCATCTGAATTATGCCAACCCCTTCAAATCCGTTACCCCGTCTGAAGAGTAAAGTATCCTTAAAAACAGTCAATAAAGAAACAAATAATGCAAAAAATGTTCTTTTATATTTTTCGAAAAAAAGTTAATACGTTTGAATTATCCGTGATTAAAATTCTAAGCAATTTTTTAGCGCCTTTTGACGTTTTTCACCTTACTTCACCATTTCAAAAAAAAAAAAAAAAAATTAGTTTAACAAGGAACCTCTGAGAATTTATCATTCTTTTTAAATACAGTTATTTAAAAAATATCAAAAAGTATCTCTGTTAAAATCTTAGAAATTTCTTTACAATTTTTTTTTAATAACTAGTTTTTGTATAAAGAATTATACTTAGTATAAACAATTATAAAAAAATTGTAATTTTGGCTCAGAGTTTAAAAACTACTATACATTATATTATAAAAAATTTTAATTTTTTTCCAGAAGTTTAATTTTTATATACTCAACATATATACAACAATCATAGAATCACCTAATTAGTTCATTTCCATTTGTCATTAAGATAACTCAAAAATGAAAACAGAATGTGAGCTGAAATTTTGGTGATGTTTTCTAGACCTAAAAACTAATATCAAATTCGTGAATGAGCAAAATCGGTATTGCTTCCTATGGCTCCATGACTTAGCTTATACAATAATTACAATACATATTATCGTTATAAGTGTATAGAAATTTAGTGTTTTTTGAATAATAATGATTAAAAATTGCTCAAACTGATACTGAACCATACATCAAGTATCTAAACAATTGACTCAATTGTTATCTTCACTTGTTCTTTATAGAATCCGACTCAACAATAAATAATACACGATTCCCATTAAAAACAAAAGAAGTTGAGCCTAATTTTAACTAACACGTAGGATCTCATCGAATATTATTGTCCCATTTTTTTATTTCGGAAATAAATTGTCGAGAGAAATAATTAGTAGAGAAATTTCTAACACAGAACAGTGTGTTCTAAGAACTTAATGATTTCTCTTCGTATACAATAAAAAAATTACATGAAAATTGAATTTATTTATTTTCAATAAAATCGTGTGTTGAATAATAATTTAAATACGTTAAAATTCTATGTTAGTTGTATTCGTATGTTTTAGTTAATAGACCAGGGCCGATAATTTTTGAAACCAAAACAAATTGTAGTAGGATGAAACCCATCGGAAACGGAAGAGAATATAACAAAAATGAAAGGAAAAATAATTTACGGGCGATCTGAGGTCGTCAGGTGGAAGGGGGTGACTTTTTAAGGATAAAACACGGTTTATGGAAGATGGTAAAAAGTTAGATGGCAAGGTTTGATTTAAGCTTTTGCATTTACACTTTTTTCACATAACCTCAAATTTTGTGTGAAAAATTGAAATAACCTTTTTATTTCTATCTTTTATACAAAAAATTTTTTTTTCATGAAATTTGGAGAAACACTTTTTTTATATTCCAAATACACTATAAGTTTTTTTGATTGAAAATATTTATTTTTTCGTCTTATTTTGAATAAATATCGAAAAAGCATCCTAATGTTCTATCGAAAAGTTTTGAGGTTATGTGAAAAAAGTGTAAATGCAAAAGAAGATCTTAGATCTTTTTATTTTTGCCATTGAATTTTTTTCCATATAATAGTTGTAGTTTTCCCGGAAATCGAGACAAACCGTGTTTTTTATTTTTGCCATTTAACTTTTTCCCATAATAGTTGTAGTTTTCCCGGAAATCGAGATAAACCGTGTTTTGTCCTTAAAAACTCACCCCCTTCCACTCTCGATCGCAGATCGCCCGTAAATTATTTTTCCTTTCATTTTTGTTATATTCTCTTTTGTTTCCAATAGGTTTCATCCTACTATAATTGTTTTTCACTTTATACCATTTTTAAAAACTTTTACCCTGGTCTAATAGTATCTATAGTAATAGTAGTTAGTCATTATGGGGATACATAAAACATTGAACCATACGATAAACTCTTCATTTTAAAACGAATAAGGGGGAAAGACCCTATAAACTATTACAACTATATGAATAAGCATTTCTATTTTCATGGATATAAATCGTAAACTTTAATAAATTTATATATTTTATGTAGTAACTAAAGTTTTGATTTGTCATGCAAAAACATAGTTCTCAAAATGCTGTTGTCTATAATGTAAATATACTACATTTTACGCAATCTATACTTTTTAAATATAATTAATTTAACTGTTACATATGTAATTTTTATTTTGAAATTTATGAACAAATTCATTACACACCTAATACGTATTATTTGAAAAGGATAACATTTATTTCTAGGTCCGGTGTCCGTACATGCAGACGAAATCACTATTTATAAATAATCCATTAGAAATATACGACAGGCTTAATACACCAAGCAAATTAAAGATTTTCATGACTTAACTTCAAATGGACATGAAACATCCAAAGCATGGAATTAAAAAAAACCGGTTAAAGTTATGAAAATAAACTTTATAGAGAAAAAGCTTCAAACAAAACTTAGAGATATTTAAAAAGCAACTTAATGAGTTTATTAAAAAGCATCTTCTTTGAAATTTCAATAAATTCTTGCTATTGATCGCAATTTAAAAAAATCACTATATTTTGAAAGTTCTACTATTTAAGGCAAGACTCTTGAACGTAATTTTGGGCACGTCATTCTTTGGGCTTTTTAAATATTGTATGAAGCTTTTTTCAGATATTTTGAAAAAATCGAAAATAAAAATATTTTTAATCGACCGCCATTTTGTTTTTTTTTTTGAAAATCAAGCCGGTTTTTTTTTTCTTTTTATTTTTTATTTCATGCTTTTGCTGTACTGTAGCAAATTTTGGTGTCCGTTTGTAGTAAGTATTGGAGTCATGAAAATTTAATTTAATTTGGTGTATAATTAAATTATTTCGTCTACAAAAATTCTGACTTTCTCTGTCAATAGCTTAAATTTGACGTATTACCCTTTTTGTTAATTTAATAGGAAAATAATTCAATAATAAATATAAAAATCATATTGTCCCACAACCTGAAACTTGACCTGCGTCAAGCTAGCAGAACAAAATATTCAAAATTGAATTTATATATGTTCAAAATTAGGTGCTCCAATATTAAATTATTTGATCAAATTTTGAATTTAAAAAAATTTCAATATAAAGGTGAACTACTGTCTAAAGATAAAGTTGTCAGAGTTGTGAAAAAAAAATACTTATGATAATAATATAATGTAAGTACCAAAATTGCTTTTATGGTCTGAATAAATACAATAAATCAATTCAATAAAAATGACCAAATTAATTCGTGCAACATAAAATCATTGCTAAAAAAACAAGTCAGTATCGTCTAGAATAATACGTTTAAAAATATGTGACAAAAAATTGTAATGAAACTGTCAGTTCATTCATGCACAGCCCGTAAAGCGTCAAGTGTTATGTGTAAATAAGTTAGAAATTACATTATATGATCATAAATATTTACAATATATTATTAAGCCTATTAAAATTTAAAAAAAAAATGGAAACCGGTTGACCCTAAAGGCCATCCCTGCAACTTCCCGCTAAAATCATACCTAAGCACTTAAAATTTAACATATTACAATGTTTTTGAGCTAAAATGTTTTTGAGCCGAATATTTCGTTAAGATGTCTCTCGAACCAATCAACCGATTTTTACGTTCTTGGCGGCGATCGACGCAGTTTTTAGAGCTTTAATAATTATTCTATTTCATCAAAAACGATCCGAAAAGAAATGTCGAAGTTATGTAAAAAAACACTTTTTTATGAAATTTTTCGTTTACAATATCTCTCGAACGAATCAACCGATTTTAACCGGATTGTTGGTGATCGACGTGGTTTATCAAGGTTAAGATCAAATTAATTTTTGGAGTTGATCGATATAGCCGTTTAAAAGTTATTCCAAAAAAAACCACTTTTGAAAACAATTTTTTTCGTAGTTTTTTTGAGATTTCTTGGAATCTACTGGTCCGAATCGATTGAAATTTTCAGGAAATCTAAGATTCGTGATTCTTTTTGAAACGCTATTTGTTCAAGCCCTTTAAAAGTTATAAGCGGGTCACATACTTACATACATACATACACACATACAGACAGGGTGACACCCTCACAGAAACCGTCAAAATAGTTTTCTAGGACCTTAAAACGTCGAGATATGATGAAAACTCGATTTTTTCAAAACGGGGTAAAACCAATAACTTCCTTGTAAATCTTCAATTTTTTTAGCGGGAAGTTAGAAATTGGTTTGAATTTTTATATCCTTTTTTATTTAATTTTATATTTTTTTCTATCCTTAGAAATTTACGAAGAAATACATTTAATTTTTTTATGATGATTTTGAAGTTTTTTCTCATAAAATCACAAAAAATTGTAATTTTTTTAATTTACTTTTACAGTAGGCGAAAGTTCCGTTTCATATGTTTTAATTCAGTTCGCAAATGGTACATCTAGACGTTTAGTTCTTATATCAGAGGATTTAAGGATTATAATAATAAACCAATTGGCTAATCAAAGTAATACCTTCCATAACATAACACATACGCAAAAATAATGAAAATACTAAAAGAAAACATAACACACATAGAGAATACATCAAATTATAATACAAATTTTAAATTAAATCCCAAATCAGACATAATAGAACAGGTTCGATAATTTTGAAAACCAAAACAAAAAAAAATTATACTACAATGGAACACATTGGAAACGGAAGAGAGTGTAACAAAAATGAAAGGAAAAATAATTGACGGGCGATCTGAGGTTCGAAAGTTGAAGCGGGTGAGTTTTTAAGGATAAAACACGATTTATCACGATTTCCGGCAAAACTATAACTCCTATGAAGTTAATAGTTAAATGGCAAAGTTGTAGGTAATAAAAAGATCTACAACTTTTGTATGTACACTTTTTTCACATAACCTCAAAATTTTTTCGATTGGAAATTATAATGCTTTTTTAAATTAAATTTTTTTTAAATTATTTATGTTGTAAAGAGACTATTATGTTTTTATGACGTATTGTACCAATAACTCCATACTATGTGCAACTTACACTAAATATCTAAGTAAACAAAATATCTCAAATTTAACAAGCTTTAAGAATTATTCAGCTTTCGTTTGAGAACTCAAGCATTTTTCGAAAAAAATTTCAAACAATAGTTTGTTTCAAGAAAATTAACATTTTTTGTATTATATCTTTTATAGTTTAAAAGTTGGGCCAAGGATCCATTTAATCCAATGGACTGATTTTGCTCATTCACGAACTTAAACTCACTTTTTATGTTTAGGATACGTCACCAATATCTCAGCCTGCGCTTTTTTTAATTTGATGGCGGACGAACAGTCAGAAATGGACTAATTAGATTTCTATAAACACCTATATCAAACTTTTGTGTGTGCGGTCAATATTAGGTAGCGTTACAAACTTTAGACTAAAATTAATATACTCTGACATATTATGTATATATAAAAAAGAAAAGAAGAAAAAAATATTGTAAATTGATAAGATAATAACATTGTACAGATATAAAAACTATACAACTATTATTTGTATAAAAATATTATAATTTTTAGGGTACCATAATTATAAAAAAAAATTGTCCTTAAATCGCTTCAATTTGTATAATGGTATATATCTGTACAGTCCAATATGTAGATCTTACACGTTTTTAAAGGGTAGGTGATAAAACTTAATACAATCATAGAATTGCGACAATTTGTTGTCAAAAATAATTATCTGAAGAAATAAATATTGTACTGGGAATTTGTGCGTATTTTAACCGACTGCAAAAAATGAGATGATCAATTCATCAGTATTTATTTTAAATTTGTTTATGTTTGTTTGTTCCCTTAAACAACCGTCATTTATAGACCAGTATGGAAAATTATTGTCTATTTGAAAGAATATAAGATTCGTAATTTGAAGAAAATATTGCAGTTCTACGGGATATGGGAAGTCCAAAATAAATTTTTAGTAATTGCATTAGACTTTCTAGTGGTAAGACAACACTAAATAAGAAAAAAAAAACCATCGAAAAAAAAAAAGTAAATGGTAATTAATTATAAACTAAATACTATTTTAAAAATTCCGTTGTAATCAATTAACTTTCCAAGTCGGTTCCAATCATAATCTTATAGCTGGAAATTGATTCATTAATGCCAACTTCGAATGGAATAGATCACTAGAGAGTTATTTATAATTGAAGTAATTAATTTAAAAACAATGTTTATAGTTCATTGTTTTCGAAAAATTAATTTTAACATATGCAAAATCTCGAAAAATGTTTCTAACAGGAGTTTAATCATTTGATTAGTTCCGATTAATTTCAATTGTATACTTACGCTTAGGAGGATTAGTTCTATGTTAACTAAGGGTCAACTTAATTTTTTTTAATGAAACACTATATTTTTGTATAAAAAATTAAAGCGTAATAAATATATTTAAAAAAATTATCATAGATTCTCCTTGATAAAATATAAAAAAAAATTTGCATCTTAAGAAATTATTTTTTAACATTTCAAAATTCTTCACCTGAAATGCTCCCTCAGAAAATCCATTTGCTCCGCTTAAATAACGAATACTTAAATTAGTCATTCATAATTTAAAAAAAATTATATGTAAAAACATTGCTCTGAAATGTTCATTTGGAATATGCAAGTGCTCCACTTTAATAATTAGTAATTAATTAATTAATTATTCACGATTTATAAAAATTATTATCTCCAAATGATTATCTCTATTTAGACATGTGATTTTTATGTATTTTAAACAATTATCTTTTAAGTGTTTTTTTATTTGATTAAACATATTGAATTCCATTTAAAAAAAAATAATCGAGCCTTTTCAAAAATTAAACTTTTCTATGAAACAATTTTCCCTAATCAAATTATTTTTTGAGTTTTTTGCACACATTGTACAGTTAAGCATATAATTACATAACATTAATTTGTAATATGAATATATGAGTATTTGGATTGGCTCTTCTTAAATTAATTGTTGCCTGCAAACGGTTAAAAATATGAATAATATTTAATAAATTTCTCGGAATTTAGATATAACTTCTACTAGAATAATGCTTCGTAGGTAGAGTAGTTTTATCTGAGTACAAAATCTAAATCTCAACTTTAAAGCACACCCAAAAATAATGAAAAATTGAAATTTCGGTCGATAAGTGGATTCATTTAATTCTAAAATTAACTTAATTTTTATATTGTTTATCTTGTTTCATCAAAAATAAAATATTTCTCGAATTTTGTCAAATTTTTTCAATCACATAGGCTAGAAACAATTTTGTTTCTTTATTCACGTTTTAAGCAATTAGGTTAATTTTTTTAAACAATAACTTATTTTGAAATTTGTTGGTTTTTTCAAACTGTTGTTTGTCTTTAAAAATATTTTTTTTAAATTTCAATATTTTTTTCAAATAAACCCGGATAAAACGAAGACGGTAATGATAAATGTGAAATATGGTTTATTAGATTAAACGTACATAAATTTCACACATTTTTACTTGTAGAAAATAAAGATGAATAATTAGAGAATAATATACAGTTTAATTTTAGAATCTTTTTTCGTAGGAAAATAAATATTAAAACACACCTATATAAAATAAAAACATGCATAAATTATAATACTGTAAAATAAAAACAAACACATACATACCATATTATATTTTGATTTTAAAGCAAATATAGACCAGGGTCGATAATTTTTAAAACCAAAAAAAAATTATCGTACAACAATATAACAAAAATGACAAGAAAAATAATTTATGGGCTATCTGAGGTCGAGAAGTAGAAGGGGTGAGTTTTCAGAGAAAACACGGTTTATCTCGATTTCCGACAAAACTACAACTCCTACGGAACAAAGTTAAATGGCAAAGTTGTAGGTACATTTTTTGTATTTACATTTTTTCCACATGGCCTCAAAATTTAAATGTAAAACTGAAATAACCAAGTTTTTGAGTTTATTATTTCTATCTTTTACAAGAAAAGCAACCTAATTTTCAATCGAGAAAACTGGATTAACAATTATATGAAAAAAGTTGTATATCTTCTTATTACCTACAACTTTGTCATTAAACTTTTTTTCCATAGGACTTGTAGGTTTGCCGAAAATCAAAATAAACCTGATTTTAAACTTAAAAACTTCCACTTCCCAGCCTCAGATCGCCCGTAAATTATTTTTTCTTTCATTTTTGTTATATTCACTTCCGTTTCCAATGGGTTTCATCCTACTATAATTTTTTTTCACAATTTACAATTTTTAATTGCTTTTACCCTGGTCTAATATTAAATCCCCACAATTAAATCTTTAAAAATAATAATAATAATAATATAGTATGTATGTGTATGTTTTTATTCTATAGTATAGTTTATGCATGCACTTATTCTACATAGGTGTATTTTTATATTAATTTAACCTATTTCCCTATGAAAAGTGATTCTAATATAGTTCTGTATTTTAAATATCAACATTTCATAGTTATTTTAAAATAACTATCAAATATCAATAATATTTAATTTTTATTATCATTATTGGTTTTTTAATTAATAATAATGTGATTTAAATAAACAGATAATAATAGTAGACATTTAAAATATTAATAATAATAATTTGATTAAATAATTATACCGGTTTTTTTTACATCATGTACGAGTAAGTTTATTCATATCACAAAATTATTCATAACAACTATTATAGATATTTTTTTTTTAATTCCACGAGTAAATAAATACTTTCTCAAAAATGATTTTTCATAGCAGTAATTGTTTTGGAACACAATTGGGATCAAATGAGCCAAATGTGAGTGAAGAAGACGAGAAATGTGTGTCTTTCAGAAACAATAAGTAAAAACACACCATAAAATTTTCTTTCCAAAAATGTAAGGTAAGTCTAGTTTCTCATTTTGAGGTAAAAAACAGAAAATTTTTCACAATTCAAATTCCTATAAGATGTAAGACATGCCTTAGTCCTTTTTAAACTATCAAGATAGATACGACAATTTATCGGTGCTAATATGGGTTATTAGAATTCGAGTCTCGGTAAACGAATCAATTACCATATCTCGTTTCTTATATTTTGCATGTAAAGAGAGCTCTATTAGAAGATCATAAAGACGTAAATTATTCTCGAAAAACAAACTTTTTTTTACTCGGCATATATGAATATACAAGGATATATAAAAATTAGCTTAAAATTTGAAACATTAAAAAATATTGAAGTATAATTAGTGATAAAAACCGAGTTTAAGTTCCTGACTAAGTAAAATAAGTCGATTGAGTTTTTTAGATCCATGAGCCATCTTACAACATCTTATAATAGAAGAAAACTTAATACACAAAAGATGTTTGTTAAAAACAAAATTTTTTTGATTGAAACATATTTTTATTAACTGTTTAGATTCTATAATATCAATCATAGTTCGTTCTCGGTCCTGGAACTTGACTGTTATGGATAGTAAGAATTCACACAATGTTCAGTAGACCGAGAACAAGCCGTGATCAGTATTCTAGTAAGAATCTACTGCTAATTTGTCAATGTTCTAGCTAAAATTGAACTTATTAACAATAATTAGTTTCTTTAATTCTTAACTCTTCATAATGTATGGACTACGTGTTCAGTGTTTTTTCTTTTATTAGGTTTTTAATTAATAGTTAAAATATAGATATTCGTTGTACTATAGTTGATTATGTCCAGCATTGCAATGCACGCAGTTTAAAGAGCCTTCTTGCTTAGAATATTCAAATATTTCAATTAGTCATAAATAAATTCAAAATATTCTCAATTTTATTATAGAATTAAATCTTTTATATTGAGCCTCCCCGCCTCACCAACATTAATGCTAAGATAGATACTCAACCATATGCATATTATTGAAACAATCAACAATATCAGTTGATGATATCTTCACTTGTTAAACTTATTTTACATAAAATAATATGCATTATTGCTTAACTCATAAACAAATTTAAGTATGTCTTTTTTAGTGCATGTCTACATATAAAGGTAAAAATTCAATACAAAATACTAAATCTATAAAAAAAATTCTGTATTTAGCCGAAGCAACAGGGAGCAAAAATAAAATAAAAAGGAAATTTTTGTAAGTGGGATTTTTTTATTGAATATTGTTTTTAGTATCAATCTTATAGTGAAAAACATGTTTTGAAAATGTTTATAGTGAAAAAAATTGCGGCCAATTTTTTAAGTTTTCTTTTAATATGTCTGGATATTTCTATTTTAATTTAAAAAAAAAAAAAATAAAAAAAGGAAAAAATATTTGGAAAAACTTTCTCTACAAAACCATGTATTATATGATTTATTTTAAAACATAACCTCAAAAAATTTCACGTCATTTTGCAAATTTGGTTTTTCTTTCATTGTTTTTGAAGTACGGGATTGATAAAGCTGTAATTTGTTGCAAAACATATAACTTTAAAAACCTAACCAATTCGTAAATTGATAATAAATAATAAAAACTTAACCTAAAAATTGACAAACTCTAAAAATGTGTTTTTGGTTAATGTATTTGTCCGCAACATCGAGGGAAAGAAAAATTTTCACCAAAAGGTTTTTCGAAATATTTTATGATTGATACTCATTTTATAACCTCCAAGAATTTGGCAACTTTTAGGTTAGGATTTAAATAATTATTAATATTATAAATATGGTTAGGTTTTTTTTTAAATTCTACTTATAAAATGACTTTACTTAAATTTTTGAGGTTATGTTTTAAAATAAATCATATTATACATGGTTTGGTATGGAACTTTTTTTCGCTCATATTTTCTTTCTTTTTTTTTTCTAAACCAGGTATAAATATACAGAAATATTAAAAGAAAACGAAAAACTGTGACCGCCATTTTAGAAAAATAAAGACCAAACAGAAAGGCCCGTGCCAAATTTTGTTAAAACATGTTTTTTATAATTAGATAAGTACTAGGAATAATATTCAATCAATAAATTTTACTTACAAAAATTTCTATTTTATTTTATTTTTGCACTGTGTCGCTTCGGCTAATGGGTACTTAAAATTTATTCATGATAATGTTTTCAATTCGTATAATCCTAGTAATTGAAATATTTGTAAATAAAAATTGTTTTATATTTGTTTTAATCCCTAAAAAAATGTGTTTACTAGAAAACTATGTTACTTTTAAATGTTCAACTAATTTATAACCAGTTCTTAATTTACATCAGTAAATTTTTTAATTAGTTTTTTAAATAATTTTAAATGTGTCTTATTTTGCTAGAGTTAAGAATCTCTTGCATTATTAGAGCAAGATGAAACCGTTTCATTACAATAAAAAACTCAATGATGTTAAAAAAAAAGAACGAGTTATCGATCTTTTCTATGTATCCAAAAAAATCGATACCACAATATAAAAGAGATTTTCGTCGATTATGTATTAGTGTCATAATATGTAAGTTAATAGAACCCTTCTTTGGTCAATTTAGTTTTAGTGTTATGGGTAACAGAACGGGAAAAACTTATCTTTCTTGCACTAATTATACATATGTAGCGTAATTAATAATTTTCAATGTTTTTTTTTTCTCAGAAAACAGTTTCAACTAACTTAAATCATGTGTTCCATTTTAAATTTAACTAAAATAAAACTTTTCAAATTGCAACCTGAGGACCATCCATAAAGCACACAAAATTAAAAAGCCCTAGTGTGACTTTAGATATTTTTGCTGTACTCAGTTTTACTGAGTTTTAGATCAACCTATATAATCAGAAATACTCTCTTACTGTAGGATCACTTAGTTTTTTTTTAAAGAATTTTCACTTTGATAAGTTATACTAAACTTATTTCTTGTCACATTAGTTATAAATTACATAAAATACAAAAAAAAAATCACACTTACCCATAACACGTCTACGCCTAGAACGTGCACCAAACGGGCGATATTTACATTTCTTTTTCGCTAACATCCAAGACCAGTCACCACCACATTCTAGCATATGTCGATGTAAATCACCCAATGTATTACACTCTTTTTGACATTTACTACATTGCCGTGCACTACTTTTCTCCCAATTACGTATTGTCTCTTTCTTTTCATTTTCTAAAATTCGCCCCAAGCCCGGTATATTTAAATGCGGATAAAATTCGGATTGATTACCCACAAATTCATAATGGGCACACCAAACATGCGGATGAATAAATTGTTTATGATCTTCTAATAATTTTAAATTTGTTATTTTTACACCACAAGCCCCACATATATAAATACGGGGGCGAGCCCATTCTCCACTCAGTTCAACTGAAGAGGATACAATAATTTCGTGATCGTTTTCCGATAAAAATTTATTCATTTGTTTAATATCCAAACCAAGCTTATAAAGGGATTCGGTAGTGGTCTTCATATCGATCGACGTACGTCGTGTCACAGACATAGACGATGTCGTTGATGAAGGTGTCCGCGTTAAATTGAAATAACTCAATGTTTCATTTTCAATTAATCTTTCATTTGTTGATTCATTACGTAATCTCGACCGTGTTGTAATACGATTACACGATTCATCGGATTTATTGTCTTCTAGTTTTAAAACTTTTTGACTTGTAACATTTTTCAACCGATCACTTATAAATTTATCTAAATTCACAACGGGGTTATTCTCATACATGGAAGATATACCTTCCGACGAAGATGGTACTTTATCGAAAACATTAATTAAAATATCCTCTAAAACAGTTTTAACTTCATCCGTAGATGAATTATTTTCTTCATCATTTTGTTGCGAATTTAACGCTTCCTCGTGTAAATCCTGAAAAGGGCCTCGCGTATCAAGAATACGATTTAATTCTTCAACTTGTTGTTCGGTGCGTCTATTTATTTCATCGTCTAATAAATTTGTTTTGATTTTTTGTTGGCGCATTTTCATTGCAATTTGAGTCCACATATCTAGTTTTGAAATATCTTTCGAGATATCCATATCACTTGGTTTTTGTTTACGGCTACGAAAGTTATATTTCACGTAGTGTTTACGTGTTACGTGGTGTTTCGGAGCTTTCGAACCGTACTCAATTTGACGATATGCATCAATACCGTTTTGTGATGTTAAGAGCGTTGTGACCGGCGTTAACGCTGTTAATGCTAAATTGTTTATATCATCATCTCCGCCATTTTCATTCGTATACGCTGAATTCGTTTCAGAGGTTTTCGAACCTTTCGCTTGATGGGGATGTAGTGAAGACATCGGAGATAATTCATTATTCGTATGTAATTTTCCGTCGAGGTGGTTTAATAAATTTTCTTGAATATTAAACGAAACACATGTGAAAAAATTCTCGTCGAATTCGTAATTAGGCGGAGATGATTCACATGTTGTTGATGTAATCTTTATTGAGATCGTTTCCGTTTTCAATATAGAATTTTCTAATTTAATTTGATCCTGATTACTTTCATCGGTATTCGATACCGAAGTAATTTTATTCGCTTTTGATTTCGTTTTAACTGGTGTGGATGATGCTGATGATTTTGTTGAGCGTCGTGTAGTTCTTGGTGAAGGCGTTGATGTTTCGTTATTATTACGCGCACCTGAATTTGTTCGAGAACCTTTTTTCGTATTACGGTTACTAGTTTTTTGTTTTTCTAATTCAGCTATTTTTAACGCATTTTCTTTTTCCATTAATTCCTTTTGTTTTAACAATTCTGTAGCTGATATGACATTTGCAATAATCGTCTCTTCAAAATCTTCAATCATCGAATTTTGTGGCTGGGGTGGTAATGTATCTATGACAACACTATCAATATCCGATTTTCTAATACGTTTCTTTTTCTTTTCACTATCCATGGTAATGTTGTTTGTAATTAATGGAAGTATTTCTGTTGAGGTATTATTCGTATTCGAAATTTGTGGTAACTCTTTTTCTTTTTCTTCATCTTCAATCGTAATTGTTTCATTCTCAACACCATGCACGCTTGAATTATGGATTTTTAAACTTTCTTTACTACCGAAACGTTCCTCGCAATCTAAGCATGCATGATACTTCATCGAATGTTCTATTATTAAATGTTCTAATAATTTTTTTAAGTCGTTTCCAACATTGTCCACTTGCCCACAAAACATGCACGACGGAGATAGTTTACTATGACCCGGTGTTCGCGAACTAGAACGTCGAAGTTGATTCGCAGAATGACAACGTTCCACATGTTTTTGTCGTAGATTTGAACTCACAAAAATTCGATCACAATATAAACAAAATAAACGTTTTTTACATGTAGAATTCGGCGTAGAAGAGGTCGTGGGTGATGGTGTTGTTATCGTCGATGAGGTTGATGATTTAAGAGGTGTTGTTGTTGAAGAATTTTCAACACTTTGTACTTCATCAGAACTAGATCCCGACGATGATAGTTCTTGTAAAATATGATCATCGATTTTTTCGAGTGGTAAACTACAACGTAAACTTTCTGTATCAGATGTATCTAATACAGCATCGTCAGATTTTAGTGTTGAAGATTTCAGTCCAACATCTCTCTCCGTAACTTCATCACTAGAAGATGGTATATCTGATTTAGGCTCTAAATTTATTTTCGAATCTTGTGTCATTATTTTACTGAAAACACGTTCGATAATATCATTTACAATAAATATGGCTGTTGATTCACTGCTTAATTTTTCTGTATCATTTTTTTCAATTACTTTCATTGCTGAATGTACAGTAAACAATATGTATATACAACTTTATGTATGTGTTTGTATTGTACCGTTAGCAGAGGAGTTTCCTTACGGTATTGATGTTCGTAGCAAAGCAACGAAGGACATATACAACGACGATATTCACTCACACGATACCAAAAACATTTATTCACACACACACATGGCCGATAACAATTTCCAACTCACGAATATGTTTTCGAATTATATTTCGAAATCGGCCAAAACTCTTGTTTTTTTTTCTTTTCGTTAATAATAAAGTTCAGATCCGAAATCTCTGAATAATGAGAGACATACATAAGCACAGTGTAAATATAAAATAGACCTTCTTGTCAGCTGTATGAGTTAAAAGCCGGTTTCAAGCAGGGGCGTGTCGATCGCATGCTTTGTGTAGCAGCTTATGGTGCGTCAACTGAATAGTATTGGCTGCGCTTGTGTGAACTGAACTACTACTATAATTCGTTTCATATGTATGTTGGATAATGATGGTCGACTCGATGCTCGACACACAACGAATGAACGATACGACACACAGTATTATTTTATTTTAATATGATGTTACAAACAAAATATAAATATTATTTTGCTATAGTTTTTTGTTGTTGTTTTGATATTAAAATATTTTGTTCACTATTATTTTATTTAGTAGCATTGTGGGAGGTAATAATTTTTTTTTATTCTTTGTGAATAGATGATACCATGGTGGTGATGATTAGTATGGCCCATGGTGGTGTCTGTTGCTGTTGTATGATTTGATATTCAATTCTGAAAAATAGAAAATTATTCATAAATAAATACTCTTTTAAATAATATCAATTTTTTATTGTAAATTATTTTTATAGGATGTTATAGAGTAAAGAAATAATATTTCTTAATGAAACGAACATTATCAATTCGGCATTTTTTAGTTATTTAATACATTGTTTAACTCTATAATTTTTTTGTTGCACTTTTTAAAGTTTTTTAATACTTATACATTCAATAATGATTATTTCAAGTGCATGGATTTTGTTTTTATTTCAATTTTTTTAATATTGATGTATACATCTATTGATATTGTTACAATTGTTCAAATTTTATGTTATTTGTATCTTTTTTAAAGGTTTTGTTTCGATAAATAAATAAATAAATAAATATGACCCACAAACTGTTATATCATATACATAAGACACATTTAATGATTTTGACTTGAGACTACGGATCTTGTTATATCTGGGGAAATAAACCCAGTCTATTTGGTCACACAAATTATTTTATTTTATCATCATAAGATTAAGTAGCATGAAGTTCTGGAGGAAATGAGGCTGATGATTAAATTGTAAGGCAATGCAGAACTGTAGTCTACCTATTAAACCATTTACCTATTAAACCGATAAAAATTACATCAGAGTAATAAGGTTTAGAAGAACTGTATTTGTAAAGTATTGTAAGTAATTCCGAGGTAGGCCTATTTTGAAAGCCAATTTATTAAAAAAATGTATGTAGTCAGAATCAAGAATTTTAATGACGAAGGCAGTCAGCTGGGGAAGTGATTTTTAAAATCTTGGAAACATTAGCGATTATCGCTAATTTTCCTTAAAGCATTGACTTTAAGGAGTGAGTAAGCGAGTATTATTATTATAAGGACAATGATTATGAATATTATATGATCGATCGAACGATTTTCCTCTCCTTGGACGTGCCACTGGCATGCGTCGCACACTTTGCATAATCAATTACGGCGGGCCTGAGAATTGTATTCGGCTGATTTTCAATTTATAATTATGATACATGTGAAGTAAATACAAACTAAACGCTTTTTATGTATTTAAAAAGAATTAGAAATAGTTAAAAATTGATATTCAAACATATGTACATAATGAATTATAAACTCCTTAAATAATGAATTTGTCTTTAAAGGTTTTTTCTTTAAAGGTTTTTTTTTTTTTTTTTTTTAATAAGATTATAAGTAAATATGTTCATACATAACTAAAATTAAAAAAAATATCAGATGATAAATTAGGAAGTTTCCAAGTGTCAAAAATATTGCTCTATTTGTGAAAAGTTGCGAAAAGTATTTTATGTGTGACAAAAATTAATCACACAGGTTAACAAAAACACGTTATTTTACAGGTAAATTACGAGATATGTGGTCATTACCACTTGTTGTTTGTTTACATTTTTTACTTCAAAGAACACTAAATTATCCTCAAAAGATTTAAGAAATGTAAATTATTAAATATCAAATATTGAAGTATATATTTTACGAAATTATTTGAACGAAACACAATAAATGACAAAAAACAAATAAAATCGAAGTACTTGATGATAAACTCGAAGTTTACAGCCAAATAAATAGACAAATTGAAAAGATACAAATATCATGTCTTGTTTGTTTCAAACATAAAAAACCAACATAATAACAAATAACAAATTAAACATAATAAACCAACTACCTAAAATACAGAAACATAAATTTTTGATAAAATAGAACTACAGAAAACATCTTGACCAAATAAAAAAAAATAATAATAATACCAAAAATAAAATTACGTTTAGGCCTAATTCAATGTCAAGTAAAAAAAAAACTTTACTATTTAAATATAAATAGATCAAATTTCATTTCATATACATTTGAATTTTTATCAAAATTCATCATTTGAGCTCAAACAATAGACTTACAATCACAAAAGATGTATTCAACTAGCTATATGCTTATGTTTCTTTTTTAAATCTATTCTTTAAATTCATCTTTTGTTCAAAGTGAAATTGTTAAAAATACATCTATCACAAAAATAAAATTGCTTTTTCCTGTCTTTAACAGAAAATAATCTGTAAATGTATAAAAAAAAAAAAAAAAACTAAGGTAGCCATACATAGAAATTTAGAAATTATCAAGGCATTTACTAAACAAAGAATTATCATGAAAATATCAACCAGACTCAACAATTTTAAAGAATAATGAAATTATCGTATATAAATTCATTTTTGAAAAAAAGAACATCCATTTATAAATTGCGCCTGGGTATCGTAGACCAAGTATTAGTAAATTTAGTATTATGTTACTCGTCGACATACATAGCATATATTTAGTATTATTATATGCGAAATGCATAGGATATGCCAGAGTATATTAAATTTGGCCCAAAGCTTGTATAACTAACTTTAGCAAATATTGAAGCTACTAAATCCGTAAATCATCAAAATGACTTAAAAATGATTTAAATTTATGAATGAAGAAAATTGGTTCATTGGATCCAATTGTTGATCCATGTCTCAACTTTTAAACCATAAAAGAAAAAAAAAATTCAAAGACTAAACAAAAATTTAAAAAAAAAAAAAAATTTTTTTGAAACATTATTTCGTAAACTGTTTTAAAAATAGCATTTGTAACTGTCAAAAATTTGCCTTTCTGAATAACGAAGCAACCATAAAATTGTGTATTTTATTAAATTATTGTATTATTTTAATAGAAACAATCTTACTTCATGCAGAGGGAGCTGAAGTTTTTTTTTTTTTAACATTAAAAATGAGCAAAATATGGCCGTTCAAAATTCTTGACTTAATAAAGAACAAAATATATATGACGTCACTTGGTTGTATTATCATAAAAATTACACATAAAATATCATTTTTCAAGAAAAAAAAACATTGTGAACTTATAACTTTTTTGTTCTCGAATCAATTTAAATTTAATTTCCAAGTATTGACATTTAGAATTAGTATCAGGTGGACCATTTAATCAATTACTACAAAATGGTTACATAGTTTTTCTTGCTTGTGGACTACAATGATATATATATCCTCCCTGTATGTTATTGTGTACCAATCAATATGTATTAAAAATATTTATATACTCGTAGTTTGTACGATTGTAAATTAAAATATATTAATGGTATTTTATTTTTAAATAAATAGTAATACTTCATACACTGTTGTAGTAATTATTCTATTTATATTAATAAATTATCTTAGGATTCCGTAAATAACAATTTATTTACTCTTTTATATTTTCACTAAACATTCTTTTATAGATAATATGGATTTAAATTTGTCTGATTGTTTTAAAAATTGAAAAATAAACAATTATCTGTGATAACAAAATTATAAAAATTATCATGAATATAATAATAATGAAAAAAAATTAGACTGCGTTATTTCTGAACAGGTCAAAACTACTCTGATTTTGATGATTTTTTTTGTAAATATAGATAATTTAAAAATGCTTCAACCAGAGTTTAAAAAATGACGCTCTATTCGAAGGGGTGGGTGCCACACATTCAAAGGGATGAAAATTTTATCATAAAAAGTAACAACAGAAATCGATAAAACGTAGTTTTGCCAAAAATCGAAAAAACTATGTTTTACCCCTAAAAACTCACCCCCTACCACTACACGACCTCGGATCGCCAGTAAATTATTTTCCCTTTCATTTTTGTTATATTTTCTTTCGTTTTCAATGGGTTTCATCCTTCTATAATTTTTTTTCTTTCACTTTTTACCATTTTTAAAGGCTTCTACCCTAGTCTATATGGGGTAACTTTAGAAATACGACTATGTTTAATAAATGTTAACATCCTAATTTGGTCATTTTCATCCTCAAACACACACAGAAATATATTAAAAATAAGTACAAAATTATTATTAAATTTCCAGTTGATAAATATTTCCTTCATATTACATAGACAAAAATATCAAATTTTTCATAATTATTTAACCAAACAACCAATTACTCCTTTGTCTGGAAATGTGGTAATTTAGAGCATTCAGAACATTGTTCTGCGTTGGTGTACATGTTTTGCTTTTATGACGAATACAGAGAAAACGACTCACAGAGAGATGACGTATCATCATAATACAAATACTTGTATTCTATTGTACACCCAATTTCTAAGAAATACTACAACAAAAGTCTATGTTAAATAAATAATAGGTATATGTGTCGCCTATTTATGCTTTAGTCAGTAATACATACATATATCTAAACCACCCCTTTGAAATAATTATCTTCATTCAACAAAATTTCAATAAGATTTTGTAAATGGATTCATTTGTTCAAAAAATATTGAATCTACTTGTCTTCAGTTTTGGTAAACTATCATGTACTTTAACTTGGGATTAACATATAAATTTCCTAACGAACACAAAACAAAAATAGTATAGAAGTCTGCAAACTATAATGCCATTTACATACATATATTCCGCCCGCAATCAGGTTCTTTATAAAATTTCTTTTCTAGCTTAACTGAACTTCTTACAAATTTTGGTGTGACGTTATCTTTCCCGTAGCCTGTAAAATTTTCGATTGCGAACACTATATTAAAATTGTTGAACATTCATTTTTATGTTATTCTAAAATTTATTTTCAAGCTATTTAAAAAAAAAGTGTAAATACAAAAGTTGTAGATCTTTTTATTACCTAAAATTTTGCAATTTAACTTTATTCCATAGTGATTTTAGTTTTGTCGGAAATCGAGATAAATCGTGTTTTATCCTTAAAAACTAACCCCTTTTCACTTCCCGGCATCAGTTCGCCCGAAAATTATTTTTCTTTCATTTAATTTATACTCTCTTTCGTTTTCAATGGATTTCATCAAACTATAAGTTTTTTTGTTTTCGAAAATTATCAAACCTGGTCTACGTAAGAGAAAAATTATTTTTAGGTGAGTGATGTGGTATAAAATAGGATATATTAATGATCGAATGCAGTTTATAAAACCAAATCATTTCGAATAGCAAAAAAAATTATTATTCCAAAAATATTATTTAACGGTATATTATTATATATGAATATATTTATTTTAATGTACAGATAGACAAATCTGAATTGTAAAATAAAAGAGCGGCTTTTGAATATATTTTAGTTTTGTACTACGTAAATAATTAACCGAACAAAATGATATGATGTATAAATATTAACTCGATTTGTTTAACTCGCAAATCGTTTGTCCCTACCAACAACTATCTATATTCAGTGTAAAATTAATCATTAATAACTGAGTTAATTGTTTAGATACTAGACATATTATTGAATATCATTGTTTGGACTATTTTTAATTAGCATTCATAATATACTATAAATGTTTATATATATATATACATATATATATCATCATTAATTTTACTCGTCGGTCGAGTCGTCATTCGAACACGGGATCTCTATATATGAACCTCACACGCTACCACAGAGCCACTCCAATGACTACATAATACATGCAAAATAATAATATGTATTGTTATTACCTATATGTGTTTATTAGCCAAATTTGACCTAAAATTGTGGAGAACACAAACATATTACAAAAAATGATACAAACAAACGTTGTTTGTTTCAAAAAAAATAAACATTTTTTGTATATGAAGTTTTCTTCTAGTTTTTACAGTTTCCAAGTTGTGTCAAGGATTCATTGGACCTACTGAACCGATTTGGCTCATTCAATTCGAACTTAAATTTTTCTTTTTATGTTTAGAATACGTCACTAAAATTTCAGCTCGCTATCTCTTTTTGTTTTTGAGTTATCGTGACGACAGTCGGACTTTTTAGGCGTTTCTATGAACACATATACCAAAATTTTGTTTATGCGGTCAATATTTCTTTTCAGATAGTAACATTACAAATTTTGGACTAAAATTAATATACTCTGACATATAATGTATGTCAAGTATTGAAATTCAAAATGACGAAATCCAGTTAAAGCAAATGGATTTCAATGCATTTTTTATTGTTGAATTTCTAATGGCATATACTTACTAAAAAGTATGTCAATTAAAAAATACCGTTATTTATGTAAATGGGGTACCAAATTTCACCATTCAAAACATAACCACAGAAATCGATAAAACAATTAATTTTAGAAAAAAAAAATATTCTATGAAGTTTTTTCGAAAAAGCAATAATTCGTTCTAAAAAGTTTTTTTTTTATATTTTTTTGAAAAAGCAATACAGGTATTTCTGATAAAATATGTCTATTTAACACAAACATAAAAAAGATTTTGAACGATTTTTCACGAATATCTGAAGTCTTTTATCGAACATAAGTAAAAAAGATGAAGCTTATAAAAAAAATTAATGTAATAATTTTTTTTTTTTTTATTTCTGTTGATGCAATATTAATAAAATTATAATCCCCTTCAATGCGACATTTTGTTCAAATCGAAGTAGTCGTAGTTTTCATTGAATAACATAAAAGCGAATAATAATTCGGAAAAATCTTAATACATCTTTTCTAAAGAAAAATGACTTTCATAATAAATTTTTTTTTTTTGAAGTTTGCTCGAAAACTAAAGCAATCATACTGAAAATATACCGTTTAATCAATTTAACAGCGAAATAATCGATATTTTAACCAATGGCGTCTTTCGAAATATCGATATGAAACGCATTACATGCCCAGATTAATTTATTTTAGAACTAAAAAAATTTATACAAATTTAACTGATTTTAGATGTAAAAAATTGATTTACATTAAAAATTAGTTGTCAATGTTTAAATTTCATACCTGAAAATAAGGGTATACTATATTTGAATATTTACCATATTTTTAAAAAAATTAAGGATTCTCAGAATATTTACAAGTTTCTGTTGCTCTTCAAAATTCTCTGCAAAATAATTTCTAAACCGATTAAATAATAGCTAGCTGTAAATTGAGGACAAAAAAAGCTGTAATTGTCGAACATGTTATCTAATTTTGATGAAATTTTGTAGAAACAACTCAATAAAACCGCCATTTACCTAACCTACCTGTATTGCCATCGTAACTAAAATCAATTTGAAAATTCAAATAATTTCTATATAAATTAGTCCTCTCTCTAGTAAAACGTTTCCAGTTACAGTATAAAACCACAAAATAATTACACGTTATGCCCATTTCTAAGTGAGGTTGGTGTACAGTTCCCAGTACTACTAGACAAATACCGTACTAATAAATCAACCACAAGAGTAATACATTGAGTTTGAACGTGTATACCACAATCTATCATATACCTGTACTTAATAGACTTCATAATATTATCATATATAGATAAGTTTGTTTGCCTATATGAAGAATATACAAGGATTGTCAATGTGTTTGTCTTTTAACCCTTTCCGAAATAAATGACTATTTAGCCAGGTGCCAATGCAATTCAAACTGTATTATTACTCAGACGACACACTGTTAAAAAATTATACATTTAGAAGCAGAGCTAAAGGTTCTTGAGTATGCAAAAATCGAGGACCGCATTGTCAATGGATTTGTGTAAGCTATAGACGGATAAATTTTTTGTATCATTTTACAAAAACACTCTTGGTGATTTGCTTGAAATATAATACCTATGTGCTATATATTATTTTTTCCTCATTGAATATTGCGTTTTTGGTGATTATAATTTAACTTAAGCGAAGCCTTTTCCGAAAAAAAATCAATCCAAAAGTATTTATTTTTGTCCAATATATATACTTGTGGAATAAAAAAATGCAAACTTTTGCCTATTTTCATTTATTTACCGTTATTTTAAAACATTAAAAACTCGATTTTGATGTTGTGTTGAGTTGTTTATCAGAATTCATTATGTTTAACTATCTAAAACATTGATTTTAATGTGAAAAAATTATAAAATACATCATAAAGTTAGTATATTTTTTAATTTTAAATTAGCGTAAGAAATCAGGTCGTTGCGTTATTTTATTCCATGAGTATACATAAAACAAACCCTTTAAAACGTTTCTGATTTTTTCCCTTTCATGATAAAATCGATTTAAGTTTTTTCTCCAACTTGTGACAGAACGGGACAACGGTCTTATGGTTTTATTACGGAGCGAAAAAATTATTTTTACAATTTTTATTGAATCATCTTCCTACTACAACAACAAAATAAATATGTCTAATTTGAGGCCTATGGAAACAATCGAAAATTGTACGGGTTCCGAAAAAGAAAACAGCCCATTTTTCAGAATTTTTGTTGAGGAAAAAGTTGTTACATTAAACGTAACTAAACCGTATAGAAACTGTTACGGGCACCCAGCCTAAAATATATAACTTTTCATGAGTATTTTTTAAAAAGAAAGACTGAAAGTATCCAATAGAATCCGAGTAAATAAATCATAGTTTAAAATGGCGTATCTTGACTGTTATTCAATCTTGAATCGCTTATAATGACTTCAAATGTTATAATTATACAGAGTTTTACTCTGTGGAGCCTCATAATTAGGATTTGAAGAAATAAAAATTCACATTGCTAGTCTAATATTTTTAAAGATTTTAATAATTAATAAAATATATTTCGTCTTATACCTTCAGTTTTTGATTAAGCAAAATAAATTTCAAATTTCATTTCTTCAAATCCTTCACACCTTGTAATTTATTCCAATGGAAAGGGGAGTGACTAAAATTGACTAAAAATTGATCCGGAAACATCCAGATCCTTAATATTTCAGCTATTCTTAACCACTAACAGAGTGCGGTTGTCGATTTTTGCGTACTTAAGTACCTCCATTTCCTCCTCTAATTTACAAATTGCCCAAAGGAATAAAGTGTTATTATAACAGTATTATACAGATATCAATTTACATTTTATATTATATTATTATTAGATGATTCAGAAAAATTGACAGAACATACAGTAAATAAACCGGAAATACGATTAAATGTGGAAGTGATGGAACAGCTCCGATTTTAAAAATTCCTTCAGGGAAAATACATCAGCACTAACCACTGCCTCAATGTGAAAATTGAAAAATGGGGTAGTTTTCTCACTCCATTTTGTAACAAAATTTCACATAGAAAATCGTGTCGCGGGAGTTTGTGGGGTCGCTGATCACGAATCAGGGTTATATTTTAAATTTTAGCTCGGGAATCATCTATCGGGAGTTTTCTGGACCGATACTCTTAAATATAAGGTTTAAACACAACTGAGGACAGTTTCAACCCACCCATAGATTACCTCCATAGAAATGATATGGATAACAAAATTATTTAACATTCAAATTTTAAATTTTTTCAAATTTATTTGGTGTTAATGGGATTGAATCTATCCTCACTTGCTTTTAAACCTTGGATTTGTGATTGTACAAGTAGTGATGAATAATTCCGAAGGTCTAAAGAACATGTACAAACAATAATATTTAAGATTGGAGCTGTTCCACCACTTGTCTACATTCTTCGTGTTATTAGGTGAGATAATTAATAAACTGGTATAAAATTATTATGACACTTGTTTTAAAATTTTTTAATATTATGTAAAACGTTTAATTAAATAATAACAAAGTTTGACTGTTCATTACTTTTATTTGAATTATTAATATTAAATATTTCAAAAGGATTCTATAGTGCTTAAAACATGAAAAGGTAAGAATGAGGTGAATGGATTGATGTGAAACCTTCTGCATTATATTTTATACGTTAAGAACTAAAATGTTTACCCATTTATTTTGGGTGCTTCATTCCCCGCATCCCCAGGGAGTATCTTTAAATTTAATTTTTTCTCATTTTAAATTAATTTATTTTCTTCATATTTGCAAATCAAATTAAATCTTTTATTTATGTGATAAATTCGAAAATGGAGTAAGTACTTTTGCTTAATTTAGAAGCTATTACAAACAAAAACTGAAATGAACCTTTATGTCTATATTGTTGAATAGATTTTTATGAAATTTATGTGTATTTGAGTAGATTTTTGGATGTTGTTCTTTGAAAAAAAAATTTTTTTTAACTGTTAGGGAAGCTTGGGAAAATGTTTTTTTTTTTTTTTCTTTATAGAAGTAATTTTTTTTCCGATTCCTTTGGTTTTAACCATAACAGGCGATCAGTAGCTGATCAAACTGCACACATTCATCGCATGTCCTATGGCCCCTAAAGATTTACCATTTTAATTTAAGCATATGAGAAGCTATCTATATATATTGGTCTCTCTAACAGGAAATGCTGAATTTTTACATTAAGAGGTTATATACAGTTAGAATTTAAAAAAAAAATCTTTTTTTTTTTAAATATTATTTTCTTAATGTACATATATTTATAAATTTCGATTTTTCCCCAATTTCCTAGATCAAATTATTTTGTATTTTATAAATACGTATTTCGACTACAAAGTAGTCACCATCAGTATGAGTTAGCTAGTTGATATGATTCTCTGAGGAGGTGTTACTCGTTGCTAATTTGGTGACGGTTTGCACTATATATTTATGTAAGTGCTTTTCAAACTTTAAACGCGTTTTTCTCAAAATGTTATATGCAAAGTCGGTGATCAACATTACTCGAGAACGGCTAAACCGATGTCTCAAATTTTAAAGAAAGCAAACTGTTCAGAGATATGGTGGTCAGCGCAAAACGTCTTTTTTGAGAAGAGCTCTCGGAGATCAGCTGTAGCTCCTTTCCAAATAAATATTTTTACTAATACTAAGTCTTAAAATACAGTTAAAAGATACCATAATATGTGTACAAATTTTTAGATCAATAAATTTAAAGTTATATGGTAAAATTATTAGTTTTAACTTCTTTTTGAAACTAAAATTATCAAAATAAAAAATGGTCGAACTTATTAAAATTATCATTTTAAATTTTACTTTCGGTTTTGAATAAGAATAAAAAAAATTTTGTTTCAAATTTGAACTAAAAATTAAAAATAGTAATACATTTTCTATACAAATCAAAATTTTCTATACTAATTCAAAAAACAGCTTTCAAAAAATTACTTCATCGATTATTATGTCAAATCTTTAGAAGTCCATACCTGTACAACGAAGTATCATACGGAAAAAAATTGTGTACACACCTTCATAACATCTATAATTATAATTCGGCCTAATATGAACAAATTTCAAAATTTCATCTATTTTTTTAGTTGCCGGTTTCACATGAATTAATTCAATACAATTTCTTAAATTGAAACCTCAATCGTATTATCATGAAAGATAAAATTCTACAACGTTATGTAATATAATTATTTGGAGATTATTTATTAACATTTTTATTATATGTATCTAACTGTCAAATGAAAAATATTCACATTTAATATTTAGGTCTAAACGTTAATTCATACATTAACTAGATAACGTCTATCTTCTTTTAGGATAGAAGGTGTAGAAGTTAAATTTTAAGTTCGATTACGCCTACTGGGTATATCATGGATTAGGTCTACTGGGGATACCATATAAAAAAAAAACGTGTCTACAGACTCTACCTCATAGGTAGTGGGAAAAATGGTCAGTTATAACTAAATAATAATATACGAATGTATAACGATATATAAAAATAAAAAAAATAATGCAAAAGTAAGGTTGACGTTTCGTTGTCACCGGATTCTTGCGAGTAGTAAATAGAAATCTCTTAAATGCCCATAAGTTCTTTAAATCTAAAAAAATTATAGGTCAAATGTTTGTTGAAAGCTGCTCTATAATATTGGTCTGAGGTAATTTTGTCCTGAAATTAAAAATAAAGAAGTTATATAACAAAAAAGAAAATTAGTTGTAAAATTTTCTGATATTTTTGTTAATAACTTCTTTATTGGAACCCCCACTAACGTAACGTAATTTCCGATCTCAACCGATCACTAAAGTTAAGCAACAACAGTTACAGTCAGAAATGGATCGGTGAACATCTAGGATTGCTATGTACTGTTGTTGTATAGATTGAATATATACTCACTGTAGTCACTATATGACTTCTTTATTATTAGTTTTATTAATGACATAGACAAAGTAATTTGCTACAAATTATGTCTTTACAAATTTTTTTGTGGGATGTATAGTTCGGGTGATATAGGGAAAAAGGTGTTTACACCTCTTGTTCCAATATGGCGGCCACGGAACAAGAATTGCAATCCCACAAACTTGGAGTTAAGCTCCTAGTGATTCCCCCCCCCACACGTCGCAACAATAAAATTACTACTTCCTCTGAAAACGCAAGATTAGTCCAAAAAAATGAAACATTTCAATGGAGTATGATACTTTATTTCAAAATAGGTATATACGACTGTGTACAATATTCAAATGAAATACACCCAACTGAATCAATAACTTACATTCATGCACATACATGTTAAGGTTGAAGTATGATGCTAAAGTAAAACATATTAAGGGGTGTGCAAAATATAACAAACAACATTAACTGGCAGTCAATGACTGTTTCATTTTGAAATACGCTTTCTAAATATTTACAAAACTGTAATTCATAAAATTATTCATTTTTAAAATAGACATTACTCTTTATCATTAATTATCATTTAAAACACTAGTAATGACAACAATCATTTGTTTTGGAATGAAGAATATTCGAAAGAAAAAGAAGAGACTTGAAATATAATTGAGAATTGTATAGAATATATTTATGACATAATATAAATTATATGGTATCGTAATATTGAAAAAGATAATAACATAATTGTTTCTATGACCCCAGATAGTTTTAATTAAAACTTTTACACACATTTTTTAATTTTAAATAATAATTAATAATAGAAATAGAATTATTAAAGTTTAAGATTCTATATAGATGTCGTATCATTTTAGAAGTAGCAAGGAAATTTTTATAAGATTTAAAACGATAAACATGGGGTAAAAACAATATTAATATTTTTGTACTGTGTATATTTATGCTAGAAATAATTACGATTTTTTGAAAAAATATTCTACAAATACAATTTAGTTTTATGAGGTTGAATTAGTTTGATGGAATAACTATTTGATTTGAAAGTAAATCGATCATCCTTGATGTTCTTAATCATAGGCAGGCAAAGTGAAGACAAAACAAGCGATGATATCAACAGTGTTAATTGTTTAAGTATTGGTTGAGTCAATGCTACGACAATTTATAATTATCATATATTAAGTACATTTATATTTGTCTAAATTCAACAAATATTATTAAAAACAAGCACTTTTAGAAAATTATGTACCTATATAATATTGTTAGCTGGTTACTGTTTGGTCAAAGTGCTCTGGTTTCTATAAAATATATGTATAAAACATTTGAAGTTTTTAGGACAAAATACTACTATCCCTGTGAGCGTTTTCTTATTTATCCCGGTCATAATTAATTTCACAACGTTTGAAAAAAACTCCGTAATTCTAGGTTATATAGAAAAAAGTTGGTATTTTTAAGGCTTTTCGAAAACAGAAAAACCATTAAAAGGGAGACCAAAAACATTACAGCACAAAGTTGTATTTTGTTTGGATTTTCTCTAAAAAGAAGGGGATGCAATAAAAAAAAGATTCGAAAATCATATTTTCTTAATACATATAAATAAATAAGATATATTTTGAGATTTTCCCGAAAAGGGGAATGTAATTTTTCCGAAAATTATACAATAAATATCCTAAACGTGATAAACATGTCAATATATTATTCAAAAATTTTCTCATTTGTATATTTAGATTAAAATTGGACAACGCGTTTGAAAATTCGAAAAACTGTTTTGTCTTTATATTAATTTTAGTTTAAAGTTTGTAACGCTACCTAATATTGATCGCACAAAAAAATTTTGGTATAGATGTTCATAGAAACACCTAATTAGTCCATTTCCGGTTGTCCATCCGTCCGTCACCACGATAACTCAAAAACGAAAAGAGATTACGAACCGAAATTTTGGTTAAGTATTCTAAACATAATAAGTGAGTTTAAGTTCGTGAATGAGTCCATCGGTCCATTGGGTTCTTGACCCAAGTTTTAAAGTATAAAAGATAGAAGAAAAGTTTATATAGAAATGTTCAAATGTTTCTTTCGTTTAACAAATAATTTTTGTTTGAAACATTTTTTTGTAAAATATTTGATTTCTCCACAATTTTAGCTCAAATTTGGGTAATAAATACATATAGACAATAACAATACCTATTATTATTGTACATATATATAACTGTACATTTATAGTAATTTATGATTGCTACTTAAAAATAATCCAAACAATAAAATTAAATCATATGTCGAGTATCTATACATTTTACTCCGTTGGTTGTTAACTTCACTTGTTTTTTATGCATTCTATTCAATAAATTTCTATTTAAACATTACGTAAACGAAGCATAAGTTTAATTACTACGAAGTTAAGCTCAAACTAATTTTCCCTAATATCGGCAATATGTCGCAATAATAATGATAATTATAAAGAGATTGTGCTGTAACAATAAATTTATGTATATAATAAAAATTTTCGTTTACACTAAATAATGGATGTCGTCAAGTATCAACACAGTTAGTATCAAATTACTGATTTGTGGTGTTTGGTACTTGATAGTAATTTTTGAAATACTTTGTATATTATTATAAATATCGTAGCATCATCGTATTTGTTTATCTTATCAGTATCCGTCAATATTTTAATGAATGCTGATAATATGTCTGGATATCTGGTAAAAATTAAAATAATTTCTATTATATATCAATAAATTAAAATCGAATATTACTTTTATTTGATAAAAACTATTTTAAACAGTCTTTTAGAACCCATCTAAAATTATTTGAACATAAACCAATCTAAAAATATGATAGAAGACTATCAACTATGTATAAGGCTTCATTATTATATACAAAATGGAGTCAGACATTCAAAATGGATATTTATATGAAAATTGACAACATTGCTATGTACACAAGATTCAAAAAATAAACGGCGCATAACAGGATTATTATTATAATTTATTATAATTAGAAACTTAAGTAGAATAATTGAATTGAATTTTTTCTTATTTTTATATTATAATTAATTCAATTTTATTACACTTTTATAATTATTTCTGGATGGATGAATTTTACTTAAATTTATCCAGACACTTTTAGTTTGGTAATTTCGAACCTATGAATGCGAGCCTGAGAAAGAATATTTTTCAATAATTTTATGATAATGGATTTAGATTATACATATTTTTTATCATTTTAGTCAAAATGCTGTCTATGCAAAAAAATTTTTTAGAATATAATGAAAATAAATTTTAATGGGTTAAATTCGGCCACAGCAGAAGCCGAGATTACGGTTTCAGTCTTTGGTTTCGGTGGGACACTTAATTATGTAGATGAGTATTTTAGACCAGAAATTATTCTAGTTTTTAAAACAATAAATCTTTGTAGTTTTAAACGTACAGTGTGTGCTTCAGAAATTTTTTTTTGAGTTCTTTCTAGTAAAAAGATTTTAGTTGAGACCACTAATCCATCGTATTGAATCGATTTTGAATGTTTCTTTTGGGAATTTTCAAACCAAAATTAATGCGCCAATATACCCATGATAAGTTCCTTTAAATCAAAACTAGAGCTTTATAAAGAGGCAAAATTTATATTGGTTTTTTAGTTGATGATCCTTTATATTTTTTTGAATTGTATTTTATATATATTTTTTAAATTTTTACTTTAGAAAAAAATTATAAAATCAAAACTTAATAACTGTATTAAAAAGATTTTAAAAAAAAATCTAGATTACTTTATAAAAATCAAACAGGTTACGTCTTAAAATTGTTAAGTTCTGGTTTTCATACAAACAATTATTAAGACATATGTCTTTCAGTTTTTGCTCATATCTTCAAAGCTTGCATTACAATAAAAAATTATTTTTAACAAAAATTTATTTAATTTCTTTATAAAATACGAATTTGCAATAAAAAATGTAGGGTTCCATTTAAAGAAATAAATAAATTGGCACCCATTTAGCCAAGAACCCATCCTCTTTAAAATAAGTATACATTTCGTATTAACCGGGCAAGGCCTTTCATATGATTAAATTTTGTTTGAAACATTTTTCTCGATTCATATTATTTTTCGTTTTTTATTTATTTATTTTTTTTTTCAAGTTAAAAAAATCACCTGTATATATTGGGTAAAAAAAATCGAATTTTGTATAAAATTTTTTATTTATAAAGAAATTATGTAAGAAACCTGTTCACCTAAATAATATAACAACGAAATCACATTAAAATTTTAAAGTTGTGTTAAAAATATTTTATTAATCTTTTCACAAGTTTGTTTGTTGTTAAGTGTACTGCATTATTTTAATTCAAATTTTACCTTTGTTTATTCGAATGTTAATTAATAATGTCATTAAGTCCTTTTTTTTTTTAAATATAGTATAAAAACAAAACTGATGCACGGGTTTATGGCAAATTTATGGAGCTGTGTTAGGATTATGAATTGTCATAATATTAAATAATCATTTCAGATCTACCGACATAAAATATTAAAACTATCGAACATATTTAAGAAAAATGGGATGAAATAATCAAATGACAATCTTAAACTTAAATAATTAATACCACACTTTATCAACTCAAAATTCATCTAGTTTGTCTATTTTTTAATTTATTTTGCACAAATTAAAAAACTGGTATAACCCTAATAAATTTGAATTCACATAACTATGTGTCTAAGAAACCTGTCTCACAAAGATATCATTTTTTGAAGACGACATTATTGAGATGAAAATGATCACAAATAAATATACGTACAAACAAAGGCAGAAAACATTCATTTAAAAGCAATTCTCATTCTAAGACCCTCGAATGCCGTTCTAGTCAGAGTAGTCGTGTGTCGGTAAACAAGTTCATAACAAGTAAATTGTATAATAGAGAGGGTTAGATCGAGCTTTGTGATTACAGTACAAAAGCATTTTTTAAATATTTGTCCATACTCATTAGAAGAAGTTTTGCTGTGAGTCTTGGAAACGATTTTTCACTTCTTGAAAATTAATTATAGACAAGCACTCTTTGTTTGTTCAATGACTTACAATGTGCTTCGCAAAATTGTATTAAGAATAGATTTATGCATACTTATTTATATTTATTTCTCCCTACAAATTAGACTTCTCAGTTGAATCGATAATAAATAGTCGATTTAAATTTAATTATGTTTATTTCATTTTGATTGATAAATGAATTTTTCTTTGGTTTTTAATCTTGCATCGATTCAAATGGGAACTTTAACTTTTTTTCACTTTTGTTATTTTACAGTTTTTATTTAAATGTACTTCATCTAAGTATCAAGTGCATTTTCCACATCCTGAACTGAAACACTTCCTTAGTGATATTCAGAAGAAATTTAGTCATTAGTATCAGGTGCCGGGAATCCTTTCCAATGGTTTTCTATATGGTTTGCACAAAGTTAATACAGCGATAGATCCTTATAAAACCTTACTCTTCCCTACATATGCTCCAGCCTCATTTTTGGACTTATTCTCTACAATTATGTATTGTTTAAAAAAAGAAAATATAAAGAATTGAATTGAATTGATTGCACATAAAATGACAAAAATGTCAAAAATGCATTGTAATGCACCTGTGTACAACTAGCCAACAACTCACTACCAACTATGTCGAACTAGTTTAAGATGTTAAAATTTGAATTTACATAATCATATCTATAACTTCTCCACAAAGAAGTTTTAAAATTTTAAAATACATACGATTTATAGCAATTTAAAAAAAAAATGGGATAAATATATACGTAATTACACTTGCGTTTGCATGTATACTAGGTAAGTGAAATACATATCATTTTACCTTGTATCCGAATCATCAATTAAATTTATAATTTAATTAAATGTGATATGGCCTGCAGCAGCATTGCCTCTATGATTTTGATTAATAATGTTTAATTTCCGTGTTTTATTATGTTTTACCATCATATACACAGTGTTTTATTATGGTTTACTGCAATTTGCACCAAGTGGCTTGTGCAAACTAATTTACGCGTTTAAATCGGTGTGTGCAAACCAAACCATGAAATTTGTTTAAATAAAAATTTGGTGTTGGGTAAAATCTTTTATATTGTAACCAAATTACTTGAACATGACGTAATGACCGGTTTACACGCTCATACATTTGCACAAGTAAATTGAACTTGTACTAACGGTTTTATTACTCGGCAATAAAATAAGCGTCGATAATTTTTTTAACAAAAACAAAATTATAGTTGCATGGAACCCATTTGTAACGAAAAAGAATATGAAAGGAAAAAAAATTTACGGGCGATCTGAGGTCGGAAGGTGAAAGAAGTGAGTTTTTAAGGATAAAACACGGTTTATCTCGATTTCCAGCAAAACTTCAAATCCTTTAGAAAAAAGTTAAATGGCAAAGTTGTAGGTAATAAAAAGATCTACAACTTTTGTATTAACATTTTTTCACATAACCTCAAAACTTGAGAAAAATTGAAATAAGCAAGTTTTTGGTTTTATATTTCTTTTACAAAAAATAAAATTTTTTTAACATTTGGTAAAACCTTATCTTTTAATGTTGCAAACGATTTATTTTTTCACATAATTTTGAATAAATATCGAAAACGCACACTCATTTCAATCGAAAAAATTTTGAGGTTATGTGAAAAATACAAAAGTTGTAGATCTTTTTATTACCTACAAATTTTCCATTTAGCTTTTTTCCATAACTTGTAGTTTTACCGGAAATCGAAATAAACTGTGTACTACCCTTAAACACTTACCCCTTCTACTTCCCGACATCAGATGGCCTTTAAATTATTTTCTTTTCATTTTTGTTATATTCTCTCCCGTTTCCGATGAGTTTCATCCTACTATAATTTTTTTTACCACTTTTTAAGGCTTCTACCCTGATCTAAATTTAATTTGTGCAGATTATATTAGTGTAAGGGTCAGTAAACAATTGAGTAGGTATTTGAGGTTGCCTTACGTCAGGCTTACTCTCTCACACTCAACTCAAACTTTTCCTGACCAGTAACCAGTATATCACAAAAGACGTGTGACAAAAATGTTTTGTCTCTGTTTGGAAGAATATTATTCATATTTTTAGTTTTTATATCGTCCATATCAACTTACACAAATATTGTTTTTTTTTTGTAATGAACAAATTTAAATGTTGAAACAATCTGACCAAAGTCTAGACTCGCTAAATTAATTGTGTTTATTTATTTTTTATAATATTGAAATCCCACTACACTTCAGTCAGGTAGGTACTCGATTTTGTGTTTAGACATTATTCAAGATGATTTAAACAAATTTGAATACTGCCTCAAATATCTACTCAAAATTGCCTACCAAAATATTTTCTAACAAAACTAATTTTACTTAGACAAAATTTTTGAACTCCATTTGGTTCAAAAATTGAACAAATTTGTTTCTGTAATACAATTAATGCAAATTGTATGAGCGTATAAATCCACATTTAGAGTCTTAAATTTTTTCTACTTCAAGATTGTGGAAATTATTCCAAAAAACTTTTTAAGGAAGTAGTTTTTCACAAAAAGAATAAAATGTGTTTATTTTTGATAAGTTTTTATGTGATATGAATGTTTCAAAAATTCATCATCAACAACTTGACGGACAAGTGGACGAAAAGGAGTATAAATAAAGTGCTTATAAATATTTTAATTGTTCTTAATAAATGAATTACAAGAAACATCACACAATACAATTTAATTGGTATTAAAACTATATTTATTTCTGCTAATTAAATGTGCAAAGTAATAAATTAAATGATTAAATATATGATTGAAATTCAAGTATTTGAAAAAAATAAAAAATAAATATACTTTTTAAAATAGTTTCAATATTTATGTTAATTAAATTATTATTTAATTTATATGATTTAAATTCAAGTATTTAAAGTACTAACACCTATTCGTACATGTCTAAATTTTAAATACACTGATCGTAAAAATCAAGAGATAATCAATTCTATACTTTTTTCCTGACTGTACAAATCACGGTAGATATGTGCTTTGATACCTATATCAATTACATTCTGATTAAGATAATTACTGTATTTATCGATCAATTAGCTTTAATTATAATATTAATAATTTATTGCTTAATAATTGAGGTATTTTATGTATAATATGTACTCAGAAAATAATCTTTTTGAATGCTCCTAACTAACTAATTTTTCAAAAACAATTTCATTAATTTTTATGTTATACCTGTCAATAATACAATGTTTAAACAAACATTTCAGAAGCTTTGAAAATTATCCATACGAAAATAATTACGCGTCCTACATTTTTATGCATGTAACGTGCTCTATATTTACTTATGAAGTTTTACAGTCAGTAATAAAAATAATTACTTTTATTTATTCAATGATAGCATACATATAGACCAGGGTAGCCTTTATAGTAGCATGAAACTCATTGGAAACGGAAGAGAATATAAGGAAAAATGAAAGGAAAAATAATTTATAAGTTTTTAAGGGTAAAACACGGTTTATACCGATTTCCGGCAAAACTATAACTCCTATGGAAAAAAGTTAAATGGCAAAGTTGTAGGTAATAAAAAGATCTACAACTTTTGTATGTACACTTTTTTCACATAACCTCAAAATTTTTTCGATTGAAAATTATAGTGCTTTTTTAAATTAAATTTTTTTAAATTATTTATGTTGTAACGAGACTATTCTGTTTTTATGACGTATTGTACCAATAACTCCATACTATGTGCAACTTACACTAAATATCCAAGTAAACAAAATATCTCAAATTTAACAAGCTTTAAGAATTATTCAGCTTTCGTTTGAGAACTCAAGCATTTTTCGAAAAAAATTTAAATATGGAAAAAAGTTAAATGGCAAAGTTGTAGATAATAAAAAGATCTACAACTTTTGTATTTACACTTTTTTCACATATCCTCAACATTTTTAGATTGAAAATTTGGGTACTTTTACGATATTTATTTAAAATAAGGTGAAAAATAAATATTTAAAATCAAAGAAATTACAGTGTATTTAGAACATAAAAATCGCCTGTAAATTATTTTTCCTTTCATTTTTGTTTATATTCTCCTTCTGTTTCCAATGGGTTTGTTTCATTCTACTATGATTTTTTTTCATTTTTTACCATTTTTAAAGGCTTGTACCCTGGTCTAAGAATACAATATCATTGTTACATCGCCTTAAAACATAAATAAATAAAAGTTGAGTTGTTCAAATCGAATGACCTTTTATATAAAAAATATTTTAAGAAAGATTTTTTCTCGGTTTAACTTGGTTTGTTTCAGTTTTCAATTTCTTTGGAGACGGTTTTAATAAATAAATAAATTGTAAAAGTCAGTACCCTTAAAAATTATTGTATTTATGAAAAGTGATAAAGAAATTAAATAATATATTATTTCGAATATGAATTGCATGTGTACAAATGAAAAATACCATGTTATAATTACAATATTTATTTTATAAACTAAGTATATTACATAAAAATTACCTTGAATCGTTCATAATACCAACCAAAAACATTCAGACTTTTATAAATGTTATAAAATATTATGAACTATATTCATAATTCTATAATAAATTAACTTTGAAATATTTATTAACCATACAATCAATTATTGTTGCATTAGTGTGGATGATCAAAATTATCAAAATAATTTTGACCAAGCTTAACGGAAATAACAACCAAAAATGAAATATCATTGTATTTTTTTCATTTTTCACGCACAAATATCTCAAAGAAAAAAAAATTACCAAATATAAAATTTTGCATTTACATTCGTGACATCTAAATGGAAGGTTTGCTAGGGTTTTTGTCGAAAAAATATTGCTTAGTATAAAATAAATTTTCGATAAATATTTTACAAATTTCTTTTTAGAAAAAAACTTATTAGAGATTTCTTTATTATTACTAGATCAGGGTGGTAAAAGCCTTTAAAAATGGTAAAACGCGAAAAAAAAATTAGAGTAAGATGAAGCCCATTGGAATGAATAATATATCAAAAATGCAAGGAAAAATAATTTAATCTCGGGAAATGGAAGGGGTGGGATTTTAAGGGTAAAACACGGTTTATGTCGATTATTATTTCAATTGTTTGCATATGAACTGTATAGCAAATGTCAAACAAAAATTATTGAACAATTACAAAAAAATACATTTAATTATTGGGTTGAATATTATAAGAATGGTTGAAAAAATTGAATTAGTAATTATTTTTAATTGAAAATACAATTATTCATTTAAATTAGTTAATAAATTTTGAGAAATTTCTTAAATTTAAATCGTACACCATTCACAGAGATATATCTTTTTTTTTGAGTCATTTTTCAACTTTTCAACTACTAAAGTTATATAGTGACTACAGTGAGTATATATTTCAATGTATACAACTATAGTACACAGCAATCCTAGATGATCACCCATCCATGTTCTGACTGTGTCTGTTGTTACTTAACTTTGTTGATCGGCTGAGATCGGTAATTACGTTACGTCAGTGGGGGTTAGTCAGATTGATAAACTAGTATTTCGTAACTATAGAAACGAATGAAAAAATTTTGATGCACGGTGCCTATATAAATATCAATAAATAACAATAAATAAAAGTAGAAAGGCGTTGTTCTGTTTGCGTTCGAATAATCTTTAAATACAGGCAGCATGTACGTTTCCTTTCAAACCTGGCCGTTTATAAAATTTGTAAGTTATACATTGTAGAACGAGCATCCCACTAGAATTGTACTCACATAAATATTACAAAAGAATTATTAAAAATATTATATTTTTATCATCAAGGTCTGGTATGACAATGCAATTTTACAACTTTTGTTAACATAATCTTAATACAAAATCACAAAAAAAGATGTAATAATCAAGGTTTACTTAATGACTATGAATACAGCTAAATATTGATGATTATTAATCTTCTTTGCAATGAAAAATTATGTAATTTTTGTTATTCTGCATGCATAATACTGTGTTTCCATGCCAACACAATCGTCTTCTGTACACTAAGCGTACTTCGAATATAAGGTTACAATTTCTAATATTCGTTTATATAGAATTTGTTTTATCCAGAAAGTTTAAATCGATATGTACATTTCTATAGCTACACCCAAGGACATATATAATAAAGACAATGCAGTAGTATACATTGTAATTCTTTCTATTTTCGTGTATAAATGACTCATGAAATTATGTACGACGACTTTTATATAAAAACAAACTGCCTTAATAATTTTAACTGTAATAACATTTCTGAAGAAATATGATTTATTTTTACGCGAAAATAAACAGAAATACAATGTATACTCCATGAGAGACTGTCTTTATTTTAATTGCCCTTTCATTCGATCGAATGATAGATATTTTAATTATTACGTGTCTGAAAGTGATGAAGATCTCATGGTAAAATCGAAAAAATATATTTTTTAAGAATTCTCTGAAAAGTTTATGAATAATATACATTTTAGATAATAGCATCTCTGGGGTATAAGAAATCCGTAGAATTAGCTACGTAAGACGTTTAAAAATGTTTTATTCCTTAAAAATAAGCATCTAACAAGATTTTTGCAAAATATCACACTTAATTTAAGCAAAGAATTACACAGTTTTACAATTTTGTAACAAACTCTTTTTATTCAGCCAATCAAAAAATTTAATTTTCTTAGTTTAAAATTTTGAATTAAAGTATTTGAACAAACAGAATATTCTATTTAGACCAGGATTTGGATGGCATTGAGCGTACAAAAATTTTGTGTGCGGAATTTTGTCAATGAAATTATGTTAAGACAAGCTTAAATATTAAAAGAATCAGATTTGGTTCATACTTTTTTGCGACCCTTTTCTCCTCTTCTTTAGATGGACTTTGAAGGTTTGGATATAATGATTTTGTTCTGTGCAAATTATGCCAAAAAAATAAACACTTTTGAACTTTTTTCGAAAGATACTGCGTTTTCGTAATATAAGCTATTAAATATCGTTTACACAGATTCTACTGCAAATTTTTTAATTTTATTTTGGTAATTCCGAAAAATAGTTTTCGGTTTAAATATCGAAGATTTTTTTTTTTTAATTATCAAAATTCTTCAAAAATATTTGTTTTATCGTTATTAGATAAAAAAAACATTTTTGAACTCGTTATTATTCCCAAATTCTATGAGTTTAATTTGCAATAGAATCCGGGGTAAATTATATTACAAAATGGGTAAATACTTATTAAACCTAATAGTGTGCCTAAAATGGAAGGCGGGGTCTTAAAAAAAATTAGCCCGACAACATCCGATTCCTTCATATTTATGCTAATGTAAACACAATTCCATTCATAGAAAGCGGTGTTCAATTTTTGTACACCATCCAGGTCCTGGTCTTACTATTTTCTGAAATTTGTTAGTAGTTGCTTTTTTTAAATATAATTTAGATATTATGAAATAAATAAAAATAAAATAAAACAAGTCATAATAACAACTTACAGAATTAATTGTCCATACAGTTATAAATTCTGAACTTGTTTAAACATTGTACGCAAAATTGTTACAAATAAAAGATGTTTGTTTTTAAAAAATAAACCTTTGTAGTCTTTAAATTTTTGTTCTATCTATCTGTTATGATTGAAAAATTGAGCCATGGTTCCATTGAATCGAATGAACCGATTTTACTCATTCACAAACTTACTTTTAATGTCTAATATACGTTGCCAAAATTTAAACTAGTATCTTTTTCATTATCTTGACGACAGATGGAAATACTTCTATGCATGGAATTCGCTTCAGTGCGGAAATGGACTAATTAGAGTCTATGAATACCTATAATAAAATTTTGATTGTGGATTCAACATTTTCTGGTATTACAAACATCAAACTACAATTAATATACATATAATAATATGTCGAGTATAATAAAACAAGTTCAATGAAATTAAGTATGTCACAAAATTCAGTATCTATAAAAATCTAATATAAATGGTTATAAATTCGGTGATAATCATAATTTAAATACCATGTTTATAAAACTGTTTCTTATAAATACAATATTAATGAATACTACATATTTAGTGTTCAAAACGGCATATTATTTCTGTAAAATTTTGTTATCAACATTTATTCATTACACATTCTAACAAAAACAAACATTATGCTTACTCCTAGAGCCACGAGTGTTTTCGTGGTCAATTGAGACTACGAACATCTGACTCCAGTCAGGAGTTTTATATATTTTGCATCCTAAAACCGAATTTCAACACAAAACACCGAAAACAATTTTTCACAAATCAAAATCGGCTGTCACTTTCTTAGGCAAATCAACTCAGTTAGCATTGTAGTTGGGGGGTGGGTATACAGAAAAGGAGGTGGGGGGATGTAGTATATAACGTAGGCAGATGTTCAAATTATACTCTATCATTGGCTATTTCGTAATGGAAATGATTCAAGTGGGAGACCTCATTCTTTGAAACTTTTCAAAGAATGATCTTTTTTTTTAATAAAAGGATCTGTCAGATAGATCAATTTCTATAAATAAAATTTTTCAAAACTTCTGCATAACTTTTCGTGTTCAAAAGTCGTCTTATTATCATCTAATATCTCAAAAAATATAAGAGTGATTGGATTTACTTCGAACTTCGACATAAAATTTAATTTTGAATATTCAGTGAAAATTTTATTTAATACAAGAGAATAAAACAACTAACAGAATAAAACAACTAATAGCTTAGATACATATATGATTTAGTATCAATGTTTGAACTAATTTAATCATTAGCATTCATTAAATACTCTAAATATCCAGTCTATATAGCTATAATAAATGTATTATAATAATATGTATTGTTATTACCTACATATATTTAATAGCTAAATTTGAGCTAAAATTGTGGCGAACCTAAGCTTTTTACATAAAAATGTTTCTAACAAAAGTTAAAACAAACATTTTTGGTTTTTGAAATTTTCTTCTATCCTTTGTTGGGTCCTGGACTTATTGGACCCAGTGGACCGATTTTGTTCATTCACGAACTTAAAACCAGTCTTTATATCTAAAATACGTCTCCAAAATTTAAACTCGTGACCTCTTTTCGTTTTTGAGTTAACTTGGTGACGGACTGACGGACAGACGAGCATGCGAAAATGGACTAATGATTTCTATGAACATCTATACCAAAATTTTCTTTGTACGATCGATATTTTCTATCGTTTCGACTTAAAATAATATACCCAAACATATTATGTATACTCGTGGAATACAAAAATGCTACACCCTGACACTTCCACGCTGACTTAAAACAATAAAACACACTATTTTTATGGTGTATTTTATCATTTTTTCAGTTTTAAAATGAATGTTCATTTTTTGGATTCCATAAGCATACATGTTGAGTATAAAAATCCATCAGAGTTCTATGTCTAATGAACTACTAAAAATAAAATTCGTGAAATATTTTTATTAACTCAAAAAATCAACTATATCAATATCATGACAATATGTTTTATTTTCCTCGAAAAAAATTATCATGTTTCTAATTTGGAAATTCGTCTAGAGAAAATTTAGAAAACAAAAATGCATTAAAAAGCTGGGATGGAACATGAATATCTGCTTTTGTTAGACATCTTGCCAATATGTTTAGAAAAAAAATTAAAATTTAATTCTCAATCAAATTAGATCTACTAAATTTAAAAAATATTTCGAGTATTAGTAGATATAAAAGTTGCACAAAGTCGATGACCGTAAACGGCAACGATAACACCTCTGACACAAAGAGTACTATAATACTTAGAAACATAAATACTACAGTATTTAATACTGACTATGCAGTTACGTCATTAGCTGATAATGAAACCTATATACTTGATGTAATTTCTTTTTAAAAAATAAAAGGAATACCTTGAAATTTATTTATTACGTGGATATTTTTGTGGTATGTGCTTTTTGAAAAACACTATATAAACTATGTTATATACTGTTGTAATAGTATTTACGTTTATATAATATGATATAAAAGGCGCTTAATGGGGGCTATGCATTGGATAAAGACCTTTATAATATAAACAATCTCTAATGTTTGCAATATATTGCTGTTTTCTATTTTTAATTTTCGAGTCCAAAAATAAATACAGTTGAAATTGTTGCTATTCTTACTTAACACTTTACGAAAATATGCTTCAAACAGAAGTTATTTTAAAAAACAAACATTTTTTGTTATTGAATTTTTCATCTATATTTTATGGTTTAAAAGTTGGGTCATGAATTTATTGGACCGAATGATAATGTTTAATCACGAATTTAAATTCAATTTTTAAGTCTAGAATACGCCATTATTCACTATCTCTTTTCGTTTTTAAGGTATCTATACGACAGACAAATGGACAAGCGAAAATGGATTAACTAAATGATTCTATGAAGACATATGCCAAAATTTTGTTCTGTTATTACCTTCAACATTTGTGGACGATATACTTTACTCTAAAATTAATATAATCTGGAATAATATATTCTAAATGGCGAATATAAAATTAAACTATTTCAATTTAATTTGCAAAAATACTATTTGAATTTGTACTACTATTTGAGGTACAAAAAATATACTATGTATACATATTTAAAATTAATTTACACACAAAAGTATTTTAATTTCTGGATTATTGTATACATGAACAAGTTGATTATTGAATATTCATTCTTTCAAATGCAACTTCAACCTCATTTGAAAAGAAAGTTTTGACTAAAGAAATTGGCTATTTTAAATTTTCGTACGACTAACTGAAAAATCGCCGTATGTTGAAACAAAAAAATGTATGTTGAAAAATAAATGATTCGGGCAGTCAAGAATAATGTTGAAAAATATAAAATATAGTTTTTTTTTATTGACATTGTGTTCAAAACAAAGAGAATCGTTAATTTTTGAACATTCATTTTTTGTTTTAAATGGTGATTTTTGTTCATAGAAGCATTTAGCCCATTGTTCGTCGATCTGTCGTCAAGAAACTTAAAAACGAAAACAAATAGCGAACTGAAATTTTGGTGGCGTATTTTAAATATAGATGAAAATTTAATAAGAAATATGTTTGTTTTTTCAAAACAAACAACTTTTGTTTGAAGGCATACATTCGTAAAGTGTTTAGATTCGGAACAATTTCAAGTGCAACTAAGCAAAATACATATATGCATATAATACATGTTAATAATTATATATGTATTTATATCAGTGTAGACTGGATATTTAGAGTATTTAATAAATGCTAATAATTAAAAATACTACTAACATTGTTAGTTGTTATCTTCACTTCTTTTGCTGAAAATTAGAAGAAAAAAATTAAAATACTGAAAAAATGGAAAACTTTGAATTGCAATATCTCAGTCACTGGTGATTGTACAGAAATTCAAATGTGGTTAATTTTTTCATTGATTCAACGCCAAGTTTTCCATTTATCATATTTGGAAGACTTCAAAAAAAGTTATGAATTAATTATTGAAAAAAAGGGAAAATTTTTTTAGCTTTGTTAATGGAATATTTTGAGTACAAAAAAGAGATAATTAATTTTTTTTTTTTAAGTGTATTCCTATTATATTCTCTACAAAAATCTCAAATTTTGAACTAACTTCCAGTTATTTTTAAATAACTGAATGAGAGGCATTATAGCCTCTTAAAAACGTACGCCCTCCTTAAAAACGCACCCCTGAAAAGTGAGCACTTTCGTGATTTTATGATATTTAGATGCCAAACTAACATAATAAACAATAAAAATGCGTAAACATGCAATTGTTCCTTGCCTATTTTAAATTGTAAAATATTTCAACTTTAACAAAATCACGTAGGTATTTTGGCATTTTTAATTGCACTTGTACTTAAGACATTCTTAATAGATAATTTTAGACCAAAAAAAACAAACGAAATTCTAAAAGATTTTGAATACAGTTAGTTAGGAGACATAAAATATATATTGAATTTGATGATATGCTCGTTTTTATTTTTATTTTTTTGAATGAAATAAATATAATGTTTGCGTCCACATAATACAGAATACAGAATTTACTGTTCTGTACAAATACACACACACACACACAATATGATACAAACAGAACCCAATGAACTACCACTACATATAAAAGACCCCCGTCGTACTGTAATGTACTGTATGTATGTATCCCAAGTATTAAACGTACACAGAAAACAGAACACACAAACCAAACCTGGAAATCGATATAAAATGTCCAGAGAAAAGGATGGATAATAACTTTGTGTTATAATAATGATGGTTCCATGTATATGAGTTTATGTATGTATGTATGAGTAGACTATTGTGCTACAACAGTGTTTTTTGAAAATATCTGTGTTATAACAGGCTAGTACGTTCTCTGCACACTCCATTCGAAAAAATATCAAAAAGAATCAAATTTTTAACTATAATTATTACCATAAATAACATAAAATACACTAGATACCTATGTAGTATCTATATAGTTTCTATTAATTATGATTAAAAAAATATGGTTATAGTTTTAAAGAATAGGTTATGGATTTATAGGATCTAATTGACCGACGGCATCAAAATTTCAACGCGCTATTTCATATTGTTTAAGGCTTATCATGATAAATTTTTGGAACTCGCAATTTCAAAATTAACGAATGAAGAAGGTTTCAAGAGATGAAAAGCTTTCAAATGAGTTTTGAGCGACAGATCCCACAAATTATTCCATAAACTTAGATGTTTGGCAGCAAAATTTATTTTTTCATTGAAGACAGGTATAATCCGATTGTGAGTATACTATACACATTGATCAGTCAGTAATCAAATAATCAATGATATACTACTATTTATTATTAACTAATCACTTAATACTGAATATCACTACCTTTAAACAAAATAGTATATATGCGAGCCGTTAAACATAAGAGTATATATGAGTGTATATGGTAGTGTGTGTAATATAAGCCACACATCTTATATGTGTATCATAGTGCGTGTAATTTTTTATTTTTTATTTAATGCATTTTTTAATGCAGAATTTTTTTAAAATATTACCATTCTGCAACCCTTCTCTATATAAACTAGAAGTGTGTCAAATTTCATACTCCTGCAACCACCCAATTTTCGTAAAAAGGACTAGAAAGTTTTTGCTTCACGTATTAATATATAAAAACAGAAATTTTTTCCCGTAAAGAGCTATCTTAAAATAGTATGCCTTGGAGTTGAGAAACAGTGAATAACTACTATCGTATTTTTATTAAATACAAATATGTTCCGATATAAAATAAATTCATTGTACATAAAAATAGGAGGTACAGAAAATACTAAATTATAAAATAAATCCAAATTCCACCATTATTTATGGGTAATCGTTTTTTTAAGTATGGGAGATAATATTGTATATTTCATTAAAAACAATATTTCGTATATATAAATAAAATTAAATGTGAAAAACAAATAACACACAAAAATATAGGATCTTGCACCTTTATCTCACAGTATAAAGGCTCAAATTTTTCTCAATCATGTAGAAAACAATGTATACTGGTTATAAATTTCCAGCCCTGGTGTTTTACAGAGGGAGGGGGTGGAAAAAAGTTAAAGGATTTCTTTTAGATTATTCTTAAAGGTAAGAGTTAAAAAATAAATGAAATTTTACATAAGAATGGTTCTTTACGTGTTTTTGCTATTATTAAATATAATAAAATTAAGGCGTTACACACATAGACACTTAGATTTCACATTTTAATGAAGTACTTAAAGGATAAGTTTTTATGTGTGTAAACTTCTAAGCGCTCTAGGTTGTGTTATTTTTAATAGCAAAAAAAAAAACTTTTTAAAACATTTTTATTTGAAAGTTTTTTTTTCCAACTATCTTTTTTTAAATAATCTTAAAGAAACCCTTTATTTTTATAACCCTTCTCTCCCAAAGACACTAGGGCTGAAATTTTATTAACTGTAAATATTGTTCTTTACACTATTGAGAATGCATAGAAATAATTTGAGCCTTTGTTCTATGACGTAAAGTCGAGTAACAGAATATACAAATAAACGTCCAAACATCACTCATTATTATATACAATTATTACTGCAGATTTAAACTCATTAAGTAACACTTTTAGTGAGAGTTTTAAATGCCAGATGATTGTCTGATTAGTACAAATTATATCAGATTTTCATAGATAAGATAAAGACTGCGATTATACGGATTATTTTTCAACGTGATTCACCTAGTATGTTTAGTTGGTACTACTGCATTAGATTGTGTGACGTATACATATATGTGTGTGAGTGGGTATGGTTTTCATACACCAAAAGGGCAGTGGTGACAAGGGGGAATAATATAACAAATAACATACACACATATGAATAGTATACATGCATATATCCAAATGACGACCTCCTTCTTTTATATATTATTCATGTCCGTCAATCCACCTATCTATCTATCTATATATATATATATAATATCATGATACACATATCTGTCTGTCTGTCTCAAAGATTTCTTTCTACATCATCTCTTGGATACGTTATATGAATGGCTTTTATCATCATGTAACGAGTTAGTATAGTATATGTGAGTAATTTTTGTGTTAGAAATTTCATTATACTTAGTCTAAATAATGATCTTAAGTATTCCTGTTGAATGTTTAAAAAGTTTTCGAAATTAAATCCACAAACATTTTAACAAAATTGTCTATTTATGCGTTGGAAGTAGTAGTACAAGTAATTTATTCAATTTTTACTTTAAATAATAAATAAAAATCAGTCTATCGATAAGTAATTCTATTTCAAATAACGCAGTAATTTTGATAGTTCATATTTTTTGATATGAGCAATCTAATTTTTAACATATAAAAAATATTAGTGAATTATTTCACGAATTTGAATATTCTAAAAAAGAAAATCGCGAATTTTTATGGTAAATTATAAAATCAGCCCATGAAAATGCTAGTATAATCACCAATTGTTTTCATGACCCTAAATAGATGAAGGCAAAAGTCATTAAATGTAGTTAATAGTAGGGGAGCCCACGATGCTAAATAATGATTCGAATGAAATTACTCGTGAGGATTTATTGAATTTGATTTTGATAAAAAGAAAAACAGGTAATATGATGTATATCCTTTCAGCCTAAGACAACAGTCCACCTGGACGTATTCGATCCCGTTAGATATTGGTAGGAAAAAAACAAATGGCCTGAATAGGGAAGAATGGTAATCTGCAATTTTACATGGTAGAAGTGACTGTACGGAATGGTTACAAATGGATAGAAATAAAAGTTATTCAGCTACATTTCTAGATGTGTTATTAATATTTATTTTTCGTAAGTTTTCAAAATATCTATTCTTAATTAATAGGTGCATTAACTTAAAATTTTTATACAACAGATATTATATACTAATATTCAAAATACACATATTGTTAACGTGTCACAGAAACTGTTAACAGGAAGAAATCCGAATAAAATATCCTTTCAAAACAGTTTTTTTTTCTATTAATAATAAATATATGTTTTGAGGGTCTCCAATTTTTTCGATTCGAAATAGCATCATGAAAATTTTAGAAAAAATTGGAGACCCAGAAAACAAAATTGTAAAAGGTATACAAAATTTAGTAAAAAACAGGAAGCATTTTATTTTTCGGCGATATCTCAAGAACTGTTACATATACCCGAGATAAAAAGGTTTCTAAATTAAGAAAATGAATGCTTTTATTTATGAATCAAGTAATTTTTCCCAGTTGGAAACTAAAAGCCATGAAAAAATTTTAAATAAAAAATCGCACATTTTTTTTCCACCTCTAGGATCGATCTGATCACTTAAGACTTCAAATAAATATAATTCCCGTTGGAAAAAATTTAAAAATTGCATTTTCAATTTTATTTCAACAAATTAAGAAATGAGTTGTCACATTTTTCGATTATTTTATTTTCTTATAGTGAAAAGGCACATAAAAATATTTCTTTTAGACTTTTTACTCCAATTGTTTAATTATTTATTATAAAAACAAATGAATTGTTTATGAGATTACTTAAAAATTGCAAGCTTCAGAAAATATTCCCGTTTGAAAAATTTAAAATATTGATTTTTCATTATATTATAAACAGTTTAAGGGATTCAGAAATAGAAAATTCGAAAATATTTAAAAAAAGTATTTTTCCAATTATTTCATTTTTTTATTATTTTATTAAAAAATTAATTATAACAATTACAACAATTAGGAAAACGCAGAAAATAAATTATTTTTATATATTTTTGCTACATTTTGGAGTTTTCATTTTTGAATCCTATTTACTGATTATAAAACAATGAAAAATCATAATTTTTTAATATTTTCAACGAGTATATTATTTCAAGCCTTGAATTTCATTAAAAAAAAAAAAATAATAATAATAATTAAAATCGCATAAACACTTTATTTGTTTATAACAAATTATTTAAGCAATTGGAATAAAAAAATTTATAAATAAATGTTTTGTACCTTTTAACAATAAGAAAATGAAACCAAATGTGGGGAAAAACTTTTATTGATGGAACATTTGTTTGAGTTTTTAATTTTTTCCATTCCTTAAATTGATTATAAGAAAAATGGAAGTAGAAATCTCAGATTTTTTATTAAAAAATTATCATGGTTTTTATATTAAAGAAAAATTACGGAATAAATGTCTTTTCTACTACCCGTTTTTATTCCCATTTTCTACACTCAATTGAAAGTATTTACAAACACTGGGGATATTCTTCCAAAAATAAAATTAATCGAATTAAAAGTTGTTCAGGAAATTTCATGCACTTTAAGAATCATCTATTGGATGTCGAATATCTATAACAGTTCTTGAGATATCCTCGCCAAATGAAACTATTATCCGTTTTTTATTATTTTGTATACCTTTTACACTTTTTTTGGCGGATCTTCAAATTTTTAAAGAGTTTTTGGATGCCATTCCGACCGAATCGTTTGACAATTTGATCATAATTTTCGGTTACGACGAACTCGAACTTTTCTAAAATGCCTTGTTAATTAGACTAGATAATTTAAAATACTATGGCATACATCCCTTATTTTGACACTTTCAAACATATTACATCATTGTCGTTTTATACTTATTCAGCCAGTATTATTTTTTCAAAATATGTTACCAAAACTAAGAAATAATACTTGTTAAAATTCTTTAAACACAGATAAAAAATATAGAAAAATTTTTTTAAATAGATAAAATATTTAGAGTAGATACGTAGAATAATAGATTAAAGTAAAAACTGATACATAAAAGTTAAATTGTTTATAAACAATCAATCTCATTCAATTTGAGTGTTGAATAGCTCAAATAATAGGTATTGAATCACTGAGTATTCTTAAAAATACAAACTTTCTATGTTCAAAAGAACAGGATATATCTATCTTTGAGAGAAGAAAATCTTTTAGAGAAAATCTTTGTCAAATTGAATGTCCGAACAACCCTCTATTTTCATTAGAACTAGAAATACTTGGATACAAAACTATCAAAACACATGGAGAAAGAAACACCCCATAAGAAATGTAAATTATATAATTTGGTCTAACACTCAGTAAAGTAACTCAATACCTATCATTTGAGCTATTAACACACAAATTGTATAATTTGGAGATTCTTGAGAGCACAACACACACTTATCACCATTATGTGCGATTTAAACGATTAATAGTATCAGGCCTGTTTGCAGAATGATGTCACAAATGTTTAGAATTTAAGATTCAAATTTAAGCTATTAAAATTTATCAACAATTAACATAAGTTTTGATTTTATGTTTGTGTATTTCAGTAGAAACTCATATATATTTATTTCTAGCCTTTTCGATCAATTAGATTTTTACTTTTATCATTTTTAATATGGCCTATATAAAATCAAACATTTTTGTGAACTTCATTTTTAACGACGTTAAAATTAAAATTTTTAGACAAAAGATTTGTCAACGTAAATATTTAACAAAAAATATAAAGCTTAGTCAATTTACTTCAACACATACGTACATACAATAACATTAGATAATATATATAAAACAAAAATAGAATATTTAAAAAAAAATTCTTACTGTACTATTATTAAGCCGAATTGGTTCAAATGTATTCTTTTTGTTAATTAAAAATATATCTTCACAAGTTTTAAAAAGTTTTATAAAATAATTTTTATTTTCTTGACCCTTTCAACATAACATAACAATACTATTTTTTTAATATAATAGAATTGGAATTCTGACATAATGCAATTGCTGCAGATAAGACACTAAGCAACATCTTCTTCGGACTGACTATTAGTAAAAATATATGTTTTTTGGTCCCACTAGCAAAAAAATTTTCATCCAATGTTTAGGATTACTTACTCTGTACAAAATCAGAAAATGTGTACAAATTTTGGTAGAACTTCATACACCATCTTGAAAATATGTTCTTGGTCAATATCTTGGAAACTATGCACTTTGGGGTGAAAATCATTGATGTCATTTATTGTAGAGAATTAGAGAAATTATACATCTTTCATTTCCTGTAAACTTTTTTTTGTAAAAATACCGTTTACGATTTATGATGGCCCATTTAATAAATAAACTATTTTTCGATTTTTTTTATCTCGGTCGATGATGATAACTCTTAAAATTTTGGGCTTATCAATAAAATACATAAATCCATTTTTAAAGATAAATTTATTCTTTACAACTGTTGTTAAAAACTTTTTTTATAATGACTATACTTTTTGATCAATGTTGGACTACAGGGCGTAAAATCGATAATTTCCAATGTATGTATAGAGTATAATGGTACAAATTTCATAAATAAATTAAAAATATTATTGTTTGCTTTTGTCCTATTAAAAATCAAGTTGAGTTTTTATATGCAACAACTAATTTTGAATTGGACAAAATGAAAACAATAATTTTTTTAATTTGTAACATTATACTCCATGCATACCTTGAAATTTTCGATTTTATGTGCGGTAGTCCAACATTAAACGACCAAAAGCTCAAAAAGTACGGACATTATAATAAAAGGTTTTAACAACAGTTGTAGAGAATAAATTAATCTTAAAAAATGGATTTATGTATTTTATTAATCAAATATTTTAAGAGTTATCACCCAAGATAAAAAAAATCGAAACAATCGGTTTATTAAATGGGATATAAACTGTAATAATAATAATAAAGTTTTACAATAAAAGTTTCCACGAAACGAAAGACGCAAAACATTATTCTCACAATAATGGTCTCAATAACTTTTATCCTAAAGTATCGAGGTATCGATCAAAAACATTTTTCAAGATAGCGTCTGAAGCTCCAACAGAATTTGTACGCAGTTTGTGATAGAAAGTGATCCTAAATCTTATTTTAAAAAAATTGGACTGGAAATTTAGCGTGAGGTTAAATTATATTTTTACTGTGGTATAGGCTTAGTACATAAGTGAAAATCCATATAAATGTGAATTATACTTACAAATATAACACGTTGAAGATACTGGGGGATGTTGCAAATACCTGAAACAGATAATAATTAAAGTGTTAGTACCTATTGATAATTATAATAATCGCATATGTGGATTTGTTGGTTTGGGGAAACTAAAAATCTAGAAAATTGTTTTTATGATTGAATTGAAAAAAATTAATCAAAAATTTTAATTGCATTTCCCTCTCAAAAAATATCGTAATATTTCAGCGTCCCATTCAAAAGTTTTTATTTATAAACAAATTAAGATTTATTTTTATGCAAACCAAAAACAAACAAACCGTACAGTTGTGGCAATTAAAATCGAAGTAAAAATATATTAAATATGAAATAATTTGTCACTACACTGATAAAATATTGAAGAAACGTATTATTAGTAATTAATATTTAGTATATTTACAGTACAAATATAGATTTATATACAAATAGTACAAATATAAATCTTTTTTTAATATTCTATTCTTCATTAATTATAGCCGAAGCAACTGGTAGAAAAAATAATTTTAAAAAGAAAACTTGACTGAGATTTTTTTTATTGAAGGTTGTTCTTAATACTTATCTAGTGAAAAACGTTTTTTGACCGAATTCGGCCTGGAGCTTTCTGCTTGGTCGACATTTTTTCAAAATTGCAGCCAACATTTTTTAACACATACAACTTAAAAACACTAAAAAGTTTATATTATAAAAATTTCTTTTTTCTTAAATTATTGGTGAGTGAGTGAGTTCTAATTGATAGCACAATTTAGAGCTTATAAATCACAAAATTTTAAAAATTCTAAATTGAAAATTAAAAAGCTACTTAAAAATTTTCAGTTTAGAATATAAAATGAGTTTCAATGCCTTAAAAAACTTAGAAAAAAAATCAAAACATATATTTTGACTAAAAGTTTTCTTTCTTTCCATATCGGGAGAAAATATTATGACCAAAAAGAAATTTTTTGAATTTTTCGATTGTTAGGTAAGATTTATAATATTTAAATGTACATACTGGAGAGGTTTTTCAAGTTGCACATATTGCAAACAATTAGAGCTCAGCCACTCTCGTTTTTCAACAATATTTTCAGAAAAACCAAATTTCTTTTCAGTTTTTTGGAGTTGTTTCAAATTAAATCATACATTCATACACGATTTTGTAGAGAATATTTTCCCAAACATTATCTTTTTTGCTTTCTTAAATCGGATAGAAATAACCAGTTATACTTATTAAAATAAAACTAAAAAATGTGGCTGTCATGGTTCAAATCTCAAAAATTCACTAGGGGCTACAAAAATTTATATATTCACGCTCCTGGAAAATTGGTATTTGTGCAAACGAAAATAAAAGTTGTGCAAACGATTCATGTAGAAAAATTTCAAAAATTCGTCTCTTGGAGGACTAGTGTGAAGCCCCGAATTTTATTTTTTAATTTTCTCAAAAACGGTGCTTGTTCAAACAAACTTCTAACTTTACAAATGTATCAGATATAAAAACAGTCAAAATTCGTGCGGGCACAAAAGTTTTTTATGAACGATTTTAATTGATCGAACGATTTCATTGAAAAACTAAAATAGCCTTTTTATTGCGATAATATAAGAATTTAAGATCTAGAAACGTTTTTTCGTTTTTATAAACATTGTAATAACCATGCTGTTAATCATGAATTATATACTGTCATATTGAAATGTCATACATTTTAACCTCAAATTGTATCTTCCATTCTCATTCTAAAGTACTTGAAAAACTTACATTTTAGTGATATATTTACTTACTCCAAAATTGAGAGGTTTTTGTTCGCCAAATGTATCTATAATATATATTTTGCAATCAACTAGAACCATGTTACTTCATAAATAATATGAGAAAATTCATATGTCTACAATGTACATTTTTGTTATTTTTAAATTATGATTCTATTGCTTAAATTATGTATGATATATAGATTTATACAGAATTCTGAAAAGCTTGTTTAAATTGGGAAATCGAAAAATATTACAAAAAATGACAATATTAAAAATTTATTTTAAATAATACTCTACATCAAAGAAAGAATTTATTCAAAATACATTTTTAAGTATAATAATAATTGGGGCAGAGTTGAAAATTGATACTGGTATTAAATATATAATGGCAAAATAAATTCTATATCACCTTCGACCCTACTTCGTACAATTTTTGGCTAAAGTAGAATCGATAGGAGTTTTTAACACTTCATTTGTAATAGTTTTTTTCGATGTTATAACTTTTGTTTATTTTTATTTAAAAATGATAAATAATATTGAATAACAATTTTTTTTTTAAATTAAGAAAATTTTTCCAAAAACTTTTCTCTTTCAATTCATTCATATATAGACCAGAACAGCCTTTAAAAATGGTAAAATGTGAAAAAAATTATAGTAGGTATCCACAGGTACCCATTGGAAGCGGGAGAGAATATAACAAAAATGGAAGGTAAAATAATTAACGAGCGATCTGTGGTCGGGAAGTGGCAGGGGGTGAGTTTTTAAGAGTAAAACACGGTTTATCTCAATTTTCGGCAAAACTACAAGTCCTATAGAAAAAAAGAAAAATGGCAAAGTTGATAATAAAAAGATCTACAACTTTGTATTTACACTTTTTTCACATAACCTTAAAATTTTTCGATTGAAAATTAGGATACTTTTTCGATATTTTTTCAAAATACGATGAAAAAAAAAATACTTTATAATAAATAAAAAAAATTACAGTTATTTGAAACATAAAAAAATAAGTTTTCACCAAATGTCGTTAAAAAAAATTTTTGTTGTAAAAGGAAATAAAAAACTAAAAACATGGTTATTTCAATTTTTCACATAAATTTGGAGATTATGTCAATACAAAAGTTGTTGATCTTATTATTACCTACATTTTGACATTTAACTCTATTCCATAGGACTAGTAGTTTTGCCGGAAATCAAGATAAACTGTGTTTTACACTTAACAACTCCCCCCTTCCACTTCCCGATCTCAGATCTCCCGCAAATTATTTTTCCTTACATTTTTGTTATATTCTCTTCCGTTTCTAATGGATTTCATCCTACTAATTTTTTTTTTTTTTTTTCAAAAATTATCGTCCCTGGTCTAAAATATGACATATTTATATTTTTTTTTTAAATTTTAATCCCAAGATTAATATTATGTCACCAAATTCCTAGTAAATATTGTTATCAAAGACAAATTATTTAGTATACACTTGTCTATTTATAATAGAAAACATGGCCTTATCCACCTAGCATACATATAATATAAAACATAAAAAAATAAAAAATATTATTACATACATTAAAATAAATATGTTATGCAAGCGTTACGTTGTGTATGTATGAATACAAGTTACAAGGTAATGTGTTAAGTAAAGTTTTATATTATTACTCATATTCTATCTAATATGTTCGTTCACAGTATATAATATATTGAAATACACCATCATACTTTGTAGAGAATAAATGAATATTGTTATTTTAAATACTGAAAATATATTTATATGCTTATGCATAAATACATAGTATGTGTTGTAACTGTAAGGTAAGCATTATACATAATAGTACTGATAGATTAGCTTATAGTTAGTTCACTATATACCAAATGCAAGAAGTATGTATGGTATATAACAAAATACTATATTATTCGACTACACCCAGCCAAAGTATTTTTATTATCTGAGTCTTAAAATTATCCGGGTTAATTTTCGAAAATAACAAAATGGCGGACAAAAAGACATGAACCGATTTTAATTTTGCTCACCCCATTTTACAGGCTTTTTAAATATCTAAAGTTTATACGAAGTTTTTTTCTTTTAGTGTAGCAAATAATTTGAAAAAATAGAAAAAAAAGTCTTTTTCATATCTTTAACCGGTCACCATTTCGTTACTTCCAAAAAATCAAGCCTTTTTTTTATTACATGCTTTGGCTATACTGTACCAAATTTTGGTGTTCGTTTGTAGTTAGTATAAATCAGAAAAATCTTTAATTTGCTTTGTTCCGTAGAAACATTCAAACTCGTGTTCCGATTTTTATGAAATTTGGTAGTATAATTTTTGACCCAAATCGGACCATCAGGGGCTTCGTAATAACAAATTTTTAAAATAATGTTTCATATATCATTTACTATTATTAAATTTACAAATAAGATATTAAATTTACATAGTTTTATGAGACCATATTCATAAATAAAAAATTATTTTTAAAATACACATGTAAACAAAATTTTGCGATCAAATCTGTTCATCATAGGTACATGTTCATCAAATTTTATTACATTTGGTTATTTTCTTGAATTATAAAAATATTCTCCGTTTCGTGAACAAAAAACTGAAAAATTATTATCCAAATGTAATGAAATTTTGAGAATACAGATCAGAAGCTAATACAAGATAATCTTTTAACAAAACAACCTCAGTTTAGTCTTGTAGTTTAGGTACATTTAATCTGAATATTAGTGTCAAATCCATTAAATATAAAAAAAAATTGTTATTATTTAGATAATATCTTGCGAAAATATGTTTTATTCATCTTTGTCGAATATCATTCCTTAACCAAAAAAAACATTTACAATTATATACTGAAGTCGAATCAAACTCCAATACATTGATTTAATAAGCAGCACACTAACAACATGTTTACATGTAATTTCATCTATGTTTCATAAACTCATATATATCTATCTATATATTGTGGATGCACTCTATTTACTGGTATGTAAAGTAAAATTATTTTAAAGCGTTTAAAATAACATAAGTATTGAAGTACAAACAAACGTATTTTTACAGGTCAACAACATTATTTTGAAAGTGTTATGAAAGGATATGTTTAATTAATTTTTTTTTTCACAAAAAAATAAATATTAATTCCAAAAATTTTGATTACATTTTATTATTGTATCGAAAAATAATTATAAATTTTTAACCTACGTTTCAAAGTGAAGGATTTTGTTTGCTACGTATTTACGAGGCTTACATTGAAACAACTACACGACATACCTATTATAATATAAAATGCACTAGGTAAGTGAAATCGGTGCACACTAGTGACCGTCAGACCTAACTAGTGCATGTACACGAATTTTCAAAACAAATACTCGCCTGTGTATACAATAACGTTAGAAATGTATGTTTATTTTCAATTATTATACCAAGGTAGATAATTTTTAAAAACAAAAAAAATTATAGTAGAATGAAACCTATTGGAAACGGAAGATATGATAAAAATGAAAGGAAAAATAAATTACGGGCGATCTGAGTTCGGAAGTAGGGGGGGATGAGTTTTTAAGGGTAAAATTCGGTTTATCTGAATTTACGGCAAAACTACAAGTTCTATGGAAAAAAATTAAATGGCAGAGTTGTAGGTAATAAAAAGATCTACAGCTTTTGTATTTACACTTTTTTCACATAACCTCAAAATTTATGTGAAAAATTGAAATAACCAAGTTTTTGGTTTTTTATTCTTTTTCTCCGAAATGTGGCGAAAACTTATCTTTTTATGTTCCAAATACACTGTAATTTTTTTGATTGAAAATATTTATTTTTTCATCTTATTTTGAATAAATATCGAAAAAGCACCCTAATTTAAAATCGAAAAATTTTGAGGTTATGTGAAAAAAGTGTAAAGTAAAAGTGTACAAAAGTTATAGATCTTTTTATTACCTACAACTTTGCCATTTAACTTTTTTCCATAGGACTTGTAGTTTTTCCGGAAATCGAAATAAACCGTATTTTACCCTTAAAAATTCATCCCTTCCACACTTCCCGAACTCAGATCGCCCGTAATTTATTTTTCCTTTCATTTTTATTATATTATCTTCCGTTTCCAATTGGTTTCATTCTACTATAATTTTCTTTTTTTTTATCATTTTTAAGGCTTCTACTCTAGTCTATATTATTATATATTTCAAATTAATTTGAGTAGTAAACAATATGATTACAAAAACAAATTCCAACAAATTAACTACATCGTCAAAAAAATTTTTCGAAGTTTATATACCATTTTCAATAATCATAAAATAACAAATGTTGTTTGTCATTCTTCCGAAATTCAAACTAATTTTTTAGTCTCCAATAAATCGGACGTGATCTCAAATTGCAAAAACGTTTATATGAGTATAATATACAATCTATCAAAATTGCAAGCGTCGTGAAAAACAGTGCGTCGTTAGTTTTACTATATATAGCCATAAAATATTTTTGTGTATTATTGAAATATATATTTTTTGCAAATTGAAAGTCGAAATCAACACGCTGGCGCTGTTTTCATCCATGTTGAAAAAAATTAAAGAAAACATGTTTCTATCTGTATTAAATTTGATTAGGTTATCTATGGTTATAAATCTAATTGTTTTGGTTTTTATGAAAGATGTTTAGCATTTTTTTAAATATTCTTTTTATTTTTTATGTTTTATTTTTATAGTACATCATGTAAACTTGTGGAATCAAAAAATGCGACACTTTTACCTATTTAAAAACATTAAATACTAGATTCTTATATTGTGTTGAGTTGATTATCAGAATTAATTTTATTTATCTATCTAATTATATAGTATATTATAACTTCAAGTAAGTAAGAGTGGAAATTCAGGTCGTTGCATTTTTTTATTCCACGAGTAAACATGCAATTTTGATTCAATATTACTGATTCTAAAATAAAAAATAATAAAACATTAATTAACAATCAAGGGTTTTATTTAATGTAATACCTACTAAATAAATGTTATTAAGAAATACATACAAAGTTGGAAGCCGGATAGATAATCGGTGCACTTTACCGAATAGTCACCGACTTCGCAAGTACCCGGATAGTCTGCTTTATCGACTATTCGCAGACTAATCGGAACAAATCTAATAATAATCAAAGTTGTAAAAATTATTGTTGTAATGAATATCTAAGCTTATGTGATAAACGAAGATTTAGAAGTTATGAAAGATCAAATTTGAATTGTCTTTATAAATTTACAGATACATTTTGAATTTCATATTCATAGCTATTATTACATAAATAAAGTAACAACAATTTATGTAACTATCATAATCATAATTCATACACACATTGATTTATAAAAATCATAGCTGTATATCCGGTTTGAACGTATTCTGTTTTATTATTTGTAAACATTGATGAATTATATTCATCTGATTGAATACAACAACCATTTTATCGTACCATACATATACCTACAAACGTAATACAGTACAAAATTATGGAAATACGGTATATATTTTCATATTCTGCGTATACGTAACATATGGGTATATTAAATTTAGTTTAAACTTTAGAATACTATAAGTTATGTATGTTGATAACATAATTTTGGTACAGATTTGCATAAATCAATTATTTTCATTTCCGTCTGTTGATGCGTCATCGTGATTCAAGATACATAGTGCGTTAATTTGAATTACATGTTCTATACCCAAAAATTGATACAAATTTATGAACGACAAAAATCGTATTGTAGTTGCCACAGATAAATGATCAATTTTTTTTCTCGTAATAAAAATAAATAATGAAAAAATATTTATTTCGTTAAAGTTTTTTATAAGAAAAGTTGTATAAAAAGATCTTTCAAACAAAAGTTTAATAATTTTTTTCAATTTTAAATTTGTCACAACTTCAGCCTAGTAATCTACATGTAGGTGCATGAATACATAACAATTGACGATTATAGTGACATAAAAATAAAAAAAATATCCCAATTCAGAGTTTCATTAAGATTCGATAATTAAAAAATTATAATAAATTTTTTTGTTTTCAACGCCTTTTTAAAAGAAATTATTAATATTTTAAATATTTAATAAAAAACTTTTTTCTCAGCATGTAGACTTGAATTAATAGCCTCAGAGCCCACGACGGCCAGACCTTCGTTATTAAATAAAAGCTGAAAATTCTTCTTTGCGTGTCCCCTATACAGGTAAGAACGACCAGGGACTATAGAATTTGGGTAGTGGTTACTTGGGCAGGTAACAGGTAGTAAAGGTGTATAAAATAGAACCTTAAATTTGTTAAAGTATAAAGCTCAATTTTTTTATATTTTATTAGGGATAACTTTAGAAATCTCGTCATCCATTGCCGGACACTTATGGCAGTTGCTACCCCCTGCCAAATACCCCTAAATTTTAATAAATTATAATTATACTTTCGTTACAGTATAAAAGCTAAATTTTATATGTTACTTGGGAATCTATAAAAAAAATGTTACCTAAATAGCCGGACAGTTTTAATGGTTTTTACACCTTGCCAGACACATCAAAAGTCCGCTGTAACTTATGGTGGAATTATTTTAGAATACAATACGAATAGTTTGGAGTATGATTAAAATTTATTTTTTACAAATTCAATTTATATCATGCATTATTATATCAACACCGTAAAAATTTATATAATTCAAATATTAGTACAATCGTCAAAGATGTATTGCGCTCTCTTAAATGTTTGTGATAACATACGTTCTTATCTATAAGCTGACAAATTAAAACCATAACATTTAAAAATGTTGGATAAGATTATTATATTAATTATTTAAATTCTAAAATTGTCTAAATCATGTCTGTATTGATGGCAGAATAAAATAATATTGCACAAAGTTTATTTTAACGAATTTAAAAAAAAATTAACAAAATGAGTTAAAACGAACAACTGCAGGTGAAGGTAGGTCTGAACTGACAACAGTGTTGCCGGACTTTATTATGCAGTAATTAATTTGTCTATTTAAAACGACATTATCATCAGCCAGTTTTAATTTTTTTCAAGAAAACCGTTTAGTGAATTTTAATAAATTTTTGCTCTATTAGTTCTCTAAACTACAAGTTACTTATTATAGACGTTTGAAATTCCTAGTAGCTTTTTTCAGTTAATAAAAATAAATTTAATCTGTTCGGCTATCGAATCTCCATAAGATGTAAAATTACAGTTTTTCATTAAATGCAATAACAGTTAAGTGAATCGGTTTGTAATTTATACAGGTGATTTAAAATGAAAACCTCAAGTTCTACTAAATTTTTATTCGTCTCGTAACATTTTAATATACCTCGCAAACATCCTTAAATAGAAACATGATGCCCAAGTACTCTTATACTCAACATTATATGGAATATGTATTGTTAAAATATATTAATTTTTATTTAAAGTTTGTTAAACTGTCAAATATCGAAGGCAAGAACAAAATTTTGATATAGGTGTAGTATCATTGAATCATCTAATTAGTCTATTTCTACTCTTCTGTCAGTTATCATGATAACTCAAAAACAAAAATAGATGATGTGTATGAATTGTGGTGACGTATTCTAGACCCAAAAGTGAGTTGACATTCGTGAATGTTCAAAATCGGTTCATAAGATTTTAGTTATTGTTGAGTAATGTTTAGTTTATCAGAATTAATTTTTTATGTCTAAAATAATCATTTTAATGTAAAACAAAATTATAAAATACACTATAAAATTAGTATATATAATAATTTTAAGTAATCGTGAAAGATTCAGTTCGTTGCGTTTTTTGAATCCATGAGTATACATAGATGCGATGGACTAGTGAAAAAGGGTCGGTTAACAGGCCTAGAAAGCCTTATTATCAGGTATTTATTTTTTTCCACTACTAACAACTACCTAACATATATAAAAGTTTGTCGTTTTATCACGCTCGGTTATGGAAAAAAGAAAAAAAACCCGTACTTAATGTTTTTCAGTCTAGTTTAAAATAGTGCCTGCTTTTTATTAAAAAAAAAATTTACTGGGTGGCCCATGGGTACTGTAACTTCAAAATTGCAAATAACACCTTATACCTAATGATATCTCATTTTAAACATTATTTACGCTGCAATGAATGATGCCATCAAATTTGAGAATTAAATTCGATATCATAAGAAAATATCGATAATGTCAGTGAATCTAAACAATAGGGAATATGCAATAAAAAAAATTGTTATTTTACCCATCAAAATGTGAAAGTAGGCTCAATAACAAACAAAATTCTCAAATTAAATTAAAATTGATTCAAAAACGAATAAATTATAAGCTCTTAAACATTGTTTTCCATCTCTTTCTTGCAAAAAAATGTTTTATGGGTGATTCTACGATAAGCGATCATAGGAAAATAGTACAACAAAATTTTTGAATATTAATGTAATTTATATAACATTTTTATTCACAATCAACTCATATGTGCGTACCAACATAATTTATCTTAAATTTTGAAGGAAAGTGTATATAAGTCCAAATTCTAGATATTTTTTAAGATTTAAAAAAAAATAACTTCAAATTCATGTTCGTGAAGTAAAGACGTTTCAATTGAAGACATACAAAAAATCTTCATCTTCCCTATTACAAAAATTTATAATTATTAGTAAAATTATAAAGTAATTTTTTGAAATTAACATGAAAATTTACAAAATTTTTTAGCGTAAAATGTGATATCATAATATATGGAATACCATTTTAATTTTTTAAATTGCAGTGTTCCTCGGCCACCCTGTAAATTTTTTTAACAAAAAAACGGTCATCATTTTAAACTAGAATAAAAATAATTAAGTACGCGTTTTTTCTTTTATTCACAACAGTGTGTATAAGAAATATTAGCCGGACCATTTTTCAACATGGTTTTAAAAAAAGGATTTCTTAAAAGTTATATTTTAAAATTGAAGAATTGTCGATATCATTATCGGATATATATAAAATGATCATTGATAATAAATATTTAAAAAAATTTAATTCATATTTTAAAAATCCTGAAAATTTTAAAATCTCCTGTCTATTTGCCAAAATTTAAAATTATCCTGACTAGTTCATGGTTTATTAAGCAAATTCAAAATTTTCTGACTATCCCAAGTTTGTCAAGATTTTCCTGACAAGTAGATAACATGATAAATATATTTCTCAACTCTTCTCCTAAATAAATAATTACATTTCATAATTACACTCAATTAATATAACATAGGCGTTTAGAAATATATATTTATTTATAGGCGTTTAAGTTTTAAGTATTATGTGTTCCAATAGAACTTGAAAATCCAACTGAAAACACATTAGCAAACAGATTAAATTTTGCTGATTTTGTATTTGAAAAAGAAATAATATCTTAAGTAAGAATAAATATTTTCGAAAAATCGGGTTAATTCTAAGAATTACGTATGAAAAAAAAACACACTTACAAATAATCTTTCCTATCCATATTTCAATTTATTGTTCACTATATTTTAAGGAAAAATTTGTTATTCTGAAACACAAAATAGTGTAATTTTAGAATAGTCAGTTATAAGCTGTTCACACAGAGCCCGAACGTATGCTGGTGGTAGTTTGGTTACTATTTGCTTGGGCCATACATTCACGTATACTTTATAAGTAACGTTTTATGTTACAAAATACATAAATACACTGAGCAGAAAGAAAAGTTAGACTTGACAATAAGGTTTACATAAATTAGGCTGGGTGTTGTCTATAAGCATATCGTATTATAAATAGCCATTTAAAAATTTTTATAACCATCAACAAAAATTTGGAAAAGTGGGTCGTTCTCTTCTACGGAATCTGCAAAATTTTAGATTGCCCCCCTAACGTGTGTTATTTGGTATTGCTATAGTAGAATCATTCAATAACAAATGCAAAAAGTAACAAGTAACAAAACGGAATGTCCCTTTAACCGACAACTTCAAAATTGCTGAATTTGAGCACTTTTAGATTGTTAGAAAACAGACATCTGTGATTTTATACATTTGTAATTGAATGATATTTCGACTAAAATAACAAAAAAGAAAACGAATGTCTATAAATTTGAAGCTTGCGGGAACAATCATCGAAAATAATCCACTTTTCAGAATTTCCGTAGAGGAAAAAATTATTACACTAATCTAAGACATATAAAAATGTTTAATCGGTATTTACAAATGATATGATATGCTTATGGGCTCCGGGACTAAATATTAAATTATTATTCGAAGCTATTTTTGAATAAGTAGTTCTGATATAATTTTTACTTAATAATACGTGTTAAATCTAATATGAGTTATTTTTACTTTATTTTGGTATTTTTCTATATCTTGTTAAAAGAACAAACAAAAGACGTTTTGCGATTACTAAAATACCTTAAATCACCACCATTTCTTGCTTAAAACTGAAAAGTATTTCAATATTTATTAAAAAAGAATGGGAATTTTTTACAGGTGTAGAAATCTTGGAAAATTTGATTCTCTAGTATTCTTCTTGTCGTATTATATATACCCTTTTTGATTTTTTTTAAATACTTTATTTTTTTAAATAATAAATAAATTTATTTGTGAATCACCAAAAATACATGGTTTACAAGTGTTCGAATATATGAGAAAATAATAATTTCATTAATTGTATAGGGTCTGCGCATACCGTAAGATTTTCTGATCAGAAAATCTGATGGTCAACAAACACCGTCGGACATTCCTATAAGTTCTTATAAGAAAATTTGATCATACATCAATCAGGCAAAAATCTTAAGCAACCGCATATCATCGGATGCGTACAACGAACCACAATGAACAAGTGAACTTTTAAACATTTTAAATTTTTTAATTAGTTTTTTAATAGATGGTCTACTTCAAAAAACATCGTTAGATATTCTTATCAGCAGTTCTGATGCTATGCGCCCATGATAAGTTTTTCTGATCAGAATTTCAAATACATGTTAAGAGTTATATCAAATTTTCTGGTCGCTACAAACTTATTTAGTTTATCGCTTAAAAACCAAATATATACTTATCTTACTGTACTCAAATCTAGTAAAAAACGCTTTTTGACCAGTCGTCTTAAGACGAATTAACACAAAATTATATTTCTAGTTGAATTCTATCATAGAACCATGTTTCATTTTCTGTTAAAGCAAGCATAAGTAGATGTGTATTTGCTTGCTATACGTTAAAAATGTTAGCTTTACCATCAGAATAGTATAACCTAACCAGCTAGTATATATATATATATATATATGGTGCTAGCTGGTTGCTGGTTCGTGTTTGTATTCTATACATTATACAATATTATTACTATATACCTACATATTATATCTATATAGTTAGTAATAGTACCTACTCTATGTTAAAACGACATAGAACACACAACGAACGACTGCTGTGTGTTCAACTCACAAACTTCACGAGTACGTACAATATGTATGTATATATACATATATATCTACAGTATACTATGCTATACACAGCGTTCATACAGTATACACAGTATTCACTATACTTGGATATGGTGTGTTCTCTGTTGATTATTGATTTTACACCATCATCTTCAACATATACACACTACACCAAAACAACATACGTATATAATATATATATATATATATACAACATACAACTAAAAACCTCCTAACTATCCTTCGTTGTTCTACCATTCGAGTTTCTTTGTTTGAAAAATATATTTTGTTTTGTTTTTATGAATCGAACATAGTGTTTTCAGTTTAAAGCTACTGAATACATCTATTTTTCCTTAGAAAATTTTTATTTTTTGTGAATTTGAATCAAATCTTATTTTACTGCAAAATATGAGAAACATTCCCTAAAACACAGGCTACTATCCACTTTTTACTCTATTTTATCGACAAGTTTCTTTGTTTGAAACACTATAATTGTATTTATATCTGTATTCTATTTAGTTAATATAGACTCCTAATTTAATGATAATTTTTCGAGGCATCCTACATTTTAAGCTGCGATCACATAAACGTTAATTTAAACGCACATTTTACTAACTTTTTGTACCTGAGTATATATAAAATAGTACAATTTTGATTGTTCTATAATTAAGATCCGTGCAATTACTTTTCCATCAATGTGTATTATGACGAAACTCTATTAAATCTTTTCTATCGATGTTATTTTTGGTAAGGAAAACTATACTATTTCCGAACACTGAATATCTTTGTCAATATTAAACAGAATTGCCAAATTAATTATTATTGGCTCTATTAAATAATTTTATTCACACACTTTTGTTAATTATTTAAAAAAACACGTTCATGAATATTTTTTTATCGTTAAAAAAAAAAATTCAGAATCTGTTCAGAATCTATCCTATATTATTAAAACGCTTAAATTAAGTTATTATTCAATTTAATCGATGAAAAATGATTATATTGGAAACTATCGATAATAGCAAATATATTTTAAATTTATCAATAGTTTCATAAAAAAATTATAAAATATTGCGGTCGAAATTGGGAAATTCGATATGTGCATATTTGCCTAATTCCGACTGTCCGGATTAGAGTTTTTTAAATAAGATATATATTCTATATCCGACCCCACCTACATAATTACGACCATTTAAATTTAATTTTTTTTAATATAAAATAAGAAATTAAAGATTTTAAGAATCCTTAGAAAATTTCAAGGTCTATTTTAAAAATATTATATTCTTTTTATTTCTTCTTTTTCTATTCTTATATAAAAAATGGACACTTAAACTTATCGTAGACCAGAAACAGGTACGCTTTTATTATAAACAAACCTAAAGAATAATCCTTGTGAATTTATTCCTTGGTATTTCTTATCACGGATAAAACTATGACTAGTATTTGAACTATGAAAATTTAAAAAAAATAATTTTGAAAGTACTTCATTTGGTAATAAGTGAATGACATTTAGTGTGATTTTTATATTTAATTCATAAATTCAAGAAAAGCTTGCTGTAAATATTTCTTACTCTTTTAAACTTGGAAATTAAAAATTTCACATTTAGTACTATTCATATTACTTTACACTGATTTGTGGCGCACGTTTCATAGCCCTTTGTTTAATTTATAGAAAATATTATACGTATTGACGTAATCTGTATAAATTGGTAACAAATATGTAAATTTGATATTAACCATTTTATAAATATTATATAATTTCATTAAAATTTAGACTTCAATTATGTCAATTCCGTTTTTCTAATGAAATATGATGTTCGTGAACTCAAGCCTTGTTCACAATTTAGTAAAGTAACAAGCAGTTAGGTACTTTAACTTGTCTGCAATGCATTCAGTCAATTGTTTAGTAAAGTCGTTTTTAGTTAAGTGTTTACTAAAATTGTTTTAAGTCAAGTAGTTTAGTAAAATTATATTATTTTTGTACATCTTCCATCACTCTTCAATCACAAATATATACAAATAAACAAATGGAATCTGTTTCACATTTAATTGAGTTCCGAATGATATATCTGTATAGGTAGGCACAGTTATATGCTATGACCAACTGTATATTATATGAAACTATATTAAATAATTGTGACTGTATATAGCATACTGTTCAAAACCAGTGTATATCAGAACATAGCCTATATAAATTACTTCACCCTTGATTCAATTATCAAATGTTAAAATTGCGAACGATTTTTGATCAAATATTAACTGTTTAGTTACTAAACTAGCTAAATTACTTGGTCAATGTAAACAAGGTCTAAGTGACCAAACGTTAGGTTTAGATTCTACACCTCAAATGCAATAACTTTTTTTTTTAAACTTAATCGTTTTTTTAACTGGAAAAAAACCAAATGTTATATTTGTTGGCGCTAATCACTTTTTTTACTGAAGGATCCTATAGCTTCCGTTTGATAAGAGCTTCAACGAATTTGATTATACCGTTAGAAAGCTAATCAAATTTCCTATTTAAAACAACTATCAATAACATTTTCAAATTTGAATTATTTCACTTTTCATGAGAGCCACGAGCAGATAAAAATACTTTTCTCGGAATACAAGTTATTGAAAAAAACTGAAAATTACAAACAATAATTTTAAAAAATATTAAAAATAGTCTGTTTTTATCCGTCAGGGCGCCTTGCCCGTGATTATATAAAGAGCTAGCGAATTGAAATTTTGCTAGCAAGTTCAAGTCTTGAACAGTGATTTCTTGATACTCAAGCATATTCAAAGTTTTAAAAAAGTGATTTCTTAAAAATATTCATTCATCAAAAATAAAGACAAGTAGTCGAAAACATTATCGAATATAATATGATATAAATTAAATTACTATAAATATTTAAAAATTTATTTATTTTAAAATCTTGAAAAATGTCAGCAAAATTTCATGCTTTTTTCAGCACATTCTAAATTTTCTGACTTTTCCAGAATTTGTTTGTACCAGTAGGTTAATCCATTAAAATAGATTAATACTAGATGTTTTGTTTTACAGTCTTTTAATAATAAATAAAATAGAAATTATTCAAAATGACCCAAAAGTTTATGTACCAAAGTTTATTGATTATTCAATTTATTCCACGCATGCACTATTTTTGTCATACCAAACATAAATCTATCTGTATGATCCAAATTATGTATTACTGAATTCGGAGAATGATATTTAGTGTAAAACATAAATTGAAATGATGTTGAGCATTGTTAAAATATCAAATTGATTATTCTACGAATCTAAAACAAATTCAGGGTTATATTGCAAACCCGTTGTTATTAAACCAACAAAAAACAATAGTTTTTATGAACCAAATAAAAAAAAATATGATCAAAATACTTCTTCTCAATTTTTTAAATTTACTATAATTAGTCGAATAAATCAATATGTAAATAGGTTTTATCTCGAAATCTTCAAAAACAACTACGACTTTGGTGATTTTTTTAAACTTAAAATCAGAAATCTTTCGAAATAGAAATTACAACATTAAAAATCATCAAAAAAAATTTCTTTTTCATTATTTGAATTGTTTTTGAGTAGTCCGTGATAGAAAATACCAAATAAAAAGTATGTTTCTGTGGACAATTTTTCGTGATTAAATCGAAAAATTTACAATTTACCGAAAATGCTGCAAGTAAAAATCAAGCTTTAAAAAAATTTATGTAGGCGTAATATTAACCGAATTATAGTTTGTTAATGGTGGCATGTTTTCGAGTAATTAAATTGAACTAGTAGTATTTAACGTTAATATAAAAAGAAACACCAATTTGGAGAAAATACAGGGGACATTTTCTAAATTACATACAAACTTCTTCACAATGCTTGTTGAGGTCGTAGCTCACGTCGAATAACCACGAAAACTTAATTTTTATACTCCACATGTATATAATATTATGCCAGAGTATATTAATTTTATTCAGTATAGTCACCAAGTACCTTGCATGTCATTTCGAAACGAATGGCATTTAGAAAATTTAAGAAAAAAAAATTAATTCTAAAGTATACAAATTTAACAAAAAAAAAGATAGAGGTTTTGTTTTTCGCAGGTATCTAAGAATCACATTTTTGAAACCAAAAAAAAAAAAGGTTCTTAAAGTGCGTAAAATTTCTCATAGACACACTTTGTTTTCAACTTAAACTAAAGCGCAAGTATTTATACTTTGAATTGTGTCATGAAAATAGGGTTGATCAGGTAACCACTGTCAACACAGGATTCATTCTCACTTTACAAAAAATATTTTTCACCCATTAAATATGAATATTATGGAACACAAAAATGTTGGTGTCTTCTAGATACATATAAAACAATAATCCGTAGGAAAAAAATTTGTTTTTTTTCCACTTCTCGTATCTAATCAATTTAAAAATTGCATTTTCGATTTTTTATAAACAATTTTAGAGGCCGAAAAATCATGAACTCGACAAATGCCATCAAAATGATTTTTTTCTACAAATTTTCCGATTATTTCATTTTTAAAAATTTTTTGATAGTATTTGTAGAGTTCATAATATTTTGGCCTCTTAAATTTTTTATAAAAATGGAAAATGCAATTATTAAAGTTTTACACCAAAGGAAATAATATTTGAAGCCTTCCATGATTAATTAGATCCAATAAGTGGAAAAAATCTCAGATTTTTTTTAAAGATTTTTGAATTCAACTGTTAAAATAATTGTTATCAACTAAATTTATAGTTAATACAGTTAATACATTGTTTATGAGATTATTAAAAAAATTTTTTTTGAAAATAAATTCATTGAAGGCTTACGAGAAAATTTCCGTTAGAATAATTTAAGTTTTGATTTTTCATTATTTTATAGACAGTTAAAGGGATTCAATAATAAAAAATTATAACATGTGCTCAAAAAGTTTTTCCGATTATTTCATTTTCGTATTATTTAAAAATAATATTTTAAAATAAGGCCGTATCTTAGGAATTTTTACTATAAATTATTGTAATATATTGTGTATAACAGTTATTCGAAAACCGGCTTTTCGGTACAGTTTCCAACTTTTCATTTTTGAATCCCTTTAAACTGTCACATTTTTGGATTCATAAAATATTTAAGGAAAATTTAAGGACAAAAAATGTGTTTGTTTTTTTTTGAAAAAAAATTATCAAATAAACACATACAATACAGATTATTATTTATGTATTTATAATTGTATGGACTGGATATTTAATATATTTTTAGACTAATGATTAAAAATAGTTCAAACACTGATGCTCAACCATATATCGAGCATGTAAATAATTAATTAGTTATTTTCACTTGTTAAGTATCTTATAGATTCAAAAACTATTCTGAAGGAAATTTTAAGGGCTACGAGACGTTGTAAAATTATATCAACTTAAATAGTTATTTTTATACTCGGCATGCATAAAACTACCTAAAACTCAGAGAGATGGTCATACTAGCGTTGGACGAATTAAATAATATTACACTGTTCTCCCCGTACCATTTCATATACATTGCAAAAATCCGCAACTGTTGTCTAGCTTGCATAGAAAATAAATTCATATATTTGGAGCATTTTCTTCAAAAGGAAGAGTATAATTAAAAAATCTTTTCCCCCTATTATTTCACATTGATTACAAAAAAAAACCGCACTTTCGTAGCTAAACTTAGCCACGCTCCGTTATGGCTAAGTTTAGCTAGTTATAACATTCGAATTAGATTCGAATTTTACATTCTAATTTTTAAAAAAAAGTTAATGTAGTTTACTGGCATGTTTATTTCACAAGGATTATATTGTTTGTTTAAAAAATGTTTGGGGGATACTCCTTCGTTATGACATAATATTTTTAGGGGAGTTTGTTTATAAGTGACTAAGTGTGACAGGTGGTACCAGGTATGAAATGTCATCTGCACAAAAGAATATGGTAATGTACGGATGATCCTTTTTACGATTTTTACAAAAAAAAATATTTCTCATTAATAACAAAACAAACACTTTGAATGGTTGAAATACAAAAAAATATTTGTTTCTTAAAAATACACAACTCTAGTTTGAAATATATTTTCATAAAATGTTTAGATTAGCCACAACTCAAGCTCAAATTATTAGCTGAATAACAGATTTTTCATAATTGTATCACTTATGTATTTAGTTTATTTTATAAAAGTCAATAATTATAAATAGCTTAAAAATTGATATTTAATCATACTTCCCGTATATAGACGTTTAACATTGGAAGTTGAGTGAAGATTTTATGAGCGCTTCGAAATTTTGCGCTGTAGAAGCACATTAAAGACTTTAAGTCTTTTGAAGAATGATAAAAAAAGGAAATATCCATTAGTTAATTTTACGATATGCTTACGTGATTTGTATGTACTATTATTCTTCTCTATCATCAAAAATTTTTATACTCGATATATATATATATATATATATATATATATACTCTGACATATTATATATATATATATATATATATATATATATATATATATATATATATATATATATATATATATATATATATATATATAATATGTCAGAGTATATCAATTTTGGACAAATTTTAGGTATAGGTGTTCATAGAATCACCGAATAAGCCCATTTACGCATGTCCGCCATCAAGTTAACTCAATAACGAAAAGAGATGCAAGTTGGAATTTTGGGGACGTTTTCTAGAGTTATAAAAAGTCAATTTAAGTTCGTTAGTTAGTAAAATTGGTCCATTGGGTACCATGGATCCATGACCCAACTTTTAGCCCATAAAAGATAGAAGAATAATTTAAAGGCAAAAAATGTGTGTATTTTAAAAAGAAACAACTTTTTGTTTAAAATATTTTGTAGTTAATGCGTAAGCGAACTTAGCTCTATTTTTTTTCGCTGTGTGCCTGTCTCAGTTTGCTCTGTCCTTGGATTGAGATTACATGCAACGGTTGTGCCACCATGGTAAGTACAAAAGGTATATGAATACTTACGTGGCATATGTCCAACAGACAGACGTATGATTATGCTTTGTGTAACTTTCGAACTCCTATGTAATGGCAATACCAAAATTCGGCTTAGACAAATTAAGTCTAACGATTTATTAGAACAAAACAATATTATTTAGTTCTTAAAATAACCGTAATTTTTCATTAAAGATTTTATAGTTCAAAAACTTGGTTTTTAGAAATTGTTTTGCCTCTGCTCAAGATATCTTTCAAATCAAAAGAGATCATGTACGAATTTACCACCACCCCCACCCAATACGACCCTCTATTCGAGAGAAAAACGTAAAGGCATGAAAATCACAAGAATAAAGTGGGAGCTCGGTATGTTGATTTTGATGAAATACTTATTTTTTCATCTTTGAATTTAATTATAAAATTTGGTGATTGTAGCTCTTTTGATTCGAAAGATATCTAGAGCAGAGACAAACCAATTTCTAAAAACCAAGTTTTTTAACTCAGGGAACACGACGTGCACTTCCAGTAAAAACACGAGGCCGTTAGGTTGAATTGAAATCATTACTAGCTTTTATTATTTTATAGTAAAAGAAAGTAGTAAAATATGAGCTTTCAATAAAAAAAAAACCATTTTTGGAAGCTCATTGTTTTAGAATCTATTTAAATAATTGAAGTAATATGATTAATTCTATAGAAACAAAACATAGATGAAAATTTTAATCCTTGAAAGAATGAGAATAAAATTTTGAATTAAAGCCTTAATAAAAACAAGAATTATCAGTTTTAATACTTATTTGAAATCAACATGGCGCCGTAGTAAGATGATCATGTTTTAAAATAATATTTTTAAATATTAAATTTCAATATAATGTAATAAATAAATGGTCATAAGTAATTATTTAAAACTTTATTCAAAAAATTTCACCCTCATATTTCATACCAAAATACTTTAAATACATTAAATTTCCCAAAGTATGAGCTTTTAATATCAATATAAATTTAAGAAATTTTGAACAACGTGGTAATACTTTCAAATCAAGTGACAGAACATCAAAAAACTAGATTTCTTTGTATTGGAACATGGAAAAAATTGGATTTGTAATACGACACTAGACTACTCCCGACGCCATTTTGGTGATGATAATTAAAAAGGGGAATTATTTATTACATATTCTAGGATAAATATTTCTTAGAATTCCAAAAAAGAAAACAAACAAAAATTAATTTTTTATATAGAAAGAATAGAATATCCAACCTTTTTGTTTTAAGGGTAAAAAAAATACTTTTACTCAACTTACATTTTCTTAGAATTTATTACAGAATTATTTACTAAAATAATTATTGTTAATGGTTAACAAAGAAATGTAAATAAAATTAATAGTTTATAATGTTTTGATTACAAGTGTAATTTCATCTCGTAAACATTTATAATATTCAATATTTTATTATTGATTACATTAAATAAATTTATTTATTTGTATCTAAATATTCAACAACAAAAGGGTAACGTCATTACATAAGGAATTATGTGTTTCGATATCGAAAATTAAAAAATTTACATATTAGGTCACATAAATTAGTTTACAACAAATGTCTATTATTAATAGATAAATGTATTCAAAAAAGCACATTGTGTTTGATCAAATTTTATTACTGAACTAAATAAATAAAAAATTAATTAATGGTTAAAGAAAAGAATTTAATTTAATTAAACTTACATAATATATCCATTACATAATTAACTAACTGTTCATGATTATTACAAACACAAAAACAAACACTAATTAATTACAATAATAATCCGTAAACAATTTTTATTTATGACAATTAACATGAGATTATTCCACACAAATTTTCTTCACTTTCACAATAAAGTGCAGATTGCACTGATGAATGAAGTATATTATAAAGCGAAGCTAGTTGTTTTTCGATCTGCATTTCTCCTGCATTATCATATTATGTTATTTATAATGTAACACAGATGTCGATCTATAAGGATCCATATAAATATAGCGGAATTTTTGAATTTTACCCGAAAATATGATTTTCAATTACATTATTAACATTTTTTAATGTAATTAAGGATTTAACATATTAATAAAGTGTGAATCTACCACAAAAAGTGTTTTTACTTTAATTCACACATAAGTTTATAAAAATCTAGAAATAATAATTTTTTAAATAAAATATGTGGTTTCAAATATTGTATTTTTGAAATTTAAATTTTTGGAGCAGAAAAAATCAAATTTTTAAAATGTTAGAATTTCATAAAATTTAACATGGATATAAATTTTTTCACTTTTATCTCCTAAGTTTTAAAATTTCATGTTAAGGGTCAAACACCAAAATTTCAGCATATCATTTCTTTTTTGAGTGAACTTGATGACAGATGGGTGGGTAAACGGATATGGATTCATTAATTCTAAAAACATCCATTCCAAAAATTTGTTTGAGCCACGGCATGGATGTACAGTTAAATTTAGGAGGGGGGCAGATAATTTTTTTACGAAAAGTTTTTTAGTAGTTCTATTTTTTATATTAGGTTGAAAAAATGCCTTATCAGCATATTCTAAACGCTTCAAAAATCAAGGTTTAATTCTTTGAAATTTTTTCGAAGAATATCTCATTTTTAATACAGAGTAGCATCGTTTCATGGCCACGGCATATACAGGGCAAGTTTGGTCAGCACTTCGTCCGACCGCCTTTCTGGTTTCTTCTCCAATCGAAGATCAGGTCTTTTCTTGACTGAGTTGAGAACTGCAGAATCCAGGCAGCTTAAGGCTAAGATCTTCAAAATGATAAGGCTTAAACGAAAACCACCGTACCAAGCACCGATTTCAGGGCCCTTGGACATCAGAGCTTGGTGCGCTACCGCAGTCTAATTAATATCAATATTATGAAACGCGCAAGAATTAAGCTGTTACAAAAAATATGGTGTACCATAAGCGCTAAAAGGATTTTTTGCATGTAGTTTCTTATGCTCGCAATAATATTCGGCTTCAGCTCGAGCTTTCCCGCTTTTGACTCGTACTATAAAGTTCACACTCGGTCTAAAAATATGTTACACCCTGGATAGGATGGATAGGATTATTAAAATAAATGAAGTAAATTTATAGAAATACGTTTTATTTTAACAAAAAAAATAACCTACAATAATTAAAATGTGTATAAAGAGATAACATTGATAATATTTGCATAAATGAACAAGTAATTAAGTTGTTCCACACATTGACATCACCACTCGATACAATAAAATTTTAAAGCTCTTTGTTTACAAATTATGTACATTTAATTTTTGGCCAACACTATTTTGGGTTTACAAATGCAACGGATTTTTCTAAACCGACAGTAAAAAAAAAGTACAAATATTTCCAAATTAACTTCTAATATTGTAATTATTTTCACCACTAATATAGCAGAATCGGAAATAAAAATAATTATATTAGACCTTAATTTAGAGTAAAATAACTGAGATACAATAAATTTTTCAATGGAAAATATTTTCGATGTTATGACCATGTTTTCACAAACACAAAAATTTAGTTATTTTACATCATACCGCCCATTCCACCCATACCTCCCATACCACCCATTCCTGCCATTGGATTTGGTGCATCTTCTTTTGGAATGTCTGTAATTACAGCTTCGGCAGTGGTTAATAATGATGCAACACCTGAGGCATCTGTGAGTGCTGTTCGTACAACCTGAAACAAATTTTTTTCATCAATATTCGTTTGTGTTAATTTTGTATGCGTTATATGTATATTTTAAATGATTAAGATTTTTGCAATGAATTATCGGATACTATAATGACATTTTAAATTATTCAATATTTCAGGAAATTTTTTGTTGTAAAATCTTAACAGTAATACTAAGTAAAATTTTATGTATCAGGCGAATGTTCATTGAAACTAAAGCGAGCCGACTAAAACTTCTGCCAATTTAAGATCAAGTAATCCATCATTACAAGAAAGCGACTGCCTTTATTTACACCTAGTATGCTGTTTATTCGAATTTCCGATATTATGGTACGGATACAAATTAGTATTATTTAAACAAACGTTCCTTTGTATATGATGCACAAAATATAGCCCGGATGAATATAAAAATAATCATCTCAAAACTTGAAAATTGATTTTTTTTTACTACAAGATTATATGTACTAACCTTGGTTGGATCAATAATTCCCTTTTCAATCATATCAACAAATTCATTATTTAACGCATCATAACCATAATTACCACCTTTTTCTTGTACTTTGGCAACAACGACTGCGCCATCAACGCCAGCATTCTTGGCAATTTGCATACATGGTTGTCTCAAAGAATTTATAACAATATTTACACCAGTTTGTTGATCGGGATTTGAAACTTTCAATTTTTGTAATGTATCAATACAACGTAAAAGAGCAGTACCACCACCAGGTACGATTCCTTCAGCGACTGCTGCACGTGTTGCATTTAATGCATCATTTACACGGTCTTTCTTTTCATTAACTTCAACTTCACTGGATCCTCCAACTTTTAATACGGCTACACCGGATGCTAAACGTGCCAAACGTTCTTGTAACTTTTCTTTTTCATATTCGGAGGTCGTATCTTCAATTAAAGAACGTAATACTTCAGCACGTTTTTCAATTTCCGCCCTTTTGCCTTTGCCTTTCAACATTAATGTGTCATCTTTCGTGATAATTACTTCACCAACTTCACCTAAATCTTGACGTTGAATATCTTCAATTTTAATTGAAGTACCTTCGTCGCCAATTAAAGTACCACCTGTGGCAATTGCCATATCTTCTAATGTTGCTTTTCTATTATCACCAAATCCTGGTGCTTTGACTGCAGCTATGGGTAAACCTAGTTTAATTCTGTTCAATACGATTGCACTTAAAGCTTCACTGTCAATATCTTCCGCAATAATGATAAGTGGTTTCCGTAAATTATGACATAATTCTAAAGCAGGAAGAACTTGTTGGTGTGATTGTAATTTCTTTTCGTAAAACAGGACTAATGCATCTTGATATTCTACTCTTTGACCTAAACAAAAGAAAATAATTTTTAGATTTAGTTTAGATTAGATTTTAAATTAAACCGTCCTTGAAGAATAAAAAATTATGTTTTTTATTTAAGAAACCTAATTGATAAATTTTCATTAAAATTGTAAGAACATTTTAATTTGGGTATATATATATTTTCCAAGTTTTAACCTATTTTGGGAAAAATTTTAAAAATACTAACGTTAGTTATAAAAAGCATAGAAAACAAATTTTAGTATCTAAGAAGGTAATAAAGTTATTTAACAATATTAATACTTTCAAGATTAGGCAAGTCTGTTTTTTCGTAAACTTATTATGTATTTACTCATCATCAAATACAGTTTAACCTTCAAAAATTTTTGTTAAATGAAATTCGAAATTTAACTGCCTTTATGGGTTTGTATTATTGAACAATATATTCTAGAATGCTCTTGTAGTTCTAAAAGTTTGATTACTTTAGCTATTTGTTCCCAACGATCAATTAAAAATAGGTTGGTTAATTAGCATGTACGACAAAGCATTTATTCGGATCACATTTCGAATTCGAAAGTTAATACTAATGTCATATTGATGATTTAGCATACATTCGACACCTTGCGAATTTATTGAGAAATATACAAAGCTCTAATTGTATGCAAATTTTAATTAACTTTTATTTAAAAATATCATACCTTTAGTAGTATTACAGAAGAATGCAGAAATGAATCCCCTATCGAATTTCATTCCTTCAATAACTTCTAGTTCATCTGTTAACTTTTTGCCATCTTTAACTGTTATAACACCATCTCGGCCTACTTTTTTCATAGCATCACCAATTAATTTACCAATGGCACTATCTCCGTTGGCTGAAATAGTTGCGACTTGCGCAATTTCTTCAGGTGTTGTAACAGCTTTAGACATTCTTAATAATTCTTCTTTAGTGGCTTCAACAGCCAACATTACACCCCGGCGAATTTCAATTGGATTTGCACCCTTTGACATCATTTCAAATCCTTCTTTTGCAATTGCTCGAGCAAGTACTGTGGCTGTAGTTGTTCCATCACCAGCTTCTTCATTTGTGTTATTTGCAACATCTTGTACTAATCGTGCACCAATATTTTGGAATTTATCTTTTAAGTCAACACCTTTTGCAACGGTAACGCCATCTTTTGTGATTTTTGGTGAGCCCCATGATTGTTCAAGAATTACATTCCGCCCCTATAAATGTTATAATAAATATAAGGAAACTTCTTTATTTTTAATAAAATTATTTAATATTTTATGACATTTTGAAATCAAGAAAATTAAAATATATTTAAAATTACATTAAATGAATACTTCTGAAAACTAATTTAAAAATAAAAATATTTGGGAACAATTTTGTTCACTTAAAAAGAGATCGTGTCACAGATATTTTTTTGTATTTGTTATAATCGATGAGCCTTGTGTAACTCGCAATTTCGATTTTCTATTCAGTTAATTAAAAGAAACAATATCATCCATAAAAGTTTAAAAACTAAGAAATTTTCTGTCAATTCAATTTTGGTGATTTTAATATCGAAAAATTTATCGTCGATTGAAATTAAATGTTTTATTGATTAGAACCGCTACTATAGTCATTATAGTTCGCAAAACAAAGATTTAAAAAAAATTTAGTATTTTTTAGCATTTCAAAGAGTAACTAATTTGGTTTACTGAATAAATTATATCCATAACAAGATTTTTTAACTTTTTTTTTTTTACAATGTTGGGTTGCAGCTATGTAAAGTGTATATCCTACAAAAGTGCTCATATTTTCTTGTTTTTATTTGCATTTTGATAGAACTGCAGATTGGCTATTTTTATAAAAATCGTAAAATGCTTAAAATTGGAAGAAAATTTGAAAAAAAAAAATTCTGAAATTATTGACACTACATTTTAGACTAAAACTTTCTGTAATTACTTAAATCCAAATTTTACCCCGAGACTGTGCCTCATTTTACCGGTGGTTTTATTGTATTTTAAAACCAATATTGTCATTAAAATTATATAGCTTACACGCGATAGAAACGAAATGGCCAAAACTACTAGTTATTGGAATATATATTTTAACATGAAACTTTTGAAGTTTAAGTAGTCAGCAAATTTGAAAGGAAGTTAGAAACAAATTGTTCGACAGTTCTGATATTAAATTTAATAAACTTATGAGCAAAAACTATAAAATAAAATGATTAATAAGTGCAGTGATTCAAAGATTACTCAAAATTCAAGAGTTAATAAAAACTATTTAACAATACTTATCTCTTTTTCTCTTAAATGTACACAACAATGTAAAAAATTGTATCGGTTCAAATGATGTTATATAAATGTACGATAAAGTATTTATTCAAAATTATATTTTCGAAAAAAAAAATACCACTATCATTTTGATAATTTAGCATACATTCGACACCTTGCGAATTTATTGAAAAAATATACAAAGCTCTAATTGTATGCAAGTGAAGTTAAAATATTTAGAAAGATTACATAATCATTAATAAAATGTTGTGCAATTATAAAATTTAACTTTTTTAATAATGAAAAATTAAAAACAATATTACAATTTAGATAAATACAATACCTTTGGTCCCATGGTAACTGCTACGGCATCGGCTAAAATATCCACTCCTTGTAACATTAAAGCTCTTACTTCAGAGCCAAAACGAACATCTTTGGCGTAGGATCTGGCCAAATATGTGCAGCTAGGGCGTAATTTGGAAGCAGCACGAAACATTTTATCTAAATTTAAATCAAATATAATTTATTCATCTATACTATGCAAATGAACCCCATAGAGATCAAAGTACAAAATGGAAAAAAGCACACCGTACCTGGAGTTTAAATAATTTGGCAAAAATACGGAAAGGAAAAAAATTTTAAAACACGATTAGAACAAATAAGTTAATCAATTTAAAATTGTAAGTTAATCAATTTAAAATTCTATTTTCAGCAATTAATCAGGAAAACTTGATTAAAAGTACTGTCGCCGTATTTGTTTGTTAGAAATAATGACAAAAATTTAACACCTACTTTAATTTTATCTATTTATTTACCAATTGTTTTAATGAATAATTTTACTTTCATTTTCCACTTACCTAGTTTTATTGAAAAATTGTTAAAAAATAGATTATTCTAGATGCCGGCGTGCACGTTTCACGTTACTTCTCGTAGTGTTCTAGCCTCACAAATGAAACGAGCAGTTTAACAAATGTAACTTAAAGGATAAGTATACGAGACTATAATATAAATGACGGAGAAAGACGATAGATACAGAATAAAGGTCACATGCGTGCATTTGTTTCATGTTATCAATAAGTTGCCATGTTGAATTCAATAAAAAAAATTTTATATTTTAAACATTAATAATTTAATTTATTTTACACAATTTATAAAATTTATAATATATCTAAAACATTTCCTACGAATTTTAAAGAAATGTATAATGAAGTTAAAAAATTCATGTTGAAAGCAATAAAATATAATGTTAGGGTTTACGATTTTCAAATGTATCGATTTTTCTAGAAAGGATATGATGCAATTCATGAAAATTATTCATATGTGTCCAAAATATGAAAACCACGGCTCCCCAAAACCACCAATATTTTCATTTTTCATAAGATATACATTATCAATTTTGACTAAATGACCAAGAAAGGATCCAAATTTGAAAAAAATGTTCAATAATTATATTAGCGCGAAATTCAAAATTTTCAATTATGTTATACTATCATTATAACATAATCTGTGGTATTTAATATAAACTATATAAAACCATAATCTATTTAAAACTAATAAAAGAATAATTAATAAATGGTAAAATAAAATGTAATATTTTTATTAAATTAAATTTTACGTTAAAAATTAAAAATAATAAGACATTTTTTTGACAGATGTAGTTATTACTTGTTTGATAACATTAAAATGACATTTGTAATAAGTAATAAAATTTAATCTTCAAATAAAATAATTATGACTGAACCAAATTTAAAAAAATTAGGAAGTCCCGATTTTAACGCTGAAAAATGTATGAATTAATATATAATAAATCGATTATTATTTTTAATAATTTTAATTAAAATTTTTAGATGTAAAAGAATTGACACAAAAGTGTGTCGGAGGACAGGAACTTCAACGAGTAAGGAATAAAATTCAAGCTTTAACTAGTGAGGCTAGTGGGGCCTTAAAGAAGAACGTATACCAAAATTATGTCCAGTTTATTGATACTGCAAAAGAAATATCTCGTATCCTTTTCAAAATTAAGTTTGATGTTAGAATTTTATGTAAGGCAATATACGGAATTCGAAATTAAAGACGTTTTGTTTAGATGATTAAGATTAACATAAAAATAAGAAGGAAATCGCAGCTACGTCAGTTGCACCGAAACCTGTTGGTCCTCTGTACCCAATGGTGAAATAATTTTTCAAATCGGTCCAGTAGTTTTTAAGTTTATTCATTACATACAAAAATTAAAATGTTTCCTCTATAATATTAGTGTAGATTAAAAATATGAATCACGCATTCAAAGTAAATTGTTTAAATATAGTAAAACTTTTTATCTACTAAATGATTATTAATTTTCTCGATTTATCAAATGTCTGAAATCATGTGTTTTTTCTAATAGTCAACACTAAGCCTTTTTTGGTTTATCCGGTTTTATTGAAAGTTGAAATTATGAATTTTTGAATCGATTTAATCCTTAATTGAAAAATTTAGATATGGAAAGTGAAATGTATCAACTTTCTCATATGCTAACAGAACAACGATCTTTACTCGCAGAATTAGCATCTACATCAATTTTAGAAAATGATAATATTAAGGAAAATGTTAAAGAATCAAATGAAGCGACAACTGATGACAATGAAAAAGAATTAGTAACACAAGAACAAGAAGAAGAAAAACGACGCCGAACATTAACTACAATTCTAGAAAAAGTTGAGGGATGTATGAGTCTTTTAGAACCAACAAACCGTACTTTGATTCATGAGGGTGATTTATTAGAGCTGGATCCAATTGAGAATACTGCCATGCAACGATGCCATTCATATTTATTTAATGATTGCTTTATGTTAACAACATGGATTCCAAATAGGTAAATTGATTTAATCATGAATTTTTTTTTAAATTTCGTTTTATGGGTTGAATAAAAACAACTTAAGTTCTAGATTATGTAACAAGATTTGTAAAATTTCAATTTCACTCCCATTACCTCGCGGTTTTTCTAAAATATCCCAAAGATTATTTAAAAAATATTCTAGTAGGTAAGAATTCCATTATTCAATTTTTAGCTTAATTCGAATACAAATACCTGAATTTAAGTCAATAATGAGGTTTGTAGGTTTTTAGTAAATTTAGAATTATATCGCTAATTATTCTACATTCCTGCCAGATGCACTATCATATAAGGATGTTGACACATACTACATTTGGCATGTTCTTTTCTACATAAATATCGTATATTTATCGAAAAAAATGCAACAGTATTCCCTATATTTCTTATGAACAAATTCGTATATGTTGTGCGCCTTTTAATTGGACAAGAACTGCTTTTCGTCGTTGTGTTAGAAGAAAACTTGTGATATAATGACTTGAAATTTTTTAAATTATTTAAGGGAAATGATTATTCGAGTTGCTATAAATTTTTGTTAATAACTACAAGTTAAAATCCAATGATCTTTTTCTGTAGACGTGGTCCAATGCGATATAAATTTGAAAAAATGTATGAACTAGGGAGTTTAGCTGTTGTAAATGTTCGAGATTTGGGATCAGTGAAGTTTGCTTTTAAACTTCTCGCATTTCCAGACACAAAAGTTTTCCAATGTTCTTCCAACAGCAGTAAAGTGAGTATGTTATAAAATTTCAAAGTTAATACACTTTGCACAAAACAAACATAATAAATTACACCTTATATTTAAACTCAACATTTTTACAGAAAGAATGGTTAGATAAATTTGATCAAGTAAAAAAAGCTAGACGCACTCAAGAGCAACTAAAAAGAGAAGGGACTACTGGAACAGAAAGATCACCATCACGTACTGCTTCTATTGATTCACCAATAGGAAATCGTAAGAAAAACATTTTTATTTGATATTATTAAGCTTGAGAAATGATTATTGACTTCGATTGATTCATCACATATATTAAATTATTAGGATTCTTTCAAACGATAATTCTAATTCGGGAATTCTAATTGTTACAAATATTTACTTCGAGAAATTTTGATTAGTTTTTGGTTTTATATTAATAGCAGATCTGAATGGCATTTTATATAAATGATAAAATGAACAAAACTAAATTCCTATACTAAAATTGCTATAATTAACACTACAATTTAAAACTAGCCTCAATAACAAAACTCAAAAATTTAATTAAAATTGATTCAAAAACAAAGAAATTATAATTTGAAAATAATAAAAGATTTCTTTCTTGAAAAATGATGTTTATATTTAATCTCTGTAACGATACAAAGCAATGACGTCATAATCTACCTCTTTGTTGAATCAAAACATTTGAAAACCCATATATTACTTATTTTTTAAGATTTTCCAGCCTTTGTTTGCGAAGATAAGACGTTTCAATTGAAGTAATAAAAACATATCATTCTTATTCAATTTATGAAAACCGACAAGTTTAGTGAAAATTTATCTGATTCGTTTCATTTCCGACTCCATTTATTTAACTGGTTTCAGTTTTGTATCTTATTGTTTCGTCTTATTATCGTTATTTCATTAATTAAAAGTGATTGAAAATTATAATTATTAGGTTAGACTGGAATAGTTAGAAAGATAAGTATATTATATGCGGTGCTTCAATCGTTTTCCATGACATTTATCGATATAAATATTCCATTAGCAAAATTCAAAATCTATTGAATTTGAATTTGTTGTAGCATTTTTAAATGAACCAGATTTTGAGGGTATTGAAATTCCTGAATGGGTATTAGAGGTTGCTGAAGAATTGGATGTACTTCTTGCGCAGAGACATCATGAGGAAGCTCTAGAATTATTGGAACGTGCTCAAGAATTTATAACCAATCTTAAAACTCCTGATCATTCCTTGGACAATAAAATTTTGGACATTAAACAAAAGGTTAACATTGAATGGAGTTTTAAACGAAAGCATTTTTTAATTAATATATTTGTTTTTTAGATGGATGTTAGGCGACGTTCATTGGTTGATGTTTTAATGAAAGAATTGGAAGTTAGCCCTGGAAAATCGTTACAAGGTGGTCTAAGAGCAACTAGACGTCCTGTTCGATTATTAAAAATGCTAGGAAAATCTTCACAGGTAATAGTTATTTATACTCAGGTTTGGAGAATTTAAATTGAATTGTATATGTAATTTTATTTTCTGTTAAATTTTAATCAGGCATGCGATTTATTTTTACAATTATGCAGTAGCATACTTAAAATTCATACAAAACATGTAAAAAGAGAAGGTTCAACTACAATGTATGTTAAACATTTAGCGGCTGTTGTTTTTTCAAATATGGCTGAAATGACTGAAGAATTTTTACGTGCTTTTCCAAATTCACCACCATGCGCTTCAGGTTTGTATAAAAACACATAATTTTAGCTACCCGATTGCTAACTTAACTACCCATTTAAATATTGCTTATCTTATATATTGCGTATAAAGAAAGAATCCCACAATTTCACATTAAATTGTATAAACTCAAAAATTCTAAAACTATTAATTTTGAAAATTCTTAATAAGTAAATAAAAATTTCTAAAAGCTAACGAAAAAGAGAGTTGGGAGCTAAGACTTGACGTGTTATTATATTGATAATAAGTTTAAAAAAAATTTCAGATTAAATTTATGTATATACCTTAAACCAGGTATACACTTGTATAAGCATAAAGCGTGTTTTTTGTTTATGCTCAAATTTTTTGTGTTCTTAAAACTTAGTGATCAGAGATCTTCGATCTATTCATCAAGAATTATTATTATTTTCAAAAAACATAAGAAAGTTTATCTACAAGATTAAATTTCTGTTTATAGCATTTATAGTTTGGGTCAGCGCAGAAGTTGGTATTTTTACTTCCCATATCATAAAACAACTCTTTCATTCACAACAAACAATTTCCGTTCTTGCTGAATGTATTTTAACCACCAGAACCGAAGCTGAACAGCTTTGGGATTATGGTATTGATATAGTTTACCAAATAACAGGAGCAATTCGCGCACCGTTGTCACGGTCATTAAGTGATTGCCGTGATAAATTAGTAGATGCTGCACGTTTACGGGCGGCTGAAGATTTATGGAGACCAACTAATTTAGGAACAAATACAGCATTGGTAAAAACATTAAATCAGTATTCGGATTTGGGATTGGATTTAAGTAGTTATACTGCAGGTTGGTGATCATTTAATTACATTCCGTAATAAGTTGCAATTACTTTAAATTATACCGCCCACTTAGTGTTAAAAACTTTGGATTGGAATTAAATAAATTTTTTTCTTGCAAATAGAAAACTAATGTGTACCTGAATATATCTAGCCTTATATAATATTAGATAATCAAAAACTTTAACATTCATTTTTCTTGCCAATTCACGGTGTAAAATTTTAAATTAATCTAAATTTGTAAAGTTTCACCTTTTAGAACGTTTAAAATTACCTACGCAAGGTAGATTGAAATTAATATTTAAAATTAAGTAATTTTAGAATTAAGTGATTTTTGAAATAATTTTACTTCATTATATTTCGTAAAAATTCAAAAGAAACATCTTCCTTCCTTTCCAAGACATTCACTGACTTTTATCGTAATACGCCTACTTCTCAAAGTGTGGTGCTTAAGAAACCTATTATAGATATTATTATCGCCCAAACCACTAAAGTTTGATATTGTCATTTTATTTATCAAGCCACTTCCAGCTACTTCCAACGCAATAAAAATATTCCAACAAGACATATGTAATTATATTTAGACCAGATTTCGTTGAACTACTGTTGTGTCTAGATTTGTTCATAGTAAATTTTCCCATCTTTCAAATAAAGTTTGATTTTGAAATGGATCTACTATATAGAAGTATTCAATCCTAATTAAGGCCTACAAAGGGATTTTTAAGAAATATATAATTTAATAACCGAGACAAGAGTGGACCTAGCTTTTAATCCTTTTTAACTCACTTTAAATAACGAGGATGGCAGTGTACATTTTAAAGATGTTTTTCTAAAAACTGATAAATTGCTCCGTATTAATTAGGAATCAAGTTATTATTAATTTATATTCAATATTATTTTTATAATTATAATTTTATAATATATATTTAGGTGAATGTTGGATTGAGTTAACAAATAACACGCTTTATTTTGTAAAAATGTATCTGACGTTGTTAGAGGATTGTTTAAAGTTGTCTTCGCCTGAATTACAATATAACTTGGACGAAACATTATTTGATGTATTTCAAGCACAATTAAAACATGTTGAAATATCTATACGAAATGAAAACAAACCTGAGGTAATTATTAAATATAAATCTGACTAAAAGAATTTATTACTATATATTTGTATTTTTTAGGCGAAAAAATTTATGATAAAAAATGGACTGTTTCTTTTAAACGACCTACTTCCATTAGTTGAAAACAAATATCTGACCCATTGTAATTTCGATTGTGAAATGTTGGGACGTATTCGTGATGAATTTTGTAATATTAAAAAAATTACAACACCAATTACAAAGTATTCCAGTAACGAATATTTATAGAAGTAATTATACTACCTATGTTATTATGTATTATGAATTATTATATATTATTTTAACATTTTAATTAAATAAATGCAATAAATTACATATTTAAAAATATTTATAGAACAAATAAATACTTTAAAAATTAATGTAAAAATTTATTATGATAAATTAATAAAATTTATAATCAAATTTTGGTGTTTTATAAGTCGAAAAATATTTATGCTCTTATATTAATAATACAACTGATAAAGAATACCTCACTGAGCAGTGCACGGGAACATTCATTATATAATTTATATATTTTATTGAATACTTAGATAATATTTAAAGTTTTCAATATATTTTGTACACCGTGTATAGCATATATATAGGATAATATAATCGATTGCACAGAATTGATGCACAGAAATTTTACTAACTAGAGATTAGGCTTAATTGGCCTAACCACACCCAATCTTTCATTTTCCCATTTTTATACTCGACAAATACAAGTCATTCTCAGTTAAGAGGTAATTACTTTACCCATAAAACGTGGCACTACAAAAATGTTAGATTTTTATTCTAATTTCTTAATAGTTTTATTAAAACAACTTATTTTTGTATGTCTGCAAAGTAACCAGTCAATTTTTCATTTTATTATCATTTTAGAGAATATCAGGGTAAAGACCCCAATGGAAAACATCATATAAAACATGAAAAAACGCATGCATTGAATCTACATTGGAATCTCATAGGTTTTTCAAATTATCAAAATCGGTACATTGAATATCCAATGGATCCATAACGATTCATGATCCAACTTTTGAACCAATTAAGTTAGAAGAATAATCCAAAGACAAAAGCTGTTTGTTTTTTCGTTTTACAAAACTAACAAATTTTGTTTCAAATATTTATTTGTAAACTATTTAGATTCGCCACTAATAATAATAATAATACTGTATTTAAACTTTAGATTATTACAGGTGGTTGGTATGAGTAAGTAGATTTTAAATAAATAAACAAGCAAACAAGAATTTAATACTAATCATGATAATAACAATAATAATGATAATAATAATAATACCAATAACAATAATAATAATAATAAACTTTCAAATTAATAACATAATTAATCTATATTTCAAAAAATTTTCTATTCCCATAAGACAAAGCTTCTTATTTTAAGTGCGTTTATTGTATATAAGTAAATATCACTAAATTTTGATATGCTCCAGTTATCCAGCCAAGATGCAGTTGTATTTTTAGCATCGTGAATGTATTTTGTAATATATTGGTGTCTTACAGATTTAAGTATTGGGGCATCTGCAGGAAAAATGTTCAAGAGTTTCATTTTCGTTTAAATTGTACATCCCACATTTTGATTCTGTCTCTCATTTGTAAACGATGCCTGTGGTACATATTCTGATGTAAGTTTTCTTCATAGTGTGCAAATTGGAAAACAACCCATTTTCTATAGATTGGTATGCCCAACAGTAAATACGAAGATGTGCTGGCGGGATTAAAATATTTATAATTAAAGGAGTAATTGGAATCTAATACTTTAGTTACATCTCTAGAGTGAATTCTATTTATGCTATTTTCTATTATGTTATCTTTGAGTTCTATAGAAAGTCGCACGCTCTGTTCTACCCATACATTTCTATATCCTAGACCGATAATGTTTTCATTTAGCTGCGAAACCGAATTAAATTTAAAGATATTGTTCGAACTTTTATCAAGCTCCATCATTCTCAGATAGCTAATTTTGGTGAGTTTTGAATTGGGTGCTTGAAGCTATTTAATCTTCCAATTAAAAATTAGATTCAAACCGTGAGACCCTAAATGCGCTCTTTCAGTCTGTGATCTCAATAATGAATGATAATGAAGAGTATTTCGCGGTAACCACATGATTGTTTTAAATAAAGCTACTTTGTAGATTATCCAGTTCTTCTAGGTAGCGTAAACTCCATTTTTCATCCCCACAGTAGAGTAAAGTGATTTAAATTTATCTAATAAGCACACACACACACACACACACACATATATATATATATATATATATATATATATATATATATATATATATATATATATATATATATATATATATATATATATATATATATATATATATATATATATATATATATATATATATATATGCAATACATATTATTAGAATATTACATGATTGCTTATAATTAAAAATTCAAACATTGTGGTTATAAAATTTTTAAGTATTGTATTTTTTAAGCATTGTATTAGTGCATGGGTATAGCACAAGTTCATAGATATATACTTTTATGGCTTTGAAGTTAGCGAACAAAATTTATTTTTACTAGATTTTTGATCATTTGTTGATGCAATTTTATTGTTTGCAGATAATTATTTAATTTGTTATAAACAATTTAAAATTTGACATTCATGCTAACGATGACTAACTACTAGAATAATTAAGAACTACCAATTTATTTAAACAACGTAGGTGCAATTTTTTAAAATAGCACTTGTTAACTAGACTAATAAGAATCATACTCCTTAGTAGAAATTTTTGAACATTTTCAGTCAACGTTTTATAGAAATTACCTTTGCAAATAAAATTAGATTTATGTAAATAAACATATTAGAATTAGCTGTATAGTCCAAGAGCCGCCCGCATGAAAAACCTATTGATACATTAACAATTTTCGGTCTGTGCGTAGTATTATATAGATTTAATGGTCGAAACCTTTGAAATTGTCCACTTTTGCTCGCATGTATATTACTTCCGGTTGGCGTTTTCGAGCTCCATCTTTATATTAAGAAATAGTAAATAATAATCCAAATTTATATCAAAAGAAAGGTTTCGACAAGTGGAATAAAAGTGTCTATCGTCGATCAGCCCTAAATTTCCGCTATCATGTGCCAACCTTAATGTAAAAAATATATCTTCTATTGAGGTTGACACGTGATGTGAAACCTTTCAAAACCTTTTTTTTATATAAATTTCGATTATGTATCTTAAAAACAAAGATGGCGCATAAAAACACCAACTGGAAGAAATATGAATGCGGGAAAATTGGAAAATTTCTGGGATGTCGAACTTTAGATGTATAGTAATACTACGTACAGACCGAAAATTGTCCATATATTTGATCCATAAATTTTTCATATGATTGGCTCTCGGTATAATACTCTGAGTATATATGGGATGTAATAAGCGAGAGTGTGCGTTTATTTAGGTAAGTATTTTTTTCTTTCTTTTTAAAATATCACGTTTTCACTCACTCTGATAGAAATACCGTACCCATTTACGTTGAAGTATTCGCATGCGTATTCTAAACATTTTAAAAATTATATTGTTATAATATTATTATAATAATGAGGTATGTCTTTGTGGTATTACTTACTATTGATTTGTAAGTGAACAAACTAATGGTAATCAGAATACATATGGAACAAACCTTACACCTATAAACACATCTGTCAATTTTATAAACTGACAGATAAACATAATAAATAGGTTAATCTTGAAGTGTACAATTATAGCGTATTGTTTATAAATATTGGAATTAATAAGATTTCGCCGAATTAAATAAATTAATAAAACATGTCAACGATAAAGTACCCAACCAGTGAAATTTGTCGATCTTGTTTATCGAATCATCACAATTTGATGGTTACAATAGCCTCATTAAATGTCAACACAGAAATGGAATCATTGCTAAAATTTTTCGATTTGGAGGTATTAAACTAATATTTTGAAATTTATAATTTTAAACACATGAACTTAGTTAAAACGCAATTTTGAAGTATGACTCATTTTATATTTTTAAATGATTTTTAGGAGTCAGAAGGAATCACAACTTCTTTATGTGACAACTGCGTAACTCAATTACAAAATATTCTTATATTTAAAAGTCAATGCGAATCTTCAAAAATATATTTAGAAAAAGCTTTATGTGATAATCTTGAAAACAAAAATGATTTGCCAGATTTTGTTTCACCAGATGTAAAAGTAAATGATTTCGTAGATGTAGAAAAATCATTAAAAACTGAAAGGTTAGATGATACCCCAGAATTTGGTCTAATCGATAATTCATCAACACAAATACCAAACGATATTAAAAATGAAATTGACGACACGGATGAGATATTTAATACGCTAGAAGATGACGACAGATCAATGTCACCATTATCAAATGATATTAAACCTGAGAATGAAACGGCTTCTAAAGATACTAGTTTTAAATGTGATTTTTGTAGCAAAGTATTTCGTTCGGATAGTAATTTAGCACGTCACAAGTACTTTACGCATGGAGTCGTTAAAAATGTATTTCCTTGTAAAAATTGTAGTCGAATTTATAGTTCAAAAGATGATTTAGATAAACATTTCTTAAATCGCCACGAAACAGTTTGTAATGTGTGCAATAAAAAATATAAGAATAATTTAATTTTACGGCGACATAAAGTGCAACATCAAGTTGACCGACCGAATAACTATTGTCGTATATGTCAGAAATTTTATGCCAATCGAGATTCGTACAGTATTCACATGAAAAATTATCATACAGAAGTTCCAAAAAAAAAAATTATATGCTCAGAATGCGGGCGTTCTGTTTTTGATATTGCGGCACATATGGCGAATGTTCATAAAAGTAAGGAATTGAAATGTTCGTACTGTGAAAAGACATTTAAATATAAAAAAACTTTATTAGCTCATGTCGATATGATGCACGAAAAATCAAGTAACATACAATTTTTATGTCAAATCTGCGGTAAAGTGTTTAAAGAGAAGGGTGCGTTAAAACGACACACAAAAGCCGTACATTCTGATGAAAAAAATTATCAGTGTAGTTTTTGTGAGAAAAAATATAAAGCGAATTATTTGAAAATTGAACATGAAAAAATAGTACATTTAAATTATAAACCACATAAATGTGAACATTGTACGAGGTCATTTTCAAGGAAATCTATTTTATTGAATCATGTTCGAACACATACTGGTGAAAAACCATTTGTATGCTCAATATGTTCTCGTGCATTTGGTCAAGAAATTACGCTTAGAACTCATCGAAAATTGGTACATGGAATCCATATGAAATAAGTAAAGGATATTATTTATTATGTTATTTGGAACAATCTTCATAATTTATTTATTAAAAATAGATGAAAATTACTTGTGTTTTTATGTTTATTTTACTTTAATAATTATCCCTTTTTACGGTATTTTCAGCAATGATCATTAATTTGAAAGTAAAAAATTAAAACAGTTCCATCATTGTTCTAATTGCATTCTTCGTAGTACGAAAGCTGTTTCCTCATTACGTATTCGGTTTGGGATTGATGCTTGACGGTGAGAAGACCGGAGTTACAAAAATATATCGAACTTTTTTTATAAAAAATTCCGTTTTATTTTGTTATATAAAATAAAACTTATTGTAGATAATTTTCAACTTAATGTAGGATTATTATTAAAATTTATTTAGGAACGCTAATTTTTTAAATATTTAAAATAGAAATTTGATGCCTACTTCTCCTCCGTATGCAATAAAATCAAGTATTACTTCGAATGGCAGTTGGAATGTTACCCAACTATAATAAGACACTTATCAAATACAGTATATGATGTACTTACTATATGTTATGGTGAATAATTGGGTAATTGATACTGAATTGATGATATCGTAATTAGAGTCAAAAATTAACTTAAAATTGATTAAAAAATGAAGAAGTTAAAAGCTCTTAGAGGTTATTTAAATCTCTTTCTTGTAAAACAGAATTTTATATGTAATCACTATATGATGAAACATATAATCATGTTCTATCCGCGCATTGTGCGATTTTTATTATGGGATAAACTTGTGGATTCGCTTCAGCGTCACCATATTGCTTGCGCACCATCGGTTATCTGTTGCACATACCTATACATTTATTAGAGCCAGTACACACTATAAGATTTTCTGATCAGAAAATCTGATGATCAACGCACACCATCGGACAGTCCTATTAGAAATTCTTATCAGAAAATCGGATGTTACTTCAGACAAAAATTTTAAGCAAGAGCATATCATTACATATTATCGTATATGTAATGAATTTTTTTTTTTTTTTTTTATTTAAATTTCTGGCTTCAGCTATTTTTAGCTATATAGCCATTAACCAAAGTGGATTATTATTATTATACAACAACAGTACACAGTAATGCTAGGTGGTCACCCATCCAAATACAGATTGTGACTGCTGTTGCTTAACTTTATTAGTTGGTCTAAGCATGTCATTACGTTACGTCAGTCCGGGGTCACCAATGAACTTTCAAATATATAAAATTCATAATTACTTTTTTAACTAACAGATGGATTACATAAGACAACAACGTAAGATATTCTTATAAGAAATTTCTGATGAGAATTTCTGATCAGAAAATCCGATGTCTTATGTAAAAATCTTACCGTGTGCGGGGTATAATATAAAATACATGTTATTTAATTACATCAGATTTTTTTATTAGAAATTTTGATCAGAAAATCTGATGGTGTGCGCTTGTCCTAACAAATACATTGCATAATAGTAATTGTGGCGCTCTGTGCAATAAATAATACAAGTATTAAATATGCTAATATTTCTAAATGTCTAAAACAAAGCATTTATTTTTTAATATTTTTAATATTTGTATCAATATTTGCTTCCACAAATTAAAGATTAATGATTTATTATCCTTTTAATATTCAATAATACATTATACAAAAATTATATCATATTATTTCAATAATTATGATTGAGAGGAATTGAAGTATACAGACCGCTACAATAAACGCAATCTTTCATTCACTATATTGTAATATACATTGTATTTGTTTCAGTTCTTGTACACACAAATAACTAAAAAATAATCATCCAAATTTAGATCGTGCATGCGTAATATATAGCTTAACAATAGTAGTTTATACATATTTTGCTTATTTTTGAAGATTAAAAAATAACTTAACAAATCCATGTTCATGAAGTAAAGACTCTTCAATTGAAGTAATTAAAAGACAAGTGATAATACCAGCGTAACAGATTATTAATTGTTTAGATACTCGACATATGGTTCAGTATCAATGTTTGAACTATTTTCAATGATAAACATTCATAAAATATCCTAAATATGCTGTCCTTAAATACATATACAATAATAATATTTATTGCAAATATATGTTTTTATTAGTTCAATTTGAGCTGAAATTGTGTCGAATCTAAACATATATTACGAAAAAATGTTTCCCACAAAAGTTGTTAATTTTCAAAAACCAAACATGTTTTGTAATTAAATTTTTTTTCTATCTTTTTTGGTTCAAACTTTGGGTCATGGATCCATTGGACCCAATAGATCGATTTTGCTGGTTGAAATGAAGATTTTTTTGCGGAAAAAACATTCCAAAAAAAATAAATTTTAATTTTTTTAGAATTTTTAGAACTAAAACTTTGTCAACACTGTAACTTTGTAACTTTGTTTTTATGTTAACATTATGAATCCAAAATTACATAAAATTTGTATATTTTTTTTTTGAGTTTATTTTTCAAAATTTGTTGGCAGTAACAACCTTTTAAAAATTATTTTTTATATAACAATTAGAAAAGTAAATCATCGCAAAATTAAGGAAAAAAATTTATTGGTATATTTTCCAGTTTCGATTTTAGAATATCTTATACTGTTTATAAAATAATGAAAGCTCAAAATATAAAAATTTTTCCAAGTGGAATATTTTTTTAAGCCTTCAATGATTAAATTCCCAAAAAAAAAAAAAAATATTATTCTCATAAACAAAAAATTTGTTTATAATAATTATTTAAACGATTGAAATAAAAAATCTTGAAAAAATATTTTTATATGCCTTTTAACAATAAGAAAATGAAATTGTCGGAAAATATTGAGAAAAACCTTAATTTGATAGCTTGTTTTTAGTTTTTATTATTTTCATTCCGTAAATTGTTTATAAAACAAGTGAAAATAACAACTAACAGAGTTAATTGTTTAGATAGTCGACATATGATTGAGTATCAATATTTGAACTTTTTTTAATCATTAGTATTCATAAAATACTCTCCAGTCTATATATTACAGTTAAAAATGTATAAATAATTATAATATGTATTGGAGTTATTATGTATTTATTAGCTAAATTTGAGCTAAAATTGTGGCGAATACAAACATTTAATGAAAAAATATTTCAAACAAAAGTTGTACGTTTTAAAAAGTTTATGTTTTTTATATTTATATTTTTTCATCTATCTTTTATGGATCAAAATGTGTGTCATGAATCCACTCGACCCAACGAACCGATATTTTAGAATCACGAACTAAAACTCTCTTTTAATCTGCAGAATACGCCACCAAAATTTCAGCTCGCTAATATTTTTCATTTTTGAGTTATTTTGATGACGGACGTACGGATACCCAAACGGAAATGGAATAATTAGGTGATTTTATTCTGGACTAACCTATACCAATATTTTGTTTGTGCAGTCAATGTTTGCAAGTGTTACAAATTTTTCAACTTGGAAAAATTGCTTCATTAATAAAATCATAAAAAATAGAAAAATTATGAGAAAAAATTGTTTCTTATGGATTATTGTACACTCGTGTATCCAAAAAAACTTTCAAATTTTCGTTATTACATAATTATTAAACAAATTAATGGAATAAATTTCGATTTTTTGCCCCAATTTTCTAGATCAAATTATTTTGTACTTTTATAAATACGTATTTCGACTACAAAGTAGTCATCATCAGTATGATTTAGCTAGTTGTAATGATTTTCTGGAGATATGGAGATATGTTACTCGTTGCTCATTTGGCGACGGTTTGTAAACCGTCACCTAGCTAATTCATACTGATGATGACTACTTTGTAGTCGAAATACGTATTTATAAAAATACAAAATAATTTAAATCTTTATTCGAAAAATCCTAGACATCTCATTAAAAAGTATAATACATACTTAATGGATTAAAATTTTGTTTGCTGAAGTGAACGAATCCTCTGAGAACCGCGGTGGCTAAATTATCTGTTTTTAGCCTTGTAATTATTACTCAGGGACTTTAAGAACCTCTTTTTGGCTTTCGCATATCTGATACAGTTCTTGTGATTTTTATGAATGATATATCATAATTTTCGGCGAAGGCGCACTGTAATTTTCTATAATGTTGTTTTCAAGTAGCAAGTAGCTTAGTTACTTGACTTGTGTGAACAGCAATATTTGAGAACAGATGAAAGTGCCTCTACCACTCTTCAATCAAAAACATATAATGATAAATAAATGACTGAAGCTCTTTAACTCTACCATATACACTGATTTTGAATAGTATGTGTGCAGTAAGTTTGTAATTTTTAAATTTCAATTTTTTCTGATATTTTTGCTATTTTATTTCTGCGATAGTTTTAACCATTTGACCATTGCATTTATTAAATTATTATTTGTCTGTTTTTAATTCTTTTTTAATTTTATGTAATATATTACTATTATGTAAACACCAGTAGCTACAAATTAATTTTCGAAAATGTCTTAAAGGGAGACGAATTTTATATACCTATTACTATAATCTTTTATAACTTATAACTTCTTTATTTTTGTATAAATTTTTTTAATTTTCAAGTTTTGGTATAGTATTACGCTATTATATATGCTATTACATAATACCTATTACCTATACAGTGTGAACAGGTTCAACTGTAACCACATTTTTATTTGGAGTAGAAAGAACGATTTAAATAAGTTATATACCCAAAATGTACTATTTCAAGAGTTCTACTAGGCAGTATAATAGTTGATATCGAGCTATAATTTGATCACTAAGTGTGATCAATTAATTGCTCCAAAATTAATTTTTTTGTGTTCAAATATCTTAATACGAAGTATCATCAAAATTATCGTACAGGGTAATTTCAAAGTTTTTTTGTAGCTTTGAGCATAAAATATAAAAATAAATTTTATTTTATCATCAATATATAATTTAACTTAAAACTTTATCATCAAGATGACTTTATTATTAAGGTTTACTCTTAAAGCTAGCAAAAATTTAAAATCATCCTATACAATAATTTTAATGAAACTTTGTATTAAGGTATTATAGTCTTTGAAAAACCGATTTTGTGATCATTTTTCATAATAAATTAATGTCTGGTACAGTTTTTAGTGCGAATAATTTGATGGAGCACTTTGAATATTGTATTTTGGGTACAAAAGTACCCAAAATATTTAAATATCAATATTTAATATCGTTTAATATAAATATTTTGTATTATTATTACATAATAAAAGGGAGGCTACACATGAAATCCCTGGACGTACTGTATATGACGATTTATTACATGGATACCGCTTTTTAAGCTCGCCCGATGATCAGCGTCTACAGGAGAAGTGCACTGCGCGTTGCATGCGCTTACCGCACAGTATCTAATGATAATGTGTGAGTAGTAGCTGGTCGCCTGTCAATCGACATCCTGGCGGATGAGCGACGGAGAATATACCAACGAAAGCAGAGTGATACGGACGACAGCAGATATCCTGCCACGGAAGAGAGATAGAGATGTGGCAACGGCGCTGGTAATCCTCGCAAAACGGGAAATGGACATACCATCTGATCCCTGACGGTTTTCTCGATATGGTTTAACAGAAAACTAGGAGAGGTTGACTTCTATGTCTCTCAGCTGCTAACCGGGCATGGAAACTATCGAGCCTACCTTGCCAGGTTCCGACTGGACTTCGATCCAGCGTGTCCGAGTTGCCCAAATAAAGAGGAAACGGCGGAGCACATTTTCTCCTCGTAGTCCAGTTTCGTTGCAGAGTGAGCCGAACTGGATGCGATTCTCCAGTGCCATGGTACGGCAGAAAACCTCGTCGGCCTGATGTTCGGTTGTCATGGCAATTGGAAGGCAGTGGCCTATGCAGCGCACAAGATGATGAAGATTCTCCAGGGAGATAGACCAAGGACACACTCACAGCGACAACAGTGAAGTAGACAGTAGTTAGCTAGTCTCTTTCTGGCGAAATAATGCCTGTAGGGGGTTCTGTGTGGGGTAGAACGGAGTATCATCAAGAGTTATGGTTTTCGCGGATATATTCTAGACATGTCTAGTCCAAGCCCCGCACTCGGAAAATTAGGAGACTTTTTCGGTTTATGCAGTCACGCATTTCCCCCTCTTGATATAAAAAAAACAAAGCAAAAAAAACATACATACATACATACACTTTATGCGTTTTATACCAGGGTAGAAAATTTTTGAAAACAAAAAAAATTACAGTAGAATGAAACCAATTAGAAACGGAAGATAATATGATAAAAATGAAAGGAAAAAAAATTTCGGGCGATCTGAGTTCGGGAAGTATGGAAGGGGGGAGTTTTTAAGGGTAAAATTCGGTTTATCTGAATTTCCGGCAAAACTACAAGTCTTATGGAAAAAAGCTAAATGGCAAAGTTGTATGTAATAAAAAGATCTAAAGCTTTTATATTCACACTTTTTTTAAATAACCTCAAAATTTATGCGAAAAATTCAAATAACCAAGTTTTTGGTTTTTTATTTTTTTTCTCCGAAATTTGGTGAAAACTTACCTTTTTATGTTCCAAATACATTGTAATTTTTTTGATTTAAAATATTTATTTTTTCATCTTATTTTGAATAAATATCGAAAAAGCACCCTAATTTTCAATCGAAAAATTTTGAGATTATGTGAAAAAAGTGTAAATACAAAAGTTGTAGATCTTTTTATTACCTACAACTTTGCCATTTAACTTTTTTCCACAGGACTTGTACTTTTGCTAGAAATCGAAATAAACCGTGTTTTATCCTTAAAAACTCACCCCTTCCATACTTCCTGAACTCAGATCTTGCGTTTCCAATGGGTTTTATCCTACTATAATTTTCTTCTTCTTTTTATCATTTTTTAAGGCTTCTACTCTACTCTATTTTTGATTTCAACAGTTGTAATCATTATAAAAAATCGGTTTAATTAATATTCATTAAACCGATTATTATATATTCTATATTATAAGTATTTACTTAAACGGGTTTTATTAAAGATATTCACACAGGTAAACCGAAAAATCTTCAAAACTACTCATCTAATTTCAAAACTTATTTCACCAATTTTTAGATCACCTAGATGTACATAGGGCTATTGTCCCACTGACAAAAGTGGGAGTAGTTTAAACTTTATATGAAATATCCTAAACTACTTATTCGATTTCAAACATTCATTTATAAAAAATTAGAATGGACTTTATCCGTTTAAAGTTTAAGAGCTATTAGTGGGTGAAGCTGTGAGTCCAACTATGTGAAAAATGTAAATATTTTAGACTCTATAATATAGAGTATTATCTAACTAAATCAGTTTTAGATCAAATGTGTTGTATTTAAATGCAATTATTAATAGTAAATACGTTAAATAGTTGTTCCTTAATAATAAGTATTCGATGAAATCATTAAATTTAAGAAAATCAGTTACATAAAACCACCGTCATCTCACCAATAAAAATACGTTATTTACCTTTGACCTAAATATCAAGTAATTTTAACGTTACAGTATATATAATATAATAATAATAATAATAAAATATATATTTATTCTTATTTGGGAGAGTTAAATTTAATACAAGATTCAGCATCTCGTTTATTAAAACAGCATCTTAAACGAGAGGACCGGACTGTGTATAATATGTATAATATGATTTACATACACAATACCTATATTATAGGGGTACGTTGTTAACCCCTTACTTACTTATTTGTATAATATATATAGTAGCCATTGTCCACTCTCTGTTCATTTGACGACGACACCCTATGTTCATGATTTGAATATTATTGATATTTTCTATAGAATGATTTTTACATATTACATAAAAAGAATTGAAATTTTACATATGTATAAGTGTACACACGAGGGTATTGAATTAAAAATAGGCAAAAAATAACAATTTGCTATTTGTTTAAAATTATTTATTTTTTATTATTACGTATTTTTTACAAAAGCCATTGAATTATTTTTTGTATTTTACTGTGCCAAAAAATGGAAAACCATATTATTTCGATAGGTTACGTTGATACAAGATTCCGGTTTTTATTTTAGTACTTACTAGGTTTAAATTTGTTTTTATTAGGTACTTTTAGAGTATGTAAAAAGATGTCAAAAACTGTGTTGTCTTAAAAATTTTCAAAAATTTCTCGTTTCGCTGAAAAATTGTTTTTATTTTCCTTGAATCACCTTTCTTCCTATATTTGGACGATCTTTCCCCATACCTTATCCTTCAAAGAATCGCTTCCATTCAAAAATTTATAGATATATACAAAATTTGAATTTGAGGCCACCTTATTGCCTCATTTCAAAATTTACACGACTGTTTGAATAGCAAATAAATTAGCGAATTGAGTGTTATCCTGATCAACGCTGTGGTCAGAATAATCTTGCTGTCTTCGTCACTTTTATGTTTTTTGTCTTTATCTCCGTTATTTTCAGCCTAATTTTTAAATTTATCATATTATCGGTGGGTCGTTCAAATAAATTTGGAATAGATACATAGCGTACATGAGGCAGAAATTGCGGCCTATAATTTTTCTGAACATGTACTCAGATTGTTGTCATAGAAATGGACTGCGAAAATTGGTACTGAATTTTATTAAAATAATATTTTTTTCTTAAACTGAAAGGCGATAAAAGTGACCCCCTTATTAATCATCGAAATTTAAAAGAACCTGTCTTGGCGTTATCATAGATCATTACTATTTGAATACCAGTTTTATTTATCATCTTATATGGAATAGGGTGGATTTCGTATTAATTAAAAAATCTCTTATTGCTCCTTAGATCCGTTTAGAAGCTGTTAGTGACCTTGAGGTCATTAAAATAATCGTTACAGAAAACTAGTTACAAAAATCATTTAGTCATTTATTTTCTCATAAACAAAATATTTTAAATTATAAACACATCGAATTAATGGGTTTACAAATACGTAGTTTTACATAATTATTGATTAATATCTCAGACAGGAATATGATTTCTGGAAGAATATCTAAAGAATTCTTATTTTAGATTTGTAGGTCTGAATTATTATTCAAATAACACTTTAAGAAGTCCTTAAGACGTCGATTGAATGGCGCCACTGAATGTGAATGAACAACTTAAGACTTCAAAAATAACAATGTCATATGAATTATTTTCTCTGATTTCATAATTAAAAATGCTAAAATAAATATAAACATATTAATTTTGTTTAATTAAAAAATTAGTTTGGATACACCTGGGTTCGAACGCTCATACTCTGTATATCAAATCCGATATGCTACCCAGTACAGTCGTCGATATTTTTGGTTTTTCGATAATGTCACATACGGATTGCGCCAATGGATTCATTCTTATTAACAATTTTTAATCATTTTCGTAAGTTACTATACTTAAATGATGATAAATAATTTGTGTGAAATGCACATAAATTAAATCTAATTGGCTTCCAGAAGAAAATTTCTTAAGGAGCTTTTATTTATGACTTCTTTCAAAACACGGGAAAATGACTTCTTAATCAATTGATAATTTTGACTTCTTAAGAAAGTCGAAAAAAATGAACGTTTTAAGAAGTTTACAAGTATGACTCCTTACGAAGTCGAAAAAGTTAATAATTTTCCAGAGTTAATAATTTTGACTTATTTCGAAAATAGGAAAAAAGAAAATACAGAATTTGACAGAGTTTATACTTCTGGTTTCTTATGAAAATAAAAAAAATGACTTCTTGAACAACTCTGCTGACTTTTTATTAAGGTGGAATAAAGCCTTTTTATAGAGCTTCTCACTAAGAGCTCTTAAAAAAGATTAATGACGCCATCTTATCAAACCTTTCAACGGCCATTGATTAAATCATTAAAAAATCTAAGATGAATTCCCATCTCATGATTCGGTATTTCATGAATTTAAGCTGCAGTTTAATTTTTTATGAAACTATTAGTCAGAATCAATGAAATCAATAAAAAATTATTAAACATAAAGTAAATACAAAGGAAGATAAACGCCAACCAGAGTATTATTATTGTTTAAACTATTTTTAATTAGTATTCATAAAATACTCCAAATATCCAATCTATACAGTTATAAATGCATGTATAACAATATATATTATCTAATTTAGAGCTAAAATGGTAGTAAATCCAAACATTTTATGAAAAAATTTGCAAGCAAAAGTTTTTTGTTTTAAAAAATTATTTTTTTCACATTTCACATTTTTTGTTGTTAAATCTTCTATATGGTTAAAAAGTTGAGTCATAGTGGATCCAATGAACCGATTTTGCTCGTTCACGAACTTAATCTTACTTTTTACGTCTAGAATATATTACCAAAACTTTAGCTCGTTTTTTGAGTTATCTTGATAACAGAAGTATGGATGGACTAATCGAGAAATGGAAATGGGCGGAATGAAACGGAAATAAACGGAATGGTGATTCTATGAACACCTATATCAAAATTTGGTTTGTGCGGTCAATATTTACAAGGGTTACAAACTTTAGACTAAAATTAATATACTATGACATATTTCAATATTATTTTTATAAATTTCGATATTAAATAATAAATGTATGTTAGTTATCGCTAATTATTCATAGTTAATTTGAAGAATAATAGTGAATTTGAAACTTACAGGCTTCAGTTTTATGTTTAATTTATTCTTTGCGTTTATATTCTTAAAAATATCTGTTTCTACTGTTAGGTGAAAGGATTAGTAAATTTAGTTTTAAAAATAGCATGTATCTACTTTTTTGAAATTATTTGCAGTTAAGTCAATAGTTTTTTTAAGGGGGTTATTGTGAAATCGGAGATTTTGTCCGCAATATGGCTATTCTCCGTTGATAATTGAAATATTGTGATAATTGATATTTATCAGATTCTAAATATACCTTTGTGACAAGTAAGGATACAAAATTGTGTATTTAGTTCATTTTTAGTCTTTTTGGATTACGTAAGAAATATCACAAACATTTGATTTATTATAAATAATTAACAAAAATTTATCAGTATAAATTAGATAATTGTAATTTACTCTTTTACTATTAAAAATAGGTTCTCGTAAAACTATTTTATTCTTATATTGTCTCTCGGATATGTTACTCGTTGCTAATTTCGTGACAATATGGTTGTCATCTATTAAAAAAAAATTTAAGAGTTAAAAAAAATTTTTAATAAATTATTTATGTATATCTTCTATAATACTCTACAAATAAAATTTTAGTATATTCATTCCATTCCAAATTTAAATATTAGTATATATGACTGCAAACTAAACAAGAGAATATATAGACATTCATTAAATTTTATTGCTCTTTTTTACTTATTAATACTTCATTTCACAAATGAGACAATGTATGTATATTGTTTGAGACAGTAAAATATCTTTAACGTAATATTGCATTGTGAAATTTGAACAACTAATATCAAACTATACATTGTAAAGCCAAATTCAAACTTTTAAATATTAGAAGAATTTATTATGCAATATTTGTTTTCGATTTTAATATATTCTCATTTGAAGCAACTATTGAGTTATTGAAGAGAGTATATTATTTAGAGGGAAATCGCAACCGCATTCCTTATTCCTTGTACATAGATCTTTTGTCATCTGTACTCTCTTTTAGAACACTCCAACACCTGAAGCCAAAGATGCCTTCTAGCGTAAGGTGGCAAATATATTGTTATTATGTTGTTGGTGGAGCCGGTTACTTCGTTCTTATCCACGTGACGTAAATCAACATATATCAACCTACCGCTCCTCTTTTTTTTATAATTGATCAAACTATTGCTGTCTAGAATCGAACCCGTGACCCCCAGCCTAAGTAGTCAAATAGGTGAAGGTATTAGTGCCTTTACTAACTTGGTCGATTTAGTTTGTGAAAATAAATAATATATTTAAGATAACCCCATTACTCCTATTTGTCATAATTTAGTCTAGTATCAAGATTTGGCAAAAATTTAAGATAAAATCCTGTTAATAAATTTTTACACTGGTGAAATATCTATAGAATATGTCAGAGCATATTAATTTTATTCAAAAGTTTGCAACGTTAGAAAATATTGAAACCACAAACAAAATTATGGTATTAGGTGTTCATAGAATCACCTAATTAGTCAATTTCGGTAACGAACTTAAATATCGATTTAAAATATAGTTACATATAATATATATAATATTAAAACACGCTTCGGTAGTAAATTGATCTAAAAAAGTTGAAAATAATTTTTAGTTCAAGGATTTTTTACTACAGCGCTCAAAAGTCTATTAATTTATTATTGACTAGTTTTTTTTACAATATAATGATTTTTTCACTTAATCTTATATCAAACTACAGTAAACTTAAATATAATTAATTATAATTAACTTTCTAAATAAAACAAAATATATATATTCAAAAATTATTTTCTACTCTTTAGTTTGGCGTGCAATTAAACAATATCTTTATTGAACTTAGAATAAAGGCTTGTTTTGAATCAATAATTAATGCGGTAAAGGAAAATTAATATTGAAATGTGAATAATAATAAAATCTGATTGGAAATATTTTCGTTATAATTAACTGTACATATATTACCATTACAAAGAGTATCATTCAAATGAAAATACAATTGTGTATCTTTGTAACAAATCCATTTTACAGCATATCGTATAACTTCCATAATACGGTATAAATTAATCCAATAAACGTAAAAAGGTATAGAAACTGATTATTTAAATATGTCACTATACAAATACTTTTATATATATATATAATTATCATTTTGGATTGTGTGCATTTGTCTAATTTGCTAGCACCTATACGTAAATAATAATACTCAAACTTTAACTTATTTTAGTTAGTATTACATTTATGCCAAAACAATAGAACTAGAAAAACAATAATTTCAAAAAACGTTTTCAAATATCTAACATTCTCTCCATTTCTTTTCGATTTTGACTTATCATAATGGCATAGACGAATGGATAAAAATGGGCTGATTATGATGATTATATTGTGAGCACGAGTAGGACTAAACTTTACGCTCAACGTTATGTACACACATGCATAAAACTAACATGCTGTGTTAGCATGATAAAATGTAATCGAAAACTAGAAACTAGTAAATTGGAAAAGGCTGTAATATGTATACGGAGCTCATTCCATCATTTAATTTTATCCATCATTTTTTTTCATGCCTTAAATTCATGTTTTAGGCAGCTGATTTTTTTAATTCCTTGTGTTTCTACAACATGTCAATGATTTATAGTAATGTCACACATATCGCGATAATATTTAAATAATAAAATTTTATATTAGAACATACTAAAGTATTAAGTATGATGGGCCAGTACTACTTTTAAGTAGGGATATAATAATACTAAATTTTTTGGCTAAAACACAGAATTTGAATATAAAAATTAATTACTTTATTTAAGCTGTTAACTTAAACCACTTTTAATCAATAACTAATAAATACCCACCATACTATCAATAATAAATGAAAATCTTTTGATTCAATCGTTTTTTGCATAAAATGAGACTGACAACACTAAGTATGACATGAATATTTCAAATATTGTAAGATTGGCATTACATTAGGCATCAAAGATTTTTTATTAAAGATCTTTTATAAAATAGTTTATATATTCTATTTTTTGATTCAAAGATTGAACAGGGATTTTTAAAGACTAGTTTAACACTACAAAAATGATTTTGATAATGAAATTTCTTTGACAAAAATATTTATCAAATCTTTGATAAGCGCTTTATTATCTATCTTCTGTGTCTGAGTATTCTGCGCCAAGAAGCGAAATATATAGGAGTATACAGGCTTTACATTACTTTATCTATCAATGCAATTGAACCTTTTAAGTAAATTTTCATTATTTTTGGGTTTTCAAATAATCTAAATATCTAGTACCGCATCCTGTTTCATAAGATAGTACACAGTGCGAAAATACGCAAATCGAAAATTGAATGGTTTAGTCTACGAGAAGGTATATCCTTAAAGTAAATCACAAGTTTTAGTTATATGTAAAGTAAAAAAAAATTATTTAAAATCATTTGTAAAAAGATCAGTTTAAGAACGTGAGGTGTTGAATATCTGTTAAATATGCCAATTAAATTTGAAGAATATTTGCAGAGAACACTCTAGGTATTTTAAAATTGAAATTTACTTAATTATTTCCCAAATAGATGCCAAAATTAGAATAAAGTTTATAAATGTAAAGTTTATAAATTAATCTATTCATTTTGCATCTATCATAATTTCGTTTTTAATAAACAGCTAAATAATCGTTTCAAAATCTTTCTTACAAAAAATTTACTAAACCAATTTGCTTGACCTTAGAGCTGAAGCATAAGGATTCTAAAATGAACAAACCAACAAGCCATATGTTTTATAATACCGAGTTAAAATTATATTGCACTCAAACAGTGAACACTTATTGGATAAAGTTTGAGGTAAAGTGTATACAATAAAATCAACAACCATTAAAATATTGTCAAGTGGGCAAAAGTTAAATCGAAGGTTGCTAGGAAGGAAATAATTGGCTGCACTTGTGAATGTTTTCATCGGTTTCATCAGAATAATGAAAAAAAGAATCCATTCGAGTGCAAAAATATTGAAAGAAAACAAAGTTTTATTAAAAATTTAAACGTTAATTTTCATTATTACTAGGCTAAAGAATTTTTGAATGTTTTAACGTTCTACAATATTTTTGAATGGCGTGTTTAACAAAGCAAATAATATTAGTTTAGTATTAAAAAATCACAGAATTTTTAACGAATCAATGCTTTTGAAAATATGAAAAATCAAGTGTTTTGAAAATATGAAAATATGTTTTGAATATGAATCGAATGCAAAGGGACCAGGAAAGAGACATATACGACTAGACTCTTTTAATTATATTCTGGTTCTTAAAACTTCAATATAAACTTATATTCCTTTTTTCGTTCAACTTACTGTTTGTATTTTAAAATCGTAAATTAGTCAATTTACTTAGATACTCTTAGAGAATCTCTTATACCATAATTTAACTTTTTTGGAAATATCTTCAAAATTGAAAGAAAGCGTAAAAAGATGATATAAATTGAAAAACATATAAACTATAAATGTGTTGAAAATAGACTTGCTATAATATATTTATACATTGATGGAAGCAAGTTATATAGAATAACTTGCTTTAGAATATATAGATTATAAAAGATATATAAGCTTATACAATAAATACAAAATAAAATAATAGAAACTTTTAACTTTCTCTAAATTTCTTTTAGTAAAAAATTAGACAAAGCATAAAGTTTTCATTATTTTATAAAAATGAATTTTCATAAAATAAATAATATACCTATTAATTTTCTAAATAAAAAATACACTACCATTAATGAACACAGTACTTCGTGATATATGAATATGTTTACTTAAATATGAAAGTCTTTTCAATTTTAATCACAAAAAATTTTATGTAACCGTAAGCTATATAAGGTAACATCATTTTTTGTGTCGATCTTCTGTTACATTTTTTTCCTCACTATCCAGAATAACCGAATTCAACAAAATTTAGATTACTGATGTAAAAATATACCATGCGTGTACACCTAAACTATTTTCAAAGTCGGGTAAACTGACATTTCCCAACATATTGACATCTAAGTAAAAATACTCATTCTCGAATATGTTGAAATAAAAAGATATATCTCTGAAACGGATTTAATGCATTTTCTATATTTCAATCACATAAATGTGACAGTAAGACTAAAACTCTGTGACAGTAAGACTTTATATTGTCACGTTTTTTTATTATTCTTTAGTTGCGATTCTTCAGAACAATCGATAGTAAAACAATTTAAATGACTTATGCAAACCTATTAGACACATATAAAATTTCATTTAAATGGGATAAACGTCACACGAAATATTACCATTTAAGTGAAAAACAATAAGTTTTAAACACTGTATCTCCGTAAAGATGATGTTTCCGGACCATACCATACACCTAAACAATTGTGTGTCACAAATTGACAAATTTATAAATTTATGCGTGGTCGTCTGAATTACTGTCACCGACCGACAAGTGGACACGAAATGAAAGATTTGAAAGATTTCAAATGACGTTAATTAAAAATTTATTAAATAAACTCAAGTGACTAAAGATTCAATAAACAGTGTATAATCGCACTTTGTAATACAATATTTACTAAAAAATTTTGTTAGAAGTTTCTCATCGCTCTCATTATCAAACCTCAGATATGCCGTAACTAATTTGAATTATTTAATGAGAAAAATATTTTTGTATAAATTTGACAACATTGGATTTATTTTTAATGAAATTTGCTCATAAAAATTTATCAGCTAAGACATTTATTGTACATTTGTATGACTCTAACAGTACCATTTAATAATATCCAATTTATAATTTGAATTTTTTCTGTGCTGTGTAAATAACCATTATGAATATTAAAAATTAATTAATTTGTTTAATGAAAAAAAATAATATAAAGCAGTTTTTGTTTTTTAAATACAATTTTGAAAGTATTATACAAGAAAATGCAAGAAGAATTAATTCATAAATAATTTTGTTTGTAAAAATCAAAAATATATTATTGGTTTTTAAATTCTCAGAAATACATAACAACGCCTACAAAAAATAACAATATTATATGTACCTCAATCTTATTCATAAATAAAATACTATCTTGTTTTCTGCCTAATATACATTGCTGTTAAATTTACGTATATTAGCCTGTATAAAGCTTCTATATAATCAGCTTCGTTAGATATTCGTATATGGTGACTAAAAAATATCTCCGTGTAGAGATAGTACAAGTAATGGAAGTAAAAATGACTTATATATATATACGTATACATACATATATAGCTCATAAAACAAGATGGTGAAATACAAACAGTATAGAATCGACTCATTGTTTTTCACTCACTATAATATAAATGATAGTACACATATATTATATAAAATATATATGAATGAGTTACCACGTTTTAAGCATCATATAGTGGTTTGGCGTTTGGGGGTAACAACACACAGTAAAAGCTGTGCTTTGGTTATTTACCGACTCAGTACGGGACAGATCGTCCCATCAGTGTGTATAATAGTCGTACATTGGTTGGTTAGTTACCATACATATAAAACTGTATGTATAGTATAACTACTACCCATCATCATAACATAACATACAGTTTACAGTAGTAGTATTCTAGTATACAACATACATACAACATAATATCGGCATCAGTTTAGTAGTTAGTATAAGAGTGTATTATTATTATCATAAGTTACGCGCATATGTTCAGATTCACACTCTCTGTTCATACACTAACTCACATTGTACGTGTATGCCATTGTTGTCGCGTTGTCATAGAAACTGTATACTACTACTCTGTCTATACAATTATATGTATGTACCACGCACGTTGAAGTTTATTTTGATTTTTTGGGGTTGATGATTGTTCAACCCTGGTTACTACTTACTTTACTGTTCAAAATAGTTATAACAAAACGGATGTTTTTCTTTCTACAATCAATTTTGAATTGAAGGGTTTGTTGAAAATTTTTTTTTATTATTTCCATTTTTTTTTTTATAGTAGATTATTTAAGTGTAGTGTTTTGTTCTATTTTTGATAGTTTATTTTTTAATGTTGCTCGTAAAAAAGAAATTTTTTTTTTTTTGGATAAATTTAGTATACGATTTATTGATCAAGGATTGATGTTTAATTATTTATATAATTGATTACCTATTTTGATGGTTTTATTACTGAAGGTTTAAAAAATCTCTTTTATAGTGTGAACAGTATCTAATCAAGATATTTATTTTATGTTTATGGAAAATTTTTTAAATAGTACAATACAAAATTTTAGACTTTTGACTCACAGAGCTTTTTAGTTTATATATCAGTAAGTTTATTTATGTATAAATCTGTATAAATCTTTTGATACATTGCAATTGAAATAATTTATCAATTTATTATGACTAATTAATTTTGAATTTTAAAAAAAATCAAGCTTTTATCTAATTTTTAAATAGATGAGTGTGTTTTTGTCGATTACGCAGGTCCAAAGTAATTTGTTGTTTAGCAAATTCGTTGCATACTCAGACTATGGATTTTGTAAATTATTTTCGCAATTATTAAATTGAGACATGTGCTTTTTCGGTTTCGTCGATATGTGTGCGCTATAGTATGAATTCAACAAGTATACAGCATCGTGTCTGCAAGCTTCTTGCGCGTCTGCTATTATTACCATACTCGGAAAATGGTGTATTTGCAATTTTTGAAAAAATTGATTTTAAAGCGGCATTTTTAATGAATAAATTTATCGATGTGATTCATTCCACTAATTCTAATTTTTTGAATCATTCCCCATATTAGTTAATTCATATTTTCGATGTACGAATCGAAAAGTATGTTTTACGAATTATCGAAGAAAACAATATTGAGGAACATACTAAAATTATAATTTAGTTATTATATCAATAGGTATAAATAACAGTAAGCTTCATAACAAAATTCGTAAGATTCTTATTTGAGAAATTATTTTCTTTGTACTATTCAATTAATTGCTATCATTAAACTTAACAAAGACATTTTATAAAAACATTTTAGATCTATTTAATTTTTCAATGTTGTAAACAACACTTTCAATTCAGTACTCTAGCTGTTCTAAAGTGAAACGTCGCTAGGATAAGTCTGTTATCATATATCAAACAAAAAATAATTTAGCAAGTGTATTGTTGGTTTAATAATGAACTTTTAAATAACGGCCGCATAAATTACAAGTAAAGTACCACAAGTTAATTTTTCAACATTATAAATAAAGCTTAGAAACTAACTTTTATCATATTTGTAAATTTTATTATTAAAAAAATCACTAGTAAAGGCGCTAGAAATTCAAGTTTAAATTTGGACGTTTCTTCTAAAAAAAAAACAATTTTGGTAAATTGATTAAAAAATAATTTCCTAATTGCAACTTTTATACAATTTCGAACATAGCACATACTTTTGTACAATTATAGATGAACAAAATTGATTCATTTTGATAAGTTGCCTGTGGTGTTTAAAATGGTAACATTTTAAAGCCTCCTCATTTTTTTTTTTGTATCGATAAAAATAAAAATCTAAATGTAAATTTTCATTCACATATTCTCCACAAACATAAACACTCTAATAACAATAATAATAATAAACATATTTATAAAATAATTGTTATGTTTTTTTATACATTTTAAATATATATATTGTTGTTGTTTTGTATCAGATAAATAATAAATTATTTTCGTGAATTTAACAGGTGGCAAATAAATATTCGTCGTGTCATCAGAACATACAAGACCATAGACTAACATATATACATTCGTATATATATATATATATATATACCCCATCGTTAGAGCTATCGGTGTATAATATATATATATTCCCTTTTATTTCACATTTTCATCGTTCTCGTGATACTGGTGGTTTTGAATTCAACAACATTTTATGTAACATATAAAAAGGGATCGAGAGAGAGAGATAGAGAGTGAAGAGAGTTTGTTGGATGATACATGACTATAACTTTCATGGTGATAAAAGGGATGAGTTGAATCATCATCAAACCAACTCCCCTTCCATATCACACACAGAAAAAGTTTATAGTGAAAACAGAAGAGCTTAACTTATATAATATAAAAAGTTTTGTTTTTTAATCATTCTCTACAATCGGACCCCACAAAAATGGTGTCATTAGTAACAGAACGTGTAATACGTCGTAAATTAAATGATGATATTGAACAAATGGATGATCTAAAAATGACGAAACGACCAAATGGAATAAAACGTAAAGCTAGCGAACAAAATAACAATGAAAAAACAATCAATGATGTGGAATCAAATGAAAATGAGAATTTATTAAATTCAACAAAATTATTAGAAAATTTCAATAACAATAAAAAATTAAAATTGGATTCGAATATTGTGATGTTTAAAAATTATCAACCGTGGGTGATGAAAACATATGGTGATTTAAGTAAAACAAAAACAGTGACTTTACGTAAATATGCGCGAATATTACGTGCATTGCGTGGCGAAGAAGCACATTCGGCGGATAGTTCGAAATTTCGTTTTTGGGTGAAATCAAAAGGATTCCATATTGGTAAACCGTGCGGTTATGATGCTAAACCAGCCGATGCAATTGTTGGACGATTTACTATTGATGATATTGATAATAATGGTGATAGTAATGGTAATATTTGTGATAAAGTGTTCTTTTCTAATGATGATATTAAACAAGATCCAGCCTTGTATGTGCCAACAGTTCCAGTTAAGGTCAGTGCATTCATTCATTAGTTCATAAATTTTTAATTTTTAAATATTTCAAATTCAAATTTAAATAATATCTGAAGTCAGACTACTAGTATGCGTGCGCATGCGTTCAAATGTGCATGTTAAAATTGTGTACTTGAAATTAAATAGAATTTAATCAAAATATGTTAAATCAAACTTTATTACTTGTGACATCAATTGTATTCGTGATGATTTACAAAAATACAAATTCTTGTAAAAGCACATCCAGTTTTTAACACAATCGCATAAATGCCTTCAAAGCAATTCAATAAGTAATGCCAACGTACATTTTCTGTGTTTGATAATAACATTATAAACTTAAAATTCATGAATACCCCTTTTTTTTTAAATTTTGTCAAAAAGAAGTTTGAATGGCTTTATAGGCCATTATAAAGATTGTGTAAGGATAGCCAATTGGAATTCTGATAGAAAATATGTAATTATTGATGTGTAAATCAATAATTTGGAAAAAAATAGTAAAATATTATGAACGATTCCATATAATAAATTGTATAGCCCTCGAATTGAAGATAGGAAAACTGAATGTTTTTAGTAAATATAAAGATAGAATAATTTTATCATCATGGTGGAAAGGTTTCTTCGATGCTCTTGGGTTCCATTCACACATGGCTAGGTTGTATTAATCATACTTGTCACTGGTTGTATAATATGTATAATGTTCATTAGTCTAACTATAAATTTATCATTTTAAAATTTTATTTATATGATTAATATTTATAAAATTGCTATAAATACTTTGCAATTCAGATAGCTTTATGTATATTTTATAATACGTATATATTTTATTCATTATTTAACAAAACTCTAAAATTTTGTTTATGAAATTGGTGGAAGCGCGGTGAATTAATGCATTGCACAGTACTCAAGGAAAAAGTTATATTATTATCGATTAGAGATTTAAGGATGGGATGATTATACGCTGATGTGCAAACCAATTTATACACAAAAATCGTTTTATGTGAACTAGATAATATAGATAATTTTGAATAATAGTAAATAAAAATAATAATGGGATATAACCTCTCTTCTTAGGACATATATGTCTATAATTAAGGCCACCCACACCAATATTTCCTAATCATTAACTACTTCTATACATTTTATAATTATTACTTTGTCGAAATACGTATTTATAAAATACAAAATAATTTGATCTAGGAAATTGGGAAAAAATCGAAATTTATACTTCTATACAATTGAATTCATGGTGTGGGTGGTGTATAGGGTTTGAGTGAAGACTAGAATGTGTGAGTTAGTGCGTTTGCAGCATCTTTTTGAAAGGAGCTTCCTTCTGGAGTCGCAAGAGAAAAACTGCAGAAAACCTTCACAAGCATAGCCGGTTATTTCGTTCTTATCTAAACATCGACATTCTAGCCAATTAACCATCTCGTATTAGCATAGCATGCCAGTGTAGGCAAACTTTTTACCGTACGGCTACATAGATAGTTATAATTTTGAGTAGAAATTTGACGAGGCCTGAAAATTAATGTAAATTTTTAGCAATATATAGGTAGAAAATTGAGCTGTAGAGTTAGTGAAACTTACTTTCTCACACTCATGTAAAAATTTTAGCGATCAGATGACAGGTATAAAGTTGTATAAAAATACTGTTCCTATAAATATCATTATTTTCTATTATAAATTTTTTTGGTTTGTGCAAACTTTATACATTGTACACACAACGATTGACTTGCATAAACTAGTTTCTACATGATGCTACATTGTGCAGATTGCACGAGGGTGAAATGATTTGATTAGCTCAAGATCAGCTCTTTTATACAAATTTGCATTCACAAAGATTTACAAGAAAATGAACAGAGAAAGAAAGTTTGAATACCTAAGAAATTTATTTTCCAATATGTATAAAATTTACTAATAAAATTACGCAAAATTAATTTTTGTCTTATTTTGAACATTGTGTTGAATATAAATATTAGTTAATTATTCGATGATAATTCGACCATAAAATGGTTAATGTATAATGAATTTAAATGAAAACAAGCATTTAAATGTATTACTTTTTATTTACATAAATTGAATAATTTCTAATTTAATATTTTAACTAAAATCAAATTGAAATCTCCACACATGGAAACCACCAAAAAATGTATAAATTATATCACAAATTTTAATCGCAGTTATATATGGGATACATATTTGATAAAGTTAATTAACATAATTCTAAAAATGTTTGTAAACTGATTCGGACGGTGGTCATTAAATGGATTGAAATATGGGGTGAATTTTTACTTCCATGCTGAAATAGTTGTTTAATAAATGACAATTAGACTAGACTATATAGGGTTTATTATTATTAATGAAAACTCAATTTTTAATTTGAAATTTTTCCGAACACAAAATTGGCCGAACACTAAACACGTGATCGTTGCTGATTGGTTGACGTAGCAATTTAATATATACTTGGAAAGTATAAATTTGCGCATACACCAACATACGTATGTGCAAACCGTCACCACATTAGCAACGAGTAACATCTCCTCAGAGAATCATTACAACTAGCTAATTTATACTGATGATGACTACTTTGTAGTCGAAATACGGATTTATAAAATACAAAATAATTTGATCTAGGAAATTGGGGCAAAAAATCGAAATTTCTAGGAAATAGGGTGGTTTCAGGATAATTAGGTTATGAAATAAGCACACTAGCAAATAGTTTAAAGTTTGTCATGTTTTTTTTGTTTTTTTTGTAAACCTGTTACGAACCCCATAAGTTGTATTGTTATGTAATAAGACTTTTATTTGAAAATATTATCCCTTTAATTTATTTATTTTGGCAAAAAGGTTAAAAATATCAAAAAACGAGTGGTCTAGATTCGAACCACAAGACTAATATGCCGAACTTCCCAATGAGAATAAATAACGGCAGGACTGATTTTGCTGAAAAAACAATTAGTTTTCAGTTACGTAATTACACATCGAATGAAAGTGTAATTGAAAGTTCTACGTCGATATCATTATTTGTTCAAGATAATTCCCAAAATCTTGAAACAAAATTTGGGTAACAAAAAATGGACTCCCAATGAACTTCCTCCTGAGAAATAATGAGACGATGAAAAATGTATTTTTGTCTTTTGTTGGATGTGCCATTAGATTATTATGTATTGAACAATAATTAATTCATTTTTTGTGGCGTAAAATCCAACATATATACCCATTTTCATCAAAATCGGAAATGGTTCAACGTTTACATTAGATGATTTGGTATCGAGTGACTTTGTGATCTATCTTAAATGAATAACTACAAAATAATCTATACTAATAAATAAAAAGATAATGCAAAAACAACTGCATAAATTTGGATCAAATGTTTAGTTTTTTTACATCTTAGATACTTGTGCTTATCTGAAATAAAATTATCACGATAGCTTCATTTAATATAAAGCTCATAAAACTCTGCAGACATAAATAGGAGTTTTATATCGAGATTAACGTACGCTACATTTTTATGCACCCTTTTACACGCCAAAATGGGTAAGGAAGGGAGTCGGGGTCAAACTTTGTATATTTTAACGAATAATTTCAGTTGAAGATCTGACATGAACGAAGTCACGGATACAGCTAGTAGCTTATAAAAATTTAAAATATTATTCATTCAAGAAATCACTATTTCATTTCAAAATACATAAACGTACATAGATATCTCAGTTACCATATACTTTATTTTGATAATATATATATTCTTATTTTCCATTATTTTCTCTCTTATATATCAACCAAGTCTTTCATTTCTATATATGTTTAAAAATATATCAGAATATTTCTTTTGATCTAAGAACAGTCTATAATAAACTGCAAAGCATACAAACGCAAATATTTTATTATGAAAATATAGAATTGTTGTTTATATTACCTATGCTTTATTTTAAAATCTGAGAATGACAAATTTGCTACTTCAAACTGAATTATAAGAATAACAAAATATAACACAAGTGTTCCGTATCAAAATGCTAGACTCTTATTTATAGTCTTTATATCTTCCTTTGACTCCTCACAATATGTAAATATGTGTAAGTACGAAACATTCTTAAAACATTTTATATTTTTCTCAAAAATTTTTATTTGTACTGGTTTTTTCATCAACGAAAAGTACGTACGAAGCACTTACTTAATACTTGATTTGTCTGTTAAAAGCTTTTATAAATTTATAAAAAATCTAAGTAAACGAGCATGCGTGTTTTCTATAGCTTCCCTTGGTGAACTACAGGAATATGGAGGAGCAGATTTTGCCATAAAGTAAATTAGAAGAAGTATAAACTTTCTATTCTAAATCCTTTTGTCGACACCCTTCTCTGTTGAAGAACGTTTGGGAGGGAAATCAATCCCATTGCTCGTTTACAAATTTATGTATCTAAATATGATTAGTTGCATTTTTCTCCCTTGTTTATTTTCCCAGAGAAATGTTTCAACTAAAAGTAGAAAATAATAAAAATAAAAGTATAATACTAAAATATAACAACTCAAGTTTTTATAGTTATACAGTTTGACCCGAAGGGATTAACAAATTTTTTTATCACTTCATTTGAAGTGTCTTTACTTCACGAACATGTTTTTGAAGTTATTTTATAAAAATCTTAAAAAATAGCCAAAATATGGATGCGTCCAAAATTCTGAATTAAACAAACAAGGAGATTTGCATAAATGACGTCATACATGTTCATCTCCATAGTGATTATACATAAGGGTCATTCTATCGATGTCCATGGCACTTTTCTTCAAAATTTACGATAAATAATGCACAAATTAGTTAATTGTGAATAAAAATGTTATATAAATTACATTAAGATTCAAAAATTTTGTCGTGCCATTTTTCTATAGAAACTGTCCGCTTATTGTAGTCACAATCTTTAAGTGTTTATAACTTATTCGTTTTTGAATCAATGTTAATTTAATTTTCGAAATTTGTTTGGTATTGATCATAGTTTCACATATTGATGGGTAGAATAGCAAATTTTTCTATTGCTTCTTCCCCGGTTTATGCAACGATTACTGCATGAAGTGTACGCAATACTTAGGAAATACTGTTTTCCCGAATTCAACAAAATATGTTTGCTTATGGTTGATTTTAGACAATATTGTTTTTGAAATAAAGAAGCTTCTCAAATCATCGTAACATTTTTGAATCAAACTCAAATCTGTAAAAACTAACAAAATATTTATTGTATATATATAATATAGGTAATACTTAAATAATAAATGAAAAAAAAAACGTGACAAAAAAATCAATTTCTCGTATTATTGGTTCAGTGTTCATGTATTGATACCACAATTAGTATCTGTGAAGGGGGTTGATTTGGGGATGATTTTCATACAAAAATCATTACAATAAATGTATATACATATATATGCATGCTTATGTAAATATTGTTATAGTTCTCTTTTTGTGTAGATTTTTTTTGTACATTGAACGTTTTGTTTTAAACTATTTGAAGAACTTATATTCTCATTTAGATTTATTTTTATATTTACATTATCAGCCAGCATTCATTCGAAAAAAATGTAAAGTTATTGATATAAGATGAGTTTTAATAAAAAATAAACAGTCGCAATACAGATTTATTAAGCATCTAGCTGTAGCGGATCAAAAAATGATTCCAATATTGGTATGTTGTTTAGCTAAGTGATTAACATTTAGTCCGCAGTATATGATTTTGGTTGTTAACGAACCAGACTTTAAATTTATCAAATGCAGATTAGATATCAAATTGTTTGGACTAAAATTGTTAGTGTGTATAATTCGTTGCAATTTTTAAAAAAATAGTCTATTACTTACTTATTTCGTAAACTAACTTCTCTACGTCGTTATAAACAAATTATTTTTAGGGGTTTTATTCACATATAAGCGTGTGTTCCGTTCCAATTGTAACAAACCTCTTATTTAGAATGCGAAAAACGATTTAAATTACTCAAATTGTATTAATCGAAGAGTTTTCTCAATATCAGATGATATAATATAGTTTTATCAATAAATAATAGTGATCTATACCATTATTTGATTAGTGTTTAAACATTATTGTAAATAATTTGAATCCAGATGTATTAAGTTTTTTCCTCATTTTAGTATCATATCAAGGAGAAATACCCTTTGTCAGATGTTTTAATAGAACTTCGTATTGGCATATTTAAGTTATGAAAAAGCGAATATGAAATCCTTTTTCAGAGTTTTGTGATATATAAGTTTCATCACAGTAGTTAATGATTGAAATCTCAAATCTGGAACACCATCTTTGAATCATTGTTTCTACTCGAAACCACATGGGTGAGAAACTACCATATACGTAATACATTGTATATATATATATATATATATATAGGAGAATTAGTTTATTTTTGATTTTTTGATAGAAATGCTTTAAATGTATCGATGTTAAGATGATAATTAAAGATAATTCAATGTTTAAACAACATTGAACGATTCTTTAACAACGATATTTGACTATTAAATTTTGTAAAGACTAAAGCTTGTTTAGTACTAGTCTGTTAGAAGTGTTTTCTTAAATTACCAATAGGAATTAAACAAGATTTTATTTTTAGATATCACAGAAAATGAATCAATATAAATGAAATCGATGTTGCCTTCGTATTGTGCAACATTCGATGATGATTCTATGATCACTGTTACATCCCTAATTTGTGTAGTATGTATACAATTTGAGTTCAATGTTATTATGCTTCCCAATAAATACCTACATACATAATAATAATACATGTATAAAGAACAGAGGTATGTTTAGTGATATGTTCATCAAAGTGTGTAGTATATATCCATGCCAGCCATGGATGTTATGCCCATTATCCCAATAGATGGATATACATACATATACGTTCACATAACAGCAACAACAACAACAACATGGGATTCTGTGAACAAGTAAATAATTCGTTTACAATTCAGGGTCTATTGTGTGTGTTATTTAGTTTAAAGTTAAACTTATTTGTAAATTGTTCATGGTATCTTCATGCTGTGTCTTTACTATAACTGTGACACTTGTATCGTGTATAGATTAGGTAATACGAGGTGAAGATACCATATATTCATCTGGGATGGTATAGAATAATAGGGTATTTATTTAACATCATGAAAAATGAATTATGCAATTTTACACATACGAAAATAAAACATTTGAATTGATTTTGCTGGTTTTTCGAAAAAATATATCATTTTACTCTTTCACTTGAAAGTTTTCTATCTTTAATTAAAATAAAATTTAAAAACAGATAAGCCATTTTAAAATACTTGTGAAATAAAATTTGACGAAAATATCTCATGAATAAACCAATGTAAATAACCATTTCTAGTATTCAGGTTGACAATCGTATTTTGAAGGTACCTTCGATTTCATCAAAATCATTTCCATCAATTTCTCTATTTTATATCGAATTTCATTTTCATATTTTATAATAACTGTAAAATAAAAAGCAAATTTAAAAAAAGTATTTAGAAATAATTCAATAATATACTATGAGTTAATTATAAAATTTGTAAGTATTGTTTAATAGTACCAGTACTTCAAAATTATCCAATCAAAAGTATCTAAACTTTTTATCTATAACGATTTTGGATTGCAAATTTTTACCAAGTATTTCTTTTTGTACGTTAATAAACAACTTTTGTGGTGTTTGTTTATTATTAGTTTTAAAACATAGACTTTTCAATATGTGTAACGCGAAGGACTGATTTTTGTAAGAATATTATAACGCAACAGGAATCTATTTAGAATACGATAATAAACTTATAATACTTAAATGAACGAGAATAATCCTCTTTGACTTTAGTAATGCAAAATTATGTAGGATTAAATTTGAGAATTTTGAGAAATATCTCATGATCTATATTTAGTATGAGATTCTTATGGTATTTATTAAGAAAAAAATGCGAAAGTAGCAACAATGATATAAAATTACTTTGGGAACATTTTAAAATAGTATTCGAGTTTTGAATTATTTCGTTCGGTAAACTTGTAACATTTTGAAGTAATAAAGAATAAGAAAATAATCAATTCTTTCTGTAAATACAGTCTAAGATGTCAGAAAGATAACAAACATTTTATACGAGATACGAAAGATATCATATTACATCGAAGTTATCGTACTTTTGTAATTAATCAAGAACAACGTGTTTTAAATATGATTTTCTATGATAATTCCCATCCTCATGAATATAAATTAGACAATCGTAATTATTGTTTTGACTTTTGGGTTTCAAAAAGTCAACTCAAGAGAATAATTACGTATATAGCTAATGTATATCGAAGATGACTACCTAGTAATCGAAATAAGTATTAGATAGAATAAATAAATAAAGAAATCAACAATTAGTTAGTTTTAGTTAATAGTCTTGATAATTTAAATCTTTTACGAACATGGAACTGATGTTTTCAAAAACATATAAAAACAAGTGAAGATAACAACAAACAGAGTTAATTATTTAGATACTCGACATATGATTGAATTTCATTGGTTTGGTCTTTTTTTAAGTAGCATTCATTAAAATAAAATACATGTATAATAGTAATATGAATTGTTAATATGTGTTTATTAGGTAAATTTGAGGTAAAATTGTGGAGAACCTCAAACATTTTACGAAAAAAATGTTTGAAGCAAAAGTTGTTTGTTTCCTTCCCTTTTTATATTTGAAATACCAATATTTCAGCCAGCTTTTTTATGGTTTAAGTTATCGTGTTGACGAACAGACTGGTTGTCAGAAATGGAATACTTAGGTGTTTTTATGAACAATATTACTAATATTACGTAGCGTTACAAACCTAAAATTACTATACTCTGACATATTATGTATGTCGTGTATAATAAGGAAAATTTGTACGTTCGAAAATAGTTTTGTTATGGTTTTGTTTCATACTGATGTGTAAACAGAAAGTTAATTTTCAGGCAACTACCCTATTGATTTCCTACTCGATAAATCTCCAAAATACAAAACTAAATATATGTATCAAAAAACTTGATTTTATGTATGTGTCCATTTAATTACATTCGATATATACTTACTCGAATAGTATGGACCACTTACTAAATAAATTCAATATTACACACACTTGACAAGTTAAACATCCATATAATATTATTGTTAACCTCACTCTAAATATAGCTAGCTAGCTAGCTTATCAAAAGGTTTCTTCTTCACATATATGACAGTATGTGTATATAATACAATGTCCTATACAAACGAGGTTTAACTATATCATGATAGATTGACGTATACAGACCCACAGACATGTATTTAGTGTATATATGACAATAAAGAGTAATAGTATAGAACGTTATACATTATATATACATATATATGTAGGAATCGAATTGTATATACACAGGAAATCTAAACCATCTAATATATACATATATATGATAACTACATAGGATAACGTGGCAAACGGCGCGGTGGTCGATGGACAGGACACTAGGATATATAACACAAGTGAGTGTATATCACTATAGTTGTTGTCAAAATTGTATATTGGGTGTAGGGAATTATATTAGGCCAGTGATACTGTGATACTATGCAATTGACAAAGATCGATAGTAAGGCCATAACGTTTGACGAATGTTTATTCATCCGAGTACTGTTTTACTTTGCATTAAATTCAAGCCTTATTTAACGCGCAGTATACATTTAAATTTTTGATAGCGTCCAGATAATACCTGGAATGAAGAATGAAGAATGAAAATATTATAGATTCGAATTGTCTGAAATAGATGAATGTAGATTTTAACAAATTAATTCTGTTGTTTTAATATATGGATAGAAAATATAAAGATATTAAATATTATATTTACTGTAAATTATGGAAAGGTCTGTTTTACTTTATTAGAGTAGCCTTTTTTATAGAATAATTGAAAAAATGTGATAACTAGTATTGTAATTGAGATGATTGGAATAGACTTGAAGAAAAATTTTTGAAGAAAAGCACAGAAAGTATACTTTTCTTATCGACTTCCGTCCAGGCATTTCTTATGCATCTCGATAATAAGCCGCTGATTATTTCAACCCTTTATTTGTTTTAGAGAATAATACATATATATGCCTTCCTATGAGCACTAAGGTCTGACACTTACCTATTACAATCATTATAATAATTTTTTTTTTGGGTCAAAGGGAATCAAGTCTACAGTCCATGTAAACTACATACGGTATTTGTTCGACTAACTAACTCAGAAACCCGCGAAGTAGATGAATAATTATTATCCAAAATGATTTAAATGTAGATAATAAGACTTAATATTCAATTTGAAATTTAAACTAGGTAAGTTAGTTATTCAATTGGATAACGTTCGTAAGATAAAACATTGATATATCACTTCATACTCGGTTACAATTTTTGGAAATTTATACTTTAACTCTTCTTAATATTATCATTTTCTTCATCCAATAAAACGGCTAATGATTCACACTTACATTATTAATTCATTGAGATTGATTATAAGTTGACATCAATGTTTTCGAAAACTGTTATTTGTATTGTGACATATTAATAATAAGTCATAAGCAAAGTGTCTATTAATTTGTAATTTTTTTTCAGTAAAAATTATTTTCTCTCAAATATAAAATGTAAATACATCGCGATACTCGTCACTAATCTGGATACTCATAACACCAACAGGGATATTCTTACGCCTTAACCTATCTGGATATTCGAGAGACCAACAGCAATATTCTTACTCCTTGGCCTAGGATAAAATAGGTATATTTGAAATAAGAATAGTTTTTCTGTTTCACTCAGTATTACTAGCGTGTATCATTTCATATATATATATACAATATGGATTAGGACGTATTCACCCATGTATAATATACATGTACGTATTCCGAAACGTATACTATACATTGTGTTGAAATAAACACGTATAATTGTTTGTTACACATAAGCAATTGTCATACACATAGGCCATACATGTATATATGTAATAGTATATATATATATATATATATATATATGTATATGTATATGTATATATATATATATATAAAGCGATCACTATTTGTTGTTGCTGAATACGCCTATTTTGTACATTTATGGATGGATAAACTTGTAATGACAAATGCATGTGAAATGTAGAGTTTAATACTGTGGTATACTAAATACTATACTATATTATGTACTATGTTGTACAATATAGTTGTGAATATAGGATGATCACTTCAGAATTTTTACCTGATCGGAAAATACTTTAACCTTATACTACAGTGAATAAATGGTGTATGATTTAAAATAGAACATTTTTCAAAATTGATTAACTAATTTAAATGAAAAATTATTTATATTTGCAATTAAATATAATTACTAATGCAATTTCTTCAATCATTCTTACAATTTCCAACCCAATAACTTCAATTAAATGCCTTTTTTTATAATTATTCAATAATTTTTGTTTGACATTTGCTATACAATTTACATACCAACAATTGAACAAATAATTACATTTTCTAGAATGTGAACGTTTTATTACAAATTTTTGACACTCGTAGCGCATCAAGGCTTCGCGCGCAGAATGAAGGAGTCCCTTCCACATACTATACACGGTACGAATACTATGAATCTATCATTTTATTGTTGTAGGCATTCATAAAATTACGGCAATATGACTAAGTATCTTCTGACATAGCATTCCACAATATGTGGAAAAAAATGTTTTTCTTAAATGATTGTGTAAATATTTTTGTCTCGAATTTCAATAAGGCTCTATAAAGTAATTTGAGCATTGCTAATTATCGTATTTTCATCAAAAATCGAGACTGATAGAGCTGATTTCAAGACTTGTCACTCATTCGTTAAATAAGTATTATTTTTTATTTTCTTAAATAGTTATTGTACTATAAAACTCAAAAATTGATGAATTTTTGTTTTTTTGTCGATTTGTTAACCTTCTTATAGAATAACAAGAAGTTTACCATTTTAAAAAATTTCATTATTAAAATGTGTAAATACTTCACAAAATAGCATTAAATCTAATTAGTGTGTGGGGTATTGCAAAGAAGATTTTCTACCCTTGGTGGTAGACAGAAAATTTTAATCAATATTCCTTAACCAAAGAATCAATACAAAATAAACATGCATTTCGGAATATCTTAAGTGCCTTATAAATTAATATTGAAAATGGACTTTTATAAAACTTTTTTTAAATGTTCTCAGGTATCGATTTTAATAATTAATACTGACACAGTGTGGTTTTTAATTGGCTTAAATCTTGCCTTTTAAAAATATTTTGACACTGTTCCGTAGCATTGATTCAATTAAATCAACACGGGGTAACTTATCTTTCCCGATGCGGATCCTAGATATATATTTTTAAGTTGTCGGGAGTCGAATTAATGATGATTCTCGTTAAAAAAACTTTGAAAATCAGTTTCACAAAAGTGAACTATTTATTTCAGTCACAACTAATATCTTGACACAAAAACTTGTTCGTTAAGAAAACGAACTTTTTCATACTCCTAAAATAGCATGGTTTGAAGATATAATAAGTAGAATGATTTTGGTTTTGTTTTTTAACCATCGCATGCATTTAGCTGTTTTTTAACGATATGCAGTGAAATTCAAAATTACATTAAAAACCATTCTTTTGAAAATAAATCGATTACATTTCTTGCCCTCTCAAAATAAAATTTGTATTTATAATGTCTTCTTCTGTAAAACACACTTGGAATTTTAAGTTCCATAGATTTCATAGAATCAATCACCTTGTATGCTTTATTGGTGATTCAAAACATAATTCGATAAATGATATTGCAAATATTATACAATAATAATAATGAAATTAAAAATACATAGGAATTTTGATGATTTTTTGTTATTGAATTAACTATGCCAGTGTTTTTCAAAGTCAATAAGTATGCATTTTATAGACGAATTAAATATTATTTTGTTGAGTTTTACTGCAAGGGATTATCATTATTAATGAATATACGAAAATATATAATCTTTTTGATAAGTGCATTTTGCATTGGCCTATTTTGTACAGTTTTATCAGTCGATATTTGAAATTATTAGTATTTTAAACTAATCGTGATTTTTACTCATCGTTTTATCCAAATTATAAGTATTTTGATGAGAAAATTTCTTTTTTATACACATCAAAATATGACACTAGACTCAAAAAATAATTTACAATTGATTCAAAGAAGCTATAAGCTCTCAAAGTTTTACATATAATATCATAAATGTGACGTCATAAGATCGTTTATCTCTCTTTGTTTAATCAGGATTTTTGATGTCCATATTTTGCGTATTATTTAAAGAAAAAAATTACATCAGAACCATGTTGCCGTTAAGTAAAGGCGCTTCAATTGAAGAGCTAAAAAATTTATGCAATCTCTATTTGTAATGTAGTTTTAAAATTCATAATTATGCACTACAATGTATAGGAGACCTATTCTATTCAAGTTCTATTCGATTTTATATATTGAAAAAACGCGATATTGGATAGTTTTGGTAGCCGTTGGTACGTGTTGCTTATAGTTTTGGTAGCCGTTCGCAAATAAAGTCAATTGAACGGGACAATATTGAAATTGTATAAAATTAAAAATAGGTTTATTATTTACTAAATTCCAAATAGAAATTAATCGTCATTATAAGCTGTCATACTAATGACTTATAATACTAGTTTTTATAGACTAAATATAGAGTAATAGTAGTAGAACATATACTTACTTTCTATGATAGGTACACAAGTTCACAACCGACATATGATCTATGCTACATTGGTTATACGTAGGACTATTTCAGTTGAAGTGTTTATCTTCATATCTAGAATATATGACAAAAGAGTTCAAATTATCGCCTTCATTGTTAAATTAAAGAAAATGCTTCATTTTGATTTTCTTCAATTTTTAAAACAAGATATTTAATAGATATAATGATATATCCATTATTTTTATTTCCAAAATCAGAATATTTTTTTTCTGTTCAAACTTCAAAATAAATGCATGGGTGTTTCACAAAAACTTAACTTATCAATTCCTATTTTGGGGAATATAGTGACTATCACTTGCAAGTTACTCTTGCTATAGTTATTTAAATTTTGACAAAAAGAATTATTTTGAAAATTAACATAAAATATATAATCTTAATGTATTGTGACCAAGATTTCTTGTAAAAATTTCTGACAATGGGTAGACATTGATTTGTAAACAACATACTTAAATTATATTGTAGGGGAGCCCAAGCGAAGATTGGATTTACTCGAACGCGTCAGATTAAGCTCCCAATAGTCCAGATTAGGATATGGTTGATTACATGGTGGAAAGTGTACATTTAACTAATATGACGACCATATCTTAATCTGATGCGCTCGTTTAAATCCAACTCCCGATTACCAACCTATATAGAGAGCTAAAATTTGTTGGAAGTACTCAACAAGGGGTAAAATATCTTCCATATCTTTTCTGGCGTACCGTCTTCGACTACCCTATCAATAAAATACTGTATATTATTTGAAAACAAATAAAACACATTGATAACTACTATTTTTAGGAGTGATCGATCAAAAATGTTATTTACTATATATAAAAGCCATCTTATATTATGTTGACTTCATATCCTTATGTCTGGATTCGGTAGCTTTATCTGACACTAGTTTATTTCCGAATTGTATACACATCGATGTATGTATATTTGTTTGTATATTATGTACGTACATTATATATATAACCAAAATCATATACACATATGGTTTGTGTATGGTGGTAAGTCAACGAGTCAGTTCAGTTACTATGTAGTCAACTAACTGTTTTTGATCATATCATGAAGTGTAGCAAATGTATATGTAGAGTATCACATGATACTAATACAGCTCTAGCTCTCTATTGTTTACCATCAACATATAGGGATACACAGTGTACAGCTCTATTCGGATACCATCTCATTTTAGTCGAAATAGAGATAGAAAATCTATAGAGAAAAATATTTATAGTGATATTTCTTGTTTAAGAAATAGACGATGTTGACCTGATTTTCATTTGATTGTTTAGTAACTTTAAAAACATAAATATCTTTACGAAAATAGTTTATACAAGAATTTTAAAGTTTGTCATATTAGTTTGGTAATTACAAGGACGACTAATCAATGATTTTGTTCAAAATATAGACAGGGCCAGTGCTGCACACTGTAAGATTTTCTGTTCAGAAAATCCGATGTAACTCTTAGCATGTATTTTATATTAGACCCAATACATAAGACATCAAATTTTGTGACCAGAATTTATCATATTTATCATATAAATCAGATTTATCATGTAAGCGTAGCATCAGAATTTCTTATAAGATTATCTTACGGTATTTTCTAAAGTAGGCCGGTTTAAAGTTTTTTTTTTTTTTTTTTTTAATTTCTGGCTTCAGCTACTTTCAGCTATATAGCCATTAACCAAAGGGGATTATTATTATTAGTTTTTTTATACAACAACAGTAAACAGTACTGCTAGGTGGTCACCCATCCAAATACAGATTTTTACTGCTATTGCTTAACTTTATTGATTGGTCTAAGCCTGTCATTACGTTACATCAGTCCGGGGTCCTTTTCAAAAGTTAAGCATATTTTTTTAAAATTTTATTTCTATTTGTTTTAAGCATTTAAAAAAATGCTCGACTCTAAAAATTGTAAATTTTTTTCTAGCCTTCGTATATTTTTATCAATCTACCGCTTAGTACATAATGTGAAAAGTACCATTATAGTCTTCTATCGTATTGTACGAGTATGTAGACTCATTGCTTGGTGAAATCATGGAAGGAAAAGTTATGTCTAGACTTGGATAAAGTAATAAAAAACCTACTCGGTTCCAATAACGTAATAAAATAATAATTGTTTTACGTATATTTGGTTGAAAAGAATTCAATTGAATGCATGATGACAGAAAGGATGATCTATTATTCCAAATTATACATACATACAATATTTAATATACAACGCGTCTCCACGATATCGCTAGAAATGGTTTTCATTATATCTTGTATATAATGTGATATGTTTGTAGATTACTGTTTGTGTGCAGTCACAGGATTAAGAGGGATGATGATGACGATGATAATAATATGAGAGCTATGCTTGCTTGCTTGCTTGCTATACTACATATAAATACAAATACAGACACAGATGCAGATACAGATTCGGATACAGTTCATGTAAAGTGAACTACTACTGTTCTATTGTTGGTTATTGGTATAACAACTTCACTCACTCATTGCTTTACAGTAATATTTATATATATAACTAAATGAAACTCGTTAAAATTTCAATAATACGGACAAAGGCTTAGGCAAAATTTAAACATGGTGAAAAGCGAAAAAAAAAATTATAGTAGGATAAAACCCGTTGGAAACGGAAGAGAATATAACAAAAATAAAAAGGAAAAATAATTTATGGGCGATCTGAGGTCGGAAAGTGGAAGGTGTAAGTTGTTAAGAGTAAATACGGTTTTTCTCAATTTCCGGCAAAACTACAAGTCCATGGAAAAAAGTTATATAGCAAAGTTATAGGTAATAATAGAATCTACAATTTTTGTATTTACACTTTTCTCACATAACCTCAAAATTTTTCGATTGAAAATTAGGGTGCTTTTTCGATATATTCAAAATAAGGTGATATAATAAATATTTTTATTCAACAAAATTACATTGTATTTGGAACATTAAAAGGTAAGTTTTCGTGGCAAAAATTTTTTTTGTAAAAGATAAAAATAAAAAACTGAAACCTTATTATTAATTTATTTGAATTTTTCACATAAATTTTGAAGTTATGTGAAAAAAGTATAATTACAAAAGTTGTAGATATTTTTATTACCTACAACTTTGCTATTTAACTTTTTTCCATAGGACTTATACTTTTGTCGGAAATTCAGATAAACCGAATTTTACCCTTAGAAACTCACCCCCTCCTACTTCCCGAACTCAGATCGCCCGTAATTTATTATTCCTTTCACATTTCTTCCTTTTGGTTTTATTCTACTATAATTTTTTCCCTTTCAAAAATTATCTACCCTGGTATAATTAGGTTTCGTGAAAAATTTTTTTTTATTGTTAAAGATAGAAATAAAAAACCAATATCTTAGTTATTTCAATTTTTCACATAAATTTTGAGGTTATGTGAAAAAAGTGTTAATACAAAAGTTGAAGATCTTTTAATTGCCTACAATTTTGTCATTTATTTTCTTTCCATAGTACTTGTAGCTTTATCGAAAATCAAGCTATGCCCAGTTTTTTCCTTAAAAAATCACCCACTCCGTTCCACTCCACTTTCCGACCTCAGATCACCCTGTAAAATATTTTTATTACCATCCGAATATAATTTTTTTTGGTTTCCAAAATGATCGCCCCTGGTCTAAATACTTCATTTTATGTTTACATTTCAATAAATTCTTCATACAAACTTTTAAAACAAATTATAGAAGTGGAGGTAACAACTAACAGCCTCAATTGTTTAAATAATAAGATTGGGTATCATTATGAATTATTTTTTATCATTTATATTGTATAATATAATAGGGTTTAACCTTCGTCCATAAAACATTTGCGTTGTTTGATATTCATAAAATACTCTAAATATGCAGACTTAACATAATTATAATAGTTTGTTATGTAATAAAATATGTTTATTTGTTAAATTTAAACTGAAATCGTGCTGAATTTATACAGTTTACGATAAAATCTTTGAAACAAAAGTTTGTTTTAAAGATACAAACATTTTTTTAAAATCAAATTTTCTTATGGTTTAAAAGTTGGGTCTGGATCTATGGGACCAATTTTTCTCATTCACGAAATTAAACTCACTTTTTATATCTAGAATACGATACCAAAATTTCAGCTAGTTATCTCTTTTCATTTTTGAGTTCTTTTCATGACAAATGGAGAGATAGACAGATGGACTGATGATTCTATATATACTGATTCTACAAATACCCATACCAATTTTATTTTAAATCAACACCCTACCTCTATTTACCATAGCAACTTCCTCATTTTCACTCTTCATGTTCCCCCTGTAGAGTACGCAATTTTGTCATAGTACGTTTTTTATTTACTTCCATCGTACATTTTTAAGGCTATTTTTCCATTTATAGTTGAATTATATATCTCGGCTATTGCAAATTTTATGTTAATGTATATTGAAAGTATGTTGGTTCGTAACAAAATTTGATATTTATAAGGAACTTATGTACCTATATGTTAATTATTTATGTCTTATAGCGCCATTAGATATACGATCATTTCAAAGGATTCACTGCCTTTATACTAATTTTTAGGAATTTCTAGAGCACTCAATACTATTTTTGTAAATATTATCGCGTTAAAAGTCCATGCAAACTTTAAACTAATATTAAGGAACAAGGTAAATATGAGCTTCGTAAGCCCTATACATGTCCATATATGAAAGGATATTGGACATAACACATACAATAAAATAAGCTTTTTTATTTCTTGTAGATAGAACACATCACAGAGGAATCTGATGTGTATTTGTGTGAGTACCGTAAAACGATGAACGAGCTATATATATTTATGTATCCATGCTACTATTAGTGAGCTGTGGTATATGGAGTGTTCAGGCTTATTATGTTGTGTTTCATTTTAAACGTCAAAAGAAATATAAAAAACAATGAAAATTTTTTAATACTTGATGAATACTTTGTAGTAGTTTTGTTTGACATACGAAAAATTTTTTTTCGATTTTTGGAAGCACAATTTGTCGATAAAAACCCAGCGCACTCCAACAGATTGTCTGATCAGAAAGGAGTGTGCACGTATATAATGCTATCTGAAGTAGCATCAGAATTTTTGATCAGAAAATCTTATGATGTTTTCTGAAGTAGGCCATCTGTTAGTCAAAAAAGTAATTTATAAAATGTATGATCAGATTTTTTAAGACCGATAGTGTGCGTTGGGCAGTCTTAACATTATTTTCACGATCTTTTGCTTCTAATTCATTGAGTCTTACACAATTTAATATTTTGTTTAATTATCTTCGTTTCCCACTGTGGATGAGTGTATGCAGTTTGGGTGATATCAAATCGTTAAATAAAGACAACATATTTCTACGTATAATTTTGACACCCAATATAAATATATATATACTAGAGTGGGCCTATATACTATGATACGATATAGTTAGTATACTACGTTGTTATGTGTATATCTAGAGTAATGGTTACAGCCACGGGTTAGTTATTATAAATACTGTACATTTAGAACTTAAGTGGAGGCGATGTAGAATGTTAAATTTGTGGATAGAAAGTTTATTATTAAACGATGCATAATTTCTCCCTTGTTTTGTTTCTTTGAGCAAATAATAAACAAATACACTTGAAAATGGTATGCCACAGATTTATATATGTTTGTTAAATAAATGTGTTTGAGTGCTGACATGTAATACAATTATTAACATGATTTTATGAATATATTATTAAATAATATAATAATTGCAATTTTAATAATTTGACAAAATGTTTTCAAATTTTGGTATAATTTGGTTTCTTCTTTTTGTAATAAAGAAAGTTTTGTTTTTTTTAAACATTCTACGTACTCTAAAAGTCCTTTCATGGGAAAACTAAAGGAATATTCGAAATTTTTTTTTAGTGGATACGTTTAAAATATGTGCGGTAATAAAATCGAAATCGGTGTGTATATCCTGGCATCCCCATCAAAATCAGTTAGTATACTGAATTTATATAACGAATTTGCTAATAACAAAACAAATTTTTACCTAATTAAAATAATAGCTTCAAATAAAAGTTTTTTTTTATCAAAAGTGGCCGAGAATAAACTTGAGCCTAATATCAAACATTATTTGTATTGGGAATTACAGTGCTCCAAACGCTTACACAGATATTGTTGCTTTTCGATAGTACGTACTTATTTCAGGGCATCTCAACTTAACAACATTAATGTTAAAACAAGGAAAGTTTTATATGATGAAATTGTAAGGGCATGCATGCATGGTTCTCAAGTGTGATGTTTGATATAGTCTAAGAACTAATGATATTTTTGTGTAAATCTTTTATACATTTGAAGAAAGAGGAAACAGTTAAGTTTGGTCCAAAGGGTAACGGAAGAGGTAGAAAAAAATTATTGATTACATACTTTTATTAATAAACATAGATGAGATATCAATTTTTCGATATACTATTATTATATTCGAAGAATTCTATACTATATTAATGCTCCATTGTACAGAGATTTATTTTGACATACGTGTTTACTTGTTAACGTAAACTGTACCGACAACGTTAAAATCACAAACATAATTGTGTATATAAAGTCCTGTTTACAATAGACGATAGTGTTTGTCATGTAGCAAATGCTCAAATTTCTAAAGTACAAGAAATACAATTTTATAACCCTTGTTGAAACATATATAGTATGATGTCATCAAATATGATATTTAACAATGCTAATATATAATATTGATGACATCATACCTAGCCGCCTATCCATAATCTCTTGTTTTAATAACATCATATCACCTTATCACCATGCATTATCGGTGAAAGTAGACGATGGATCTGGAAAAAATTTGAAAATTTAAAGTAATATCTATTTTTATTAAATGCAGTTTAAAATAATTGATGTGGAATTAAGCTTGTTTATATCACAAACAATAGTTTCTCCAGCTTAAAATATTTTTTATAAAACCACTATTCCAATGTTGTTAGTTTAATAATAAATACAAGTATACGAATGTAACACTTTGCAGATCAATATTTTGCTTTTGTACAAAATAATTTCAACTTCTTATTTACTTAATGCGACTTTCTCCAGCGATATTTATTAAGGTGGTTCGTTTAAAACTTTATACAAGTTAATCTTTTTGTTACAAATTTCATGTTTTACAAAAAGACAATTTATATTTCGAATGTAATTTTAATGATTTATAAGACAAATTAAGAAAACAAACAAATCGATAAAATGAAAGAAATTTACGTGTTATTTTAATGGGATTGACATTTTTGGCACAAATTTGGAGAATACTTCATTATTAATGCTTAAGATAAAATTATCTCGGTTATCCTTAAAAAATTTAAAAAAAGTTTGAAATGATGGCCTATTGTTTTTTTTCTTAATGTGATCTTATTTTAAAACAATAAAAATAATGTTTATGATTTCGAATGCTCCATAAAATATCTGGGAAGGTTCTTAGCAAGATAGAAGGTTCTTAGATAAAATAAGGCACATTTCACCTTTAATTTATGATGATGAAGATGAAAAATTTAAATTACAAAATTGATCATAAAAATGTAATAAATAGAATTTTTTATGAAAATTCAGTCAAATCTTCGAAAAAAATTAAATCCTAAATTAATAATTTTTTTATTAAAAATTTACTAATTTCCAGTAGAATGTATTTTACTGCTAGGCAAAATTGTACCTTTAATGATCGTGAATGTCACGGTCAATTTCAAATGTCTTTATGAAGATGATCTACTTTGAGTTTTATAGTGTTTGGCAATTTTTTTTTTGTATTTAATTTATTATACATATTTTCTGATTGATGAGTGGCTAATAATTTATGGAACATATTGTATCAATTATTGTTTGATTTTTGTATCGTAAACTTGGTTCCCTCTTTTTATTTTTATGACGTATTTGTTAGTATCATGGGAGCTTGAACTTAAATAAAGCTATGCATTGTTGCCTATTGTAAATGTATACTTTATAGTTTACATTGGAGATCATTTTATATCTTGTTGTTAAGATATTTAGAGATGAATTGTTTTATTTTATATAAGCTTTTCATGAGGATCCTTTTACTGTATCAAACTTCTACTGGTATCCACCATCTTAACTTGTTCGTGCTTTTGTTTAGTTTTGTTTTATTTTAGCCGTTCAATGGAAATGAAAAATATTTTGAGTAACAGAATTTTGATATTTATTTTAAATTCTATTCCTATTCTGTGCATCAACTTTTAATATCAAACAATGGACCATTAACTAGTAATACCGTAATTGGACAAATTTTTGTAGTTCGTGTGAAAAATGTTCATAAATAATATCTTAATTTTTCTACCATTTTTTATAGTTATTAAAAAATAGATTTATAAATTGTGTTTTTATTCGTGAGCTAGGCAATTATCTATATTACAGTATATTCTTTTTATTTCAAATTTTTCATTGTGACATTGAGATTTTAAGACTTATTCATATTGAAACAAAAAAGCAATAGTTCCCGCAAATGACGAGAATTCGGTTTAAATTCGGACATATTTAATAAAAATTTTATTATATGATCCAAACACAAATTAAGTTATTATATCAAAGTAGGGTTATATTTACAAATGTCAAAAGAAAGTGTTTGACATCTGTGATTAATATATTACAACTACTACCGACTACTACCGCCATTTTTTGGAAAACGGCGGAAGAAAAGGTGTAGGCTTAATAACTGTTTTTGCGAACAATTAATAACTCCTGAAAAATGATTATATACTTACAATGAAATTGTTTAAGCACAATTTTAACATTGAAACGGGAAAGATTAAAATTTTATTTTTTTTTATTTAGAAAATTCTATAAAATTCATTGTTATTATTTACGTTTTTGTATTAAGCTATTTATTCACGAAAATAATAAGTTGTCAAAAAAGTTTAAATTTCTGAGAATGCAGGTCCTTTAAAGTGTTTTACATGTCTATATTATAGATTATATTTTAAATGATAGATAACGTAGATGATGATGACTATGGCGATGACGATCATGAGATGTGATGCTGATGTTTGATATTTTATTTATACAGTGTTTGAGTAATATTTCTATCTTCTAGTATCTTTAAATACTGTACATTGTAATTGTATAAAATCATATTTATGTATTTGAAAAATATTTATTTAATTTCATTTGGACTTGTGGCGATGTTTAAGATAGTATATTATATAATTCTGAAAACATAATTCTGCCAATTCTTGCTCATCAATAACAAGCGGATGTCACGCGCTTTCACCCGGGTAATTACCGTTCCTGTGTTGAATACATCGATAAAAAGTAGACTGTTTCACCCGTATAGTGTAGTTTCCCAACGGTAAAAGTATATGGACCAGAGTAGAAGCATTGAAAAATGATAAAAAGTGGAAGAAAATTATAGTAGGATGAAATACATTGAAACGCAAGATAATATGATAAAAATGAATAACGGGCGATCTGAGTTCGAGGGGAGTAGGAGGGGTGAGTTTTTAAAGGTAAAACACGGTTTATTTCGATTTCCGACAAAACTACAAGTCCTATGGAAAACAGTTAAATGGCAAAGTTGTAGGTAATAAAAAGATTTACAACATTTGTACCTACACTTTTTTCACATAATCTCAAAATTTTTCGATTGAAAATTAGGGTGCTTTTTCGATATTTATTCAAAATAAGGTGAAAAAATAAATATTTTAAATTAAAAAAATTATAGTGTATTTGGAACATAAAAACGTAAGTTTCCGAAGAAAAAAATTTTTTTTGTAAAAGATAAAAATAAAAAAGGGTTTTAATTTTATAACTTGGTTTCAAAAAAATATCTTAACTAACAGTGCTTACTGTTTACATACTCGACATATGGTTGAGTATCAATGTTTGAACTATTTTTTGCGTTTTTTGAATTTAACAGACTCCGCCATATGTTCCAAAGACTTATATAAAAAAATTATTTTACTGAAATTCTTGTAATTGAAACATTAATCCCTAATATTTTAATAAAATTGTTTTTAATAATCTCAACACTGGATCTTAAAGAAAGAAAACTTCATAATAAATTTTAAAATCACTATATAAATAGAAATTTATTTGGTAGATTTCAATTAAGTAAACAAATTTAGTAATGTTATTTTGTTATATTGACTTAATATAATCCCTAATTTTCCAATAATTCGACAGGAACAAAGATAGGAATAGCGCAGCGCGATACAAGTTGAATGAAAAGCACCCATTAATTTCTTGTGGTTTCATTTGTTTGGCATATTTTTTTACATTCTATTTTGGCTGCTTGAAAATTAACCCAAGTTTATTTACCAAGAATAGAACAAAAAATCTTCAGTCGTAGTACAATAAATATATAGGTGGTATTCAATTCTGTGGTTGGAAAATAGTATTAAGACATCATAAACCACAATTCATAAGTATAAAATGTTAAATATATACTTTGATGATGTTTATATACGGAATTATCAATCTATATCGCGCCATAGTTATCTAAATGTACTGTACCCAGGTTTACTGATTTGTTTGGAATGCTTATGTACTACAAAGCTGCTTCTTCGAATGGTACTGATGATTCATTGGAATCATAAAATGTATATAATGCAAAATCTACCAGCTACTTAGTGTTCCTGTGAGTGGGAACAGCAAGTAGGATTTTAAACATCAATGTAAAATGTCTTTCATACAAGACGGTGATGAATGAAATGAGACATTTCTGAAAATGTCTTAGTTTAAATGTCTTAAACTAAGTCTTTACGTTTAAATGTTTCAATTACTTAGAGAAGTTCTTCTGAAGGTATGATTGTGAATAGATGATATATTAAGTACAACTCATGCAAATACCACGGATTTATTTGAGAAATTTTGAAGACTTCATAATTCTTTGAAGTGGACTCAATTTTTTTCTTCTAAATAATAACAAAGCAAATGCTATTTTTTTTTATAAAACCATCACTGTTCTTTCAAAACACCAAAAAAGAGAGATGAATAAAGGGAACGCGTAAATGTAGTTAAATTTTTGGAAACATTATACGAAATAGGTGACACATAAATTAATATTTATAATATTAATTACATATTTATACAGATAAATAGTATGAACATTTTCTTTTTATATGTAGGCTTTCATAGATTGGTGGATTTTACATTGGAGTTAAATATTACAGTTTTTATATATATATATATATATATATATATATATATATATATATATATATATATATATATATATATATATATATATATATATATATATATATATATATATATACACGTATTGAATGACTGTTGTAACAGAGCTTTGCCGTTTGTTTGCTTGATGGCAGCCTGAAGACAGACACACATTGGTATGATAGCACAAGTAGTATAAGCTTTTCTACCATACACATTGAGTAATACAAAGAAGATATCGTATAACCAAATTTAGTAAGGCTATTATTTTGAATGATTCTGTTATTATTATTTCTGGTATTTTTAATCGTTATTTTGTAATTTTCATTAATACATTAATAGTAGACTATTTTATAAAAATGTGGTATGGTATGCCATTTTACAAATCATTTTTTATTTGAGATAATATTTGTAAGTTAAAAGCCTACGACTGTAGTTTCACTGGAACGTATCACAAACATATTATCCTGCATATGATTTCTTTCGCGCTTAGTTGGTTTATACTAATTGACTGCAACATCATCCAAAAATTTTTCTTTGCCTAGACTGTACAGTAAATATTATTGAAATTGCATTTCTAAATATAAAGTATCACGGATAGGATTTTATTTTGAACGTTTTCATGCATAGATGAATGAACGCTTTATATGCAAAGACGGAGTATCAGCTATAAAACTATTTATCACTATTTTTTCCTTATTTTTTTATATATCGTTTTTTTTTTACTTATGAGATTTATAAGTAGATTATTGTATATACTTACACTATTGTTTTTCTATTTACGACCGTAGAATTGTCGATCCAATAACAAAATAATTATTAAATTAATAGGTTCTAATGAAAAATGAAATACCTTGTACAGTATTTAAGTCATATTATTCGAAAATTACCAAAATATGTGCATAAAATCAAAACGTAAAACACCATTTTCTCAAGATGATTCAATTTTCTTACTTTACATACAGTACAAATACATATAAAAAAAAATAGTATCTATTACAATATTATGTATGTGTTTATTAGCTAAATTTAAGCTGAAATTGTTGCGAATTTAGACAGTTTTCGAAAAAATTGTTCATACAAAAGTAAGTTTTGATAAAACAAATGTTTTGAATTTTTAAATATTGGATCATGAATGCATAAATCCCAGTGGACCGATTTCGCTCATCCTCGAACTTACTTACTTCGAGCTGCTTACTACGTCTAGTCTTATACACCACAAAAATTTAAAGCTCATTTATCCCTTTTAGATTTTTAGCGATCTTGGACGGATGGGCGAACAGGCGAACAGACATTCTATGTATATCGAGTATAATAATAAATATTTATCATAAAATTAAAATTTTTTTAACCGTTACAAAGTTTTGTTTTAGTATTTTTAAGTAAAATAAAAATCTTCATTGTGTTGTAAACAAATAAAATATTCGAGTAGGTGCTATTAACCTTCACTAAAACAGAAAACAAAGAGCTATATAATAGCTAACAGCTACCATAGAACTGTGTTACATATATTAGTGATACATGATAGTGAAAAGGGATACATATACAGTTGTGTATATCCTACTGTAACTATATACCTAAAAACAACCAACCCTGAACCCTCCTATGTACTTACTTATACCTTTATAGCACAGCACATCATGCCTTTACAACACTATCTGCTAGCGTGACTATATGCTTGTTATCTGACGTATGTCCCGTACCAAGTAAAATAGTTTAATGGTAAATCTTCACGATTTAATATATATAGATGTATAAGTAAATGTATCTATGCTTTTCTTTGTATTTGTATACAGTGGTTGGTAATTGTTGATTTCTATTGAATTTTTGAATTGGTTTGAATGTTTTTTTTTTGTAGTTGTTTGCAGGCTATTGATAATTCCTGATTCTTCTTGAAATGTTGTATTTGAAGATGTGTTATTTTGAAAAAATTGAAACTACATACTTCTAAGATTAGGAAAATTCCCGGTTTAATGAGCCATATTTTAAAGTTTTATGTGAAACACCTTTTTCAATTCATTTAAATGTTTTGGTTCAATAATTAATGAATATATCATCATAATTGACTTGACTCCATATCCAAAATTTATATGAAAAAATAATTAAAAGTATATAAATAGGAAATTTCAACGAAATAATAGCTTAATAATATACATGCCTTTGTAAAAATCTTACTCCTAATTATCCCCCTAATTCGATTTCAGTAAAACCATCAAAATATTAAAAAATTTTAGTGAAATGGGCTTGATGCAAAATTACTTGAATGATGAATATATTTAGTAAATAATTAGAAGATTTGAAATTTTTCGCTGACACTTTTCAAAACTACACTAAAAATATATTTAAAAGCTTTACCTTGTGAAATTCCATAATCATTAAAATAATTATGTTTTTATATTAATAAATATTTTAACTCGATACATAAAGGTACCACAATAGGTCTTAATATCTCTACATAAAATTCTCGGTATAGAAGTAGGTAAAAATTTCCGTTACATAAAAAAATGCACACATTTTTTGTTAATCAGTGCCGATTTCAGCTTGGTGGAAACCATAGGGAGACCGAGTTGATAACGACGCCTAGTTAAATACAAAATTGTTTAGTGATTGACGACGTTACGAATAATAAACTATGTTGTAAAAGATAAAAGTAATTGAAACAAGAAACAAAAACTATAATAAAAAAATTTCTAATATAAAATTAATTACACTTTATTATTCAATTTTCGCGCACAAATAACTTTAAAAATACAATGTTATGAAATTTGATATGTACAATCTTGATATGAACATGGTTTTTCCTTAAAAAAACATTTCTAAATATAAAATAAAGATTTTGATTTTTACTTTAGAATTTTTTCAGTTTTTTTCCCTTCAGAACGCCTTCCGTTTTCATGCCAATGCTCGTATATTTACATTTGAGATTTATGTTGAGATACAAACGAAAGGACACTCAGTAGTTAATAGTATTGTGAATCGACGACGATGTTATTATATCTCCACATACATTTCAGTTACATTAGGTGTACAGTTAGTTTGCCTTTGGTATACATCAATGAGGGTGTCTACTGTGTATGTATGTGTGTAACTATAAAGAGCTAAAACATCCTCTGCTGGTAGTATAGTAAGTAGACAGAGAGAATCAAGTTTAGTGTGTGTACGCTTTGCTATCATACTAAGTTTTTCTCCCTCATTCCATCAATGTTATACAAAACCTACCTACACCCCTTAACATCATTCTGTTGGTGGTGTTAAATAAAATGTAGAATGTTCAATATGGAACTGATTCTTAACATGTAAAGAGACCAGATCGTTAGAAATATTGTGTGCCATATCTTCATGTGGGTTTGTAGACTAGATTTGAAACAAATTTTTTCATCTTTTGATAATTTTTTTTTTTCAAATTTAGCTTGGTCCCCTAATAGTTTGCAAAGCGCTCGAAAACTTTGACTGGAGACTGTTGTAATTGTATTATTATATGCTAACTTTCAAAGCTGAAATTCTCAAAGCTCTCCCGTGCTATGTGAGATTTTCAAGTCTATATAGTCTAGCATGCAGTGCTTAAAAAAAAATCCAAGGATTCCAATTTTCTATCTGCTATGTGATAAAACGCGTATTTACGTACCTAAAATAATATAACAAAACATATAGACGGATCTAAAACGAATTTAACACAGAGCAATTGAAACTTCGTAACAAAGCATTTAACGAAATACATATGATTATGAACTAGTCAATTATATAATAAGAAATTAGTCAATTAGTTTTATTTCGTATTTTTGACATTTCAAATTTTTGACAGTTTCATTTTGAAGAGTAAATATGGCTATTGATTTTATTGGTTTTATTTTTGCTTTCACTATTGCAGCTGGTGGAGTTGTAGGCTATATGAAAGCAGGTAAATCAAATTCATTTTTCTTATAATTGAGTTTTTTTATGCGTATTGAATTTATTCTAACATAAACTAATATAACACATTGAAAAGTTTAATATAGAAAAAGTGAATTAAAATAATACCAAAACGTGCAAATTTTTAGTAAATATTAAAAATTCATACATAATGTAAATTTATTTTGCGACAGGTTTGTACGTTTTTTATTTGATCAAAACATGAACAGCATTATGTTGTGTGTCAATTTCTGTATACTGTTCTATACCGTTGAAACGTTTCCGTCTCCTAACGTCTTAGGCTGCGACACAAATTCAAAGTTAATTGTTGCTGTCATTCAAAACCCTAAAAATTACAGTTTTTGTCATCGATTATGAAATTTTTCGTGAGAAAAATGAATCAAACTCCCCTTTATTCTAAGTTAAAACCAATTGTCTACCGAGCTAAGTACATGTACTCGCACGACGGAAAATGGACGAGTGTTTGTGCTGATTATGTTTTTGATTGACTATTTACACAATGAGCAGAAGTTGCATGGTTTCGCAGCAACATTCTTTGTTGATGGAAACCAGGAATTAGGATGCCACGACACATGTGAAGTATTAGTTTTACATTGATTGCCAAAAGTATGACAATTGCTATAAATGATCACAAATACGAGTATATATACTTAATTGGTTATTTTAAACGATTTAAAACACAAATTTCAAACAATAATTTTGAAGAATGATATAAGTTAGATAGTTTAAAATATATGTTCCAGGTTCAATTTCATCATTAGAGTCAGGATTGTTATTTGGATTAATTTTATCGTATGGAGCGTATCAAGCATCCAGATCTTCACCAAAGTATACAATACAATTATTGGCAATTACAATTCTAGTTTGTATCATGGGAATACGATACTATAAAACTGGCAAAATTATACCAGCTGGTGTTATTTGTATCATAGGTACAGTTATGTTGTTACGAACTCTATACATATTTGTGAGATCTCTAATTAAATCTCATAAGTCAGTTGTTGATGATAATGGGGCGATATAAATTGGTTAATAAGTTACAAATTATTGACATCAATTTTGATTACCTGCTTAAAGCTGATGTGTAGTTAAGTTTATTTAGGTGTAATATATAAGACAACAATGACTTCAAAAATTGAATGTATATTTTCTTGTCAATAAAAATTGTATAATTACAAATCAGAATAATAATTTAAAAAAAAAAAATACACACATAATGATACAAACATATATAAGAGATTTGGGTTATATTACACATATTATCATACACACGCATATATACTCATTTGTTTAATTTACTGTTTTGTTTAAAGGCAGTAAGATTTATTTTTGAGTGATTATGGTCGAAATTTACACATTTCGTCCATTGTAATGGGACTCCAGTATTGTTATTTGCCTGATAAAATATATTAAATGATAATATGATTTATTAAACTATTATAATTGGAGCCTTAGTCACGTACGTGGCTTAGTACTGAGTTAAAGCGCTAACGCTTTATAGAGTGTTTATGACGGCATGCTTCATAATAAATTGTAAACTAATTTTTTTTTAAATGTAAGTACAGATATGCGTTGAGTGTTATATGAAGACAATAATACCATCTTATTTGATGGTGTTATATAAGGCCTTTTATTAGGGATATTAACATACACTTTCACAGTAATTAAACAAAAACTGAATATTTTGTAATAATACGAATCCACTTTGTTTTAGGGATAACTAATTTGAACAATTATTTTGATTAAATAAACTGAGTGTAAAATAATAATAATATTATTCTGTCCAACATACAATATGTAATTTTCAGAATTCCATAGACTTTATCAATGCCTATTTTTTCATTCATCTTCCTTTACACAGTATTTGCTAGTACTGGAAAATTGTAAATGTCAGCAAAATTGGCATTCTTAAAAATATATTTTGTGTGTTGGACAGGATAAAATTATCCTAAATATCCTCATTCAATTCATTCTGTTTTTTTTAATGAGTATATGTGAAAGAATCTACATATTTTCAAATAATAATTATAGATTATAACGCTTATATTAAACGCGCTATTTTATCGCGTTATAAAATTTTAACATACCTGTTATTAACCTGTTATTTTAACTAGATAAAAGCGATAGTCAGTGATTCAATTATAAGTGAATCAACTTTAAGTGAAATATTTTAAAGTAGAGAATACTTTCTCATAATTCAAATATAATATAATATGTGTTATAAAGCTTATGGGTTATAGCAACGAACTTTGTAGGTATTGCATATATATACTTATGGTATATATTACTTTACTATACAAGTATAGTACCTACACTATAGTGTGTATAGTCGAACCATTCAAATTCAGAGAGTATATTTGAAGCTTTAGACACTCTTATGTTATGTTTGAATTCATAGTATTAGTAGATGTATGTGTATACACTAACTACATAGTACTGCTGTTGTTATATATTTTGTATGGTCCGAGAGCTGGCCATAAATGTATATCTTAAGAGATTCATTCACAGAAAATGAGTCAGTCATCTATGATAGAAAAAATATTTTTGCGAACAAATAACTTCTTAAATAGTGATGAACAAGACCGGGACAGTCTTGGTGTTGGCCTTGGTCTTGCATATTTAATCTGATACGTTTTTTTAATTAATTTTTTTATGCATTATCATTATGAAGATTATTAAAGGTATAAATTATAAATAGCTCACAATTAATAATTAACTCATAAATCACTTTATTTCATTGCAATCGTAATAAGCTGCATAGCTGCAACTCTACAGAGTCGTAAATTTGTAATAAGTGCAAACTCTTTTACTATAACTTCCTAATTAAAGAGACAACTAACACGTTTTACTCAATGTGATACTGACTCTTATGTCTTGTTATACTTGCTATTCTCTCGCTCCTCCCATTTATTTGTTATGATTTTGGACTGAGCGCTATGTTTATAGTTGTTTGTTTTTGTATAACACGAATGTGGCTATATAATACTCGTATATAATGCGTAAAGAACATTTTGAAGTTTCTACATACATTTTGACTTATGTATTTATCGGAAGCTGTTATTTTTAGCTTAGTCTTGGTGTTGTATACATGATCTTGGTTTCGGTCTCGATCTTGTTTGTTCAATCTTGGTCTTGGTCTTGTCAATGTAAAGATAATCTTGGTGTTGTTCTTGTTTTTTGGTAAGACCAAGATCAAGACTGCAAGGACAAGATCAGTTTTGCTCATCACTCCTCAAAAATAACATTTAACATTTTTAATAATTAAAAACAATGCAAATATATCCGAATTAAGAAATTTTTTTGTTTATATCCGTGTCAACATGAAAAATTTTTATATGTAGAAATGGGCATTGGTTTGCGAAATAGAATAATTAGTATAGTTCTGTACAGAAAAGCAAAAATTTACCTTTTTTCACTAAACATTATAGAGAACATTGTTTTAGAAATGAAATGAATACGAATATTAAGGACATTCTCAAGAAAATTAGTTTTCTTAGAATCTTTAAAGAAATTTAAATAGAAATACTTAAAAGTGTCCTCTAAACATAGAGAAATTTATTTTTCAGTAGCTTGTGGCACATTTTCGAAAAATTGCTGAAAATTGCATATTAAACGCATGGTTCCTATTATATATCCTAATATTTATTTATTTATTTTATATTTATTTCTAGAAATTTCAAAAATTCCACAAAGTTGATTAATTATGTATTAATTAATGTGCATTGTTAAAAATGTTAACTGTTGAATTTACGTTCAAGAAAAAACGATTTTCTTTCGTATAGCAATCTTTGTTTTGAGATATTTTACAAATTACCCTGATGGAATATTTTATAGTATTAGTTTAAATTGTAAAAAACTCCTTTGACTTTGAGGTGCATTTCCTTTAACATTGAGGTACAAACGAAACCTCGACAAAAATTTTTGAGATATAAAAGGGTACATTCGGTTTTCAAAATTTTGTTTTTCTGTAATCTTTGAATTGCGAATAATATTTCTTGAGGTTCAAACTGATACAAACAGTACAAAATTCTTTTTCGAATACCGGTGCCCATTTTATGTAATCATAAAATATTATACATTTTTGACGATTGTTAATTACTTAAAACTACTCATTGTTCTATTTCCCTAACCGTTGAGCTACAAACGGGTACAAACGAAATACTAACATGATATGATTTTTTTTTCTTCTAAATTTTGTTTAAGTTGGGTACCTGGTTCACATAGATTTCAGCTAGTACTGTAATAGCTGAATATTTAATGTATTTTATAAAAATGAATAATTAAAAATAGCTCATATTGATAATCAACTCACATCGACAAGTTAAGTATTAAAACAATCAACACTTTCGTTGTTATCTTCACTTGTCTAAATATATAACGTTTGATAATAAGTTTTATATAAACTTGGCTCTTGGAATACCATATATAGAATATAGTGTTATACTTGTGTACCAATGCATCTACTTGTATCTATACTTAGTAGTATGTTTCATGGATAATATGTCTTTAAATTTTATGCAGGATACAATACCAACATTAGAATTTAGCAGGTATACTAGTATTAGTTGTATGACGCCAACTATCTTATCTGGTTTTTTCCTTCTACATGTCATTTTGAGAGCCAAATAATTTAGCATCATAAAAACACTTTCTAAATAAACTACAAGGGAATTGGCAAAAATTATAAATCTCAGAAGTAAAAAAAAATTATCGTAGAATTAATAATTATTTAATTAATTTTTTCGTGCGTTAATTTGTGGATTTGCATGATAAATAAAACTAAATTATTTTGCGAAAATTTCCACTATATATTTTTCGTTATTGAAATAAAAATAAAAACATATAATGTTTTTAATCAAAAAAATAAAATTGGAACAATTAAGGACTTCGATGTTTTGGTAATGCAACTATATTCGTCTATATATTTTGTATATTCATCTATATGCTAACAGTGGAGAAAATTTTAGGTCAGTTTGGCCATTCAATAGGTGCGAATTGTTGTTTTTATAACTGCTTCCAACCAATTCTATTGGATTAAATCCACGAGTAACTACTCTTTTTGGGTGAACAGATTTTTAAATTGATCAAAACTGTATTAAGAAAAATACTGAAATTATTTAAGACAGATCCATTTAAATTTCGAGGCCAAAAAGTTCCTTGAAAATTGCAAGTGATTATCAGAGTATTAAAAAATTACGTAGGCATCTTATCTTAGTATCTAAATACGTATATTATTAAAACTTCAAAGCAAAATTTAAAATTTCAATAAGTCTAAACAAAAACCAATTACTGCTTATTGATAAAATATAGACAATATTGAAATAAACAAAATCATAAAAAAATTTTCATTCGGAAATTTGATTTCAGTAAAATAATAAATAAGTTATCATTTCTTCAATAATTATTATTATTTCCATATAAAATGTGTATGACTAAAGAGCGTAAATAAATAATGGTCATAGTGCCAAAAGTACAGCCCCAGAAAATGCAGTATTTAAGGGCAGAGACTCATAAATCTGTTATCGGATTCTTTTTATGTAAATAATATTACACAATAGAAAATGATTTTTTGTTTATTTTTCGTACAATCTTTATGTTATTAAGTACCGTTGAATGAGTATTTATATTCCCCGAATCCTTGAGAACTATAATGAGGACTATCTAATTCTTATATCCGTTGATTATCTCAACGCGCCCTTTATTTCCACAGGATGAGTGCAGCCATTTCATGCAAATTCTACCCCAACCTCTCGTAACAATTACTTATTGTGGCAGCCTCTCAATTTTTGTTCCAATTTCTCTTAATCGAATTTGAAAGTTTTGAATTAAGAACATTAAAATCATTTAAAATTACAAGCCATTAGTATTGTTTTTAAAGATGAATTCTTATTTAAAACGATCTTGGAAAATAATTAGCTTTAAGATTTTCTTTATCGTGGTATCAAACCAAATACTTATAGTTAAAGAAAATATTTATAGATGGCATTCAAATGTTAGATTTGCACGCTAGCATTAAATATTATTATTCGAGTCAAACATTTTCGTTTATTTTCGTTGGAAATCAATATTTCAATTCATGCTTCTGTATATAGATGGTGTTAATATATACCTGTTTAACTTATGGAAACTATGTGGAAATGTTTAACTTATAAAAAAGTTTAACTTTCTTTTCATATAGGCAAATGGATGCAAGCTTTTGTAATTTTACTTTTAGCTACAATTTCAAAAAGTTTGGAATTGAATTTTGTACTATGGGTACCATAAATAAACTAAGAGCAAATATAGTTGTTGTATTCATAATAAAATTCGTTTATGTGTTACTTGTATTGAATATGTGGCGTTTCAATACTTATTTATTGTTGTGAATACCTTATTTCTTTGTTCAAGCGATACAATTTTGTTCTCATTGTTAAACTAGAATGGCTACTTAATGTGCTGCAACAATTAGAACTATAATTCTACAATAAATTGATCTCTATACACGAAAAGTTCAAATGAAACATTTTGTTATAATTAATTTGGTGGAATCACAAGGAAGACATGCTTTAGATTTTTTTAATTTTTTTTTTCTTAGTTTTATTAAGTTTCGTTGCTTCACTGTAATAAAACTAAGAAATTTTACATTTTGAAATCATATAAAATGTTGTGTTTTCTTCATAAGAACCCAAAACATATTTCGATAAAAAATATTGAATACTTTTCGCTATTGCAATACGTAGTTTTTTTCATTGTTATGTTTCATTCAATAAACTTCGTATTAAATATGAGGATGCTTAAAATTACAGTTAAAAAAAATTTGCATAAGTAACAGATCGACCCCGGACTGACGTAACGTAATGACAGGCGTAGACCAATCAATAAAGTTAAGCAACAGCAGTCACAATCTGTATTTGGATGGGTGACCACCTAGCAGTACTGTGTAATGTTGTTGTATAAAAAATAATAAAAATAATTCCCTTTGGTTAATGGCTATATAGCTGAAAGTAGATGAAGCCAGAAATTAAAAAAAAAAAAGGTACGGATCAAACGTATCCAATATAATTTAAACGTAGCGTACATCAATTAAGCAGACCTCTTGTACAACTAAACAGAACAGATTTTCCTAGTAACAGTTTTAAGCAAATGTAAATCGAGTGTAAACTAGGGGGTGAAATATAAATAGTTAAAGTTGAATTTAATATGAGGCTTATTTATGTAAATTTTTCTGCTTTTTTAATTATTCGAAGTTCGTTGAGTAGTGGCAAATTTTAATATTTAAATATTTTTATTCTTTGTGAATTTTATCGTTTTGAGGCGAGTTTTAATTTACAAACTTTAAATAACGGGTTAAAAAGAATTCCGCTTTTGCAAGCTCGAAGATATTATTGCTCATATACAATTATTATTAAAATATCCTGAGTATATTTTTATCAATAACTTCCCTTCTATCTTTTTGGATTTTTTCTGTTTGCGATCCTTTTTTGTAGGAATATCATAAGACTGTCAAAAATTAACTTTTCTCTATTTGGGTTATTCTCTTCGTGGAAATATGAATATGTATATGTGATATAGGGAATTGACTAAAATGTATGAATCAGATTAATAAGGACTTCTGACAAATATTTTTTTATGACTTCAATTGAAGCACTTGGGTCACGAAAAGGGTCTGTGGTTGTTTTTTTAATATATTTAAAAATGATAAATGTGGATTCAATTTTAATTTCATTTTTAACTTCCTAATGGTAAATTATTACAATGACACCAACTTTAGTGTTTTTGAAGACATGTTTGTATATTTATGTGTGTTAGTTTTATCTGCCTCGATTATCTCTACAAGAAATAATGCTATCGATAAAGCTTTTTGAGCAAAATCAGTCTAGCTGTTTTTTGTTGAGGATTAAAAAAAGTGTGAATCATTCGGGTCACATCAAAACCACTTTTTTAGTTTTGTTTATGAGTCCATTTAATATTTTCATATGGTTTTGAATTTAGCACATTTCCTATTGGTTATTGCGTGTAACAAATCGTATTTTTGGAGAGATTACGATATCCGTGGCCCCTCGATTTGATTAATTTTGATAAAACATTCCAAAATAAGACGAAAATGAAGAATACCAGAAATTATCGTATTTATGTCACATAAATACAACAATTTAAAATATGTCACAATATTTAATTTTTATTTTTTGTTAAATTACTTTCATTTAAACACAATTCAAGAACAAATAACCGAAATTTAATCCGTTTAAAAGAAACACTTGTATGTTTAATACAACTATTAAAAATACATGTACTACCTTTTACGACTGTTATTAATCCATGGATTTGTGGGATGTAGTTTGCACGGGTCGGGTTGGTGTTTGTACCCTACGTTCAACGCGGGGTTAACTACCCATGGATAACTCACAAAATAGGTGAAAATTCAAAAATTGTTATGCTTCATTTTCGTCTTAATTTGGTTTGTTTTGCCAACATTCATAATTGATCATTTTGCAAAAAAATCGAGGTTCCATGGATATAGTAATCGAGCCGTATTTTCAACTACCAATATTTTAAAGCATTGAAAACAATATTTAAAAGTTAGTATACAAAAAAAATTTTATAGTTTAAATGTGAATTAATATTAGTTCCAAAAAGTTCGTGTAAATAATACAATAAATAAATAAACAAACAAATATGTATAAAACAATAAACAAAGTTTTGAATGAAAGAAGACGGACTCAATTCATTTAATACATAAAACTAAAATACCATCTCTGATGACGTTATAACATTTATTACGTAAACTAAGCAAGTATCAATGTACATAACGTAACATAACGTATGTGTAGTCTATGTCTAGTAATCTAGTATGTACTATATACATACTATATATATATATATATATATATATATATATATATATATATATATATATATATATATATATATATATATATATATATATATATATATATATATATATATATATATATATATATATATATAAACTACCTACATAGGTAGGTAGGTCTCTCATCATACCAACATCAACATCAACATCGTATGAATATTGAATAGTAGTCAAGTTAAAGTGAGGTATTTATATATATTATATTATTTTTTAGTATATATAGGTACTAACACAAAAAGTATACACTAGCTGGAGCTAACATATTATCATCGTTGTCGACGCTTTTCGTTATCGTCACACAATATGCAACAGGTTTTTATTTACACGTTATATAAATGTATACATTATATATTTATATGTATGGGTACTTGTGTCTACATCTTCTACATATATATATGTGCACTGGAAATTTATTTGTATATAAAATAGATTTATCCTCAGACAATGTGTCTTAAATTAATATTGATAATTATACATAGTCTAGGCGAAAAAACGCACATGGAACTTTAATGGAGTATTACCGATTTTTGAATATGAGATTTTTACTATTACTTTGAATCTTAATTTTGATTTGTAGGTAACCCTCGGGATGTTGTGTTACTCACAGTTTTTCGGCCAACAAGCCAAAATTGTCATATCCTTATAACTATTTGATTTGAAAAAATAAAATAGGTTTCATTTTATAGTAAATTAAAAGTACTATAAGCATTTTTCAAACTCACACAACGGTTAAGAAGTTATTGAAAGTCCAAAAAAGTTGCAACAAAATTACAGATATCCTGCCGTCATTTTGTTAGTTCGCGAGCGTTATAAATCCTCGAGATGTTGTGTTACTCACAGTTTTTCGGCCAACAAGCCAAAATTGTCATATCCTTATAACTATTTGATTTGAAAAAATAAAATAGGTTTCATTTTATAGTAAATTAAAAGTATTATATGCATTTTTCAAACTCACACAACGGTTAAGAAGTTATTGAAAGCCCAAAAAAGTTGCAACAAAATTACAGATATCCTGCCGTCATTTTGTTAGTTCGCGAGCGTTATAAATCGTTATTAAGAATCTCAGTAATGGTCCAAAACTTATATTCAAATAATCAGTAATACTCCATTTAATCTTTATGCCTTTTTTATGTAGGTTTTCTTTGGGAAAATTGCAATCATCTTGAATACAAACAAAGCACAATAGTTTGAAGAAAAATAAAGCTATCGTACGAATATGATCTATGTTAATTTAAATATTAAAAATAGAAATTTTCGTGAAAATAAACCGATACTGATAAAAAAAAAACCGAGCTATTGGGTAAATATAATTTGAAATTAACGACTTTTATACATTATTTCCATGTGACTTAGGATATTACAAATTATTTAACTTTTTAACTTTTGAATTTTTTTTTTTTTTTTTTTTGGGCCAGGTACATTTTTTAAGAAAATTTGTATTTTTAATTTTTATGTGTTACATCCTCCAAACACTTGTCTCATTTGGATGACACTTAATAAATTTATCTATAACTATTCGAAAAATTTTAAATGTGGCCCTAATGTCTAAACTTGTTGCGTATTTTTATTAAAATTTCTCGTGGATGTTTACAACACTTAAAAGGTAAAAAAAGGAAAAATTGTTTTAACAAAAAAGAACCGCCTTCAAAAAATGATCTAAAAATAATTAGAAATTTTTCCATGTGACCAATTACCTGTCGAAGTCAGTGCCCATCTTTCCCTTAGCTAAAAAATTGACTGATTGGCGTCGAATGAGAAAGTTAATTGGTCTCAAGGCAAAATTTTAAATTATTTTTTACTTTTAAGTACATTTTTTTAAAAGGCAGTTTTTTATTGTTTAAAAAATTTTTATTTTTAACAAACTTATTTTCTGTGCTATGGATTTGGTTCAAACAAATACAAGATTTTAGAACCAAACATTAGAATCTCACTTATTTTAATTGAATAACGAATAAATTCATATTTGACACATGTTTTTGTTTCATCTTGTATTCAGTTATTGTTCTGTCTTTATTTAACTACATATTTTATAAATACTTTTCTCAATTTACGATTCTCCTATTTGTACAAAAGCTTGTTTTTTATACATTTTGTGACATTTTCAGCCATTCTACAGTTTTCCCAATTTCCACTCACACACACACGCACAGACATAATCATCTTTAACTACATACAGTTGCATGTACCTTACTGTACCAATATTATAGCAACAAACCCACCTCCCCCAACTCCCCATAATCATTCCAAATAGTCTCAACTGTTTGAACGTTTTCTCTTCTTACACCTTTTCTTAAACACACATATAAATATAAATGTTCACGTTTAGTTTATATTTGAATTTTTTTATGTTATTCGTACAAATTTGCGACGTGTTTTTATTTAATATCAATTATAAAATAAAAAATAATAAACATATTATTTACATTTTTTAAGTGTGTAAATCAACTATATTGTTAGGTGATTTCTTTTATTAATATTATTAGCGTGTTTTTTGTTATAAAATATGATTTGTTTAAATATTGTTCTGTGTAAATAAAAATTGTAATATTCTATATAGAAATACTTTAACATTGTTTTCCATAATCATTCCAGAACATAATCCAACATAAAATTATAATCAAATATGCGAAAAATTTTGATAAAATAAATCATAAATCAATAATGTTGATTATCACACTTAAAAAAAAAAAAAACGAAAAAAAAATACTTATTCTATTAAGAGCATCTCCATTTGTTTCTTGTTCGATTAATGTGTAAATTAAAATTTATTACTATCACAATTAATTTGAGAACATAAAAGAACCGCTGTTATTGCGTAGTCTTAAGATTTACTTTGGTTGACATTTTCTAAGAAGACTTTTGTATTTTACTTAATTTTCAACTTTCTTCATAAGGGAAGTAATTGGAATCGAAAAATGAAAACCAGTATGCCGTATTTTACAATTATTTAAAAATACTATTTAGGCCAATATTATCCGGGGAAAACTAAGCAAAATAATTGTAGAATAGGGCATACGAAGGGTAGGGAAAGATGTGCTGCTATGGCCAACTTTGTCAGGAACAATCCCAGTATTCACGTTTGTGCAATTCATATGGAAAATCATATTAACATCATTGATACTTAGTAAATGAATACTGTGTCATTACAGAAGTCGTTAAATGATTTTCCCAACTGATTAAATACATGATTAAAAAAAAAATCATTTATTAATCAAAATGAAATCAACATAATTAAAATTTAAATCAATATATATAGATCTTGGACCTTGTCTATAGTATACAGGCGAGGTTCAAGATCTACACATTTGTAACAGTTAAATTGGACAACTTCGTTGGGTCCATCGATCCATAACAAATAAAATACAAATACCAAAAATGTTGTTTGTCTTTTAAAAACGAAAAAAAACTTTTTGTTTTTATATTTTTTCATAAATTCTTTAGATTCGCCTTATTTCGAATTCAAATGTAACTAATTAATTCGTTAATCATAACACCTATTATTATATAATTTGTTATGATTCACTTGGATTTGTATTATGACTCATTACGATATGTTTATTCAAACTGTATTTATTATTCAGATCGATTTTTAAAAATTTAGTATGTAAATATTTATGTCTTGCGTTTATATGATGCCTTGTCAATATAATTATTTTTATGATTTGGATCCTAACAAAAATAAATCATTCCACATCAATAAATAAAACTACGTCTGAAAATTACATTGTACTATTGTAGAAATAATTATAATATCAAAATCTGTTTATCGACAATAGTAATTAATATAAATATTTATAATTTTTTACAGAATGCTCCAGTTCAAACTGAACCAGTTTACCGCAAAGTTGCCATTGTTGAAAACTTTTTTGACATAATATACAATGTCCATGTGGAGTTGGAAGGACGACCAGGAAAACATGCTGGTCAAAAACGTACCTACAGAACTGTAAGTTTGCATAACAATTTAATTTAGTTTATAAAATCAATATTTTATAAGCTTTGATTATTTTCAAAAAATAAAGGAAATATCACCAACATTCAATAAAACAATCTCATAAAAAAAACATTGACATTTTAAATCCTAATTCATTGATTTTGTTAGTTCAAATTAATTACAACAATCGATTTTTTATTATTTTTCCTCTTGTTGGGAAGTAATTGAAAATTCTACTTAGTATTAATTTTAGTAAAAATGTAATCATAATGAATATAAATTAAGTAACCTTCATGGACGTTGAAGGTTACTTCTATAGCAAAGCACAAATATATATACCATAGACAGGGAGATATACATGGATCATTCTCAGTTAAGGGGTAAAATCGATGTGAATGTATACAGATATCTATACTTCTTTTAAAAATTTGAAAAAAATTATATTATTATCTCTAACATATTGCATCTACTTTAAGGGCAGTAAATTTCAATTAATTAAATTTAATTAATTAAACCAAGTCACATTCGCACCTTAAACATGCAAAATGTCTCCCTCCTGGTCTCTTACCTTTCCAGTTTTTATAATACGATTGCAATATTATAAATAAAGACTCAATTTTTATTTTATTTTTTTTTTTTTTTTTGCATAGTATGTATTTTTATTTTAAGTTACTTTTTTAACTTTATCAACTAATAAAGTTATATAGTAACTACAGTGAGTATATATTGAATCTATACAACAAAAGTACACAGCAATTCTAGATGTTCAGCCATCAATGTTCTGACTATGTCTGTTGTTACTTAACTTTGGTGATCAGTTGAGATCGGTAATTACGTTACGTCAATATTATGAATTGATAAATTTTGTCACCCATATTTAAGATGTCTGCCCTGACATTTTTATAATATGGAAAAAATTGTGTTTACAATCTTAATTACGATGACATTAATTCTATTCTTAATCATATTTGATTTAAAACTAATAATCAACGTTGCAAAAATGGTTTTTCTTTCCACTTGTTGTCAATTTTCTCTACCCTGGTCAATTGTATTTCATGATGATTGATCTAAATACTCAATAGTATTTTGCAACTTTAATTTAATTAATGTATAGACTTTATATGTATACTTTATTTAAAAAAATTGAAAAAGGCTCTGCATCTTTTGTTTCACCAATTTTATTTTAAACTAAGAATGATGTCCTGGAGATTCCCTTTGAGGAGATTTTGTCAACTGGGCACTGTCCTTTGTGGAAAAAACAAACATTCTTATTAATTTTAAGCAAATACATGTGTACAATTTGATAGAGTCATGGGTTTCAAATATACATACAAAACATGTATTTTTTCATGTTTTATAAGACTTTTTCCATAGGGGCCTCCTCTCTGACTATCTCTAAAATGATAAAAAAACGAAATATTAACTGAGAATGACCCACATACATATAGTCAAATCCAAAAAAAAAAAAAACACACAGATCTGAATTTCATCAGACGTTCATTTAAAATTACAAATTAAAGGATTTGATGGTATTATAAGGCCTTTATCGGATATACTTTTGTTTATCCGAAATATATACTTTTGTTTAAGTAAAATGTTTATTTTAAAATATACCATAAAAACCATAAAAACCAATAAATATACCATTATTTTATATATATATATATATATATATATATATATATATATATATATATATATATATATATATATATATATATATATATATATATATATATATATATATATATATATATATATATATATGTATATACAAATAGATATTACAACTAGATTTTAAAAAAAAATTTAAGATTTTTAATAATGTAAATAATTTGTTATTTTTGTTGCAGATAACTGAAACTTATGCATTTTTACCTCGTGAAGCAGTCACAAAGTTCTTACTAGGGTGCACTGATTGTCAACGACGTCCTCGATCACCATCACCATTAACAAGTCTAATATCAATTCAATCTACACAACAACAAAATACTACAAAATTTTTAATACCGCCAACAAACAATGTGATACGAACGACACCAAACGATAAATCGAATAAAAATGATACTGCATTTCCTGCCAATTTTGATACACCAAAACCATTAATTGTAACACCACCCAAATCAAATTTTTCAAGTATTGCTGATTTATCAACAAGTACAGTTACCCCGAAAGACATCGATTCCGAAAATACAGCATGCGATTTCAGTGATGAGAATGAAACACCCAAAACACGATATTTGGGTCCGTTACGTCGTAATATATTAGCAAATCAATTTGTAAATGATTTGCGTAAAAACAAGAATACAAAATCATCAGTCAGTCCAGAAAAGAATGGTGATTTCGATTACAATTTACCGATTACAACAACATACTTGAAACACATGCGGAATTTGGGGTATACGGATGAAGATGCATTGAAATTTGAGCGTTATGTAAGTGATATTTTTACATACAACTCTTTTATATTTAATAATTTTATACAATTACGACCAATTGCAATCGTTTTACATTCGTTTATTACTGATTTATTAAATAAAATGTATGCGTAATTTATTTATTTATTTATTTTATTTATTTATTTGGCCCATTTCACAATTTACAAAGTAATATTCAAAAATATTTTTATAATTATTTTATATTTGATAATTTTATTTATTGAAAATCGGTTTCCAATTCGTTTATTTGTAATTTATTCAATAAAATGTGTTTTAATATACAAAAAAAAAAGTGTTTAATCTAGTTTATTGGTTTCATCTATTAGAGAGGAGGAGTTGGAAGGGTGAAATTAAATCTGTTATATTTGCGGGTAAATAACCCTCGAGAGGTTGCGATTAACAACTGGAATAAGCTTTACAATGTGATAATAAAATAAAATAATTAATAATAAGAAATTCGTAATTAGATAATCTTTAAAAAAAAAATAAATAAAATAAGTCTGTGGAATAAAGAATAATCTGAAAAATTCCAAATACGAAGTTTTCAAAGTGTGTTAACCAATAATAACTACGAAATACAGTCTATTGAGTTTATTTTGTGTCTAAAAAGCACTAAATATGTTATTTTTTCTTAAAATATTGTTATTTTTGGCATATATTGAGCAGAGGCGGATTTAGCTTTATGCCGCCCTAGGCCCGATCAAATGTGGCGCCCTTTTGTTTATATGATCTGGAAGTGATTTTAAAAATATTAAACTTTAAATTATTATAATTCAAAATGAAATTAATATTCAAATTTTTTAGATTTCTAGTAGTTTTCATTTGACTGTAATCTCAAACGGTATAATAGCTTCATTTTTCTTGCTTTAGCTCGTGCGAATACATCAATGGTTATATTATTTCACTCAATTTCTTCTATATATCAACTAATCTATATATCTTAAGGACATTCCCACTAAAATCAGTTTTCATAGAATCTTTTCGAAAATTTATAAACACATACTTAAAAATGTAGTCTAATCGTAGAATTTTTTTCTCATTACTTGCGGCACTAATTTTTGTAAAATTTATCAGTTAAAACTTGCATATTTAACACGAGGTTCCTATTCTGGTTCGATTTTGAAGCGAAAGTTTTATTAGATATCAAAAGGTATATACATAATTACAAAGGTAAGACAATTATGTAACTATAAAATAAAGTTATGACAAGCGGTATTCGGTAAAAATGTTTATGAACCGTTTCGTTTTAAAATTCGATTACTCATTTTCAATTAATAATGAATTATATTTGAAATCAACAAAACTTTAAATTTTAATTCTTCTTGGTATTTTTCTAAAATTATAAGATTTCATAATTTGGACACCCCCAAAATAGTGCCGCCCTAGGTTTGGGCCTCAAGGGCCTAAGCGGAAATTTACCTCTTATCCTGAATTTCTATTGGTTTTTAAGGTTGGTAATTACAATTATGATGATAAAAACAGTAATATATTAATAAAAGTAAAATTTGCTTTTGAAACAAGCTGAAGTGATTTTTTTAAAGCTATAAATCAACCACAAAAACTTTATAATATATAATTTTAATAAAAATATTATAACAAAATAGTAACTCAAAAAATAATTATCCAAATGTTATGAAATTTGATCTAGACGTATCGAAAAGTTTTTCGTGAAAAAATATTTCCAATTAATATATTAAATTATAATTTTTCCGTTAGAATCCTTTTTTTCCCTTATCAAGATTGCGCATACTAAATGTTATAATATTTGCATAATTATTTTTGAGTTATTTAAGCACGAAAATTGAAATAAATACAGTGCATATTACATTAGATATTGTCTTTATTATATAGTTTATATAAGGCTCTTTCAAAAACACAGCCCCACTAAATGTTAAACTGAAGAAATGTTAAAAAACATAATAAAAATTGTATATTTTATGACTTGAAATAAGTATGAAAGATTCATATACCATTTTTGCTGATGTCGAGTACAAAGATACGAAGAAAGATACGTTCTGTTCATTTAAATTGCTTTATTTACCTAGCTAAATCGTTTTACATTCGTTACAATTCTAAATTTTAATACAATTAATTTGACTAATTTTATTTGAAATTTTTCTATTGCTAAAGATTTGTTGATTTGTTTTTTATTTATTTATTTTTCTGTTGCTCTTGTTGAAAAAAATAACTATCGATAAGTTGATTGAAGATTTTACGCTTATACAAAGTAACTAAAAGCTCTTGTGAGTGGGACATAAAGCTTCCATAAAGCTTATGAAATTATGTATTTTCTTGGGGAAGTGGAGTAAAACTGAATGATTTCTACAAAAAAACTATGGATATTTTTTGTGTTTGTTTTAATGTGTATTTTGAGTGCTGGTCTCGAGAAAATTTACTATAAATTGAAGTTCAATATTTTATTTGTTTCAAATATTTGACTCAGTGTGTAAAAGCAGAAATAAAGATGGGAATTGTGTGTGTGAGTGAATTATTGTTTTAATTTTGTTCTGTTATTGTCAAATAATATTACAAACTTATTTTATTTCTATTGGTTATCTCAACATCAAGTTATTCCAAGTTAAAAATAGTGTGTATACAAAATTTAAAAACTAAATTGTTAGTTCAAGAAATTAAGTATAAAAAATAAAAATAAATAATCGGAAAAACCATTCCATTGGGTTTACGGACCCAAACGTGAATAGTTGTACAATACATCTACATGAATTTTCTCAAAATTTGAGAATAATATTATTAAACAGAACTCATGAATAGTGTGGAATCAAAAGTATTGTATTCATATAATTATCGGAAAAAAAAGTATCGATACGATAATCTTCGATAGGTTGTCCATTCAATTTTCCCCATTTTCAATACCTTAAAAATAATAACTTTTCCAGACATTATTACGACAGCCTGTATTTGACATAATTTACTACAAAAATGTAAAATAATTTGATTATATCATTTGATTTTTGAGGATACAAATTAAATGTTTTCATGATTACGATTATGATGACCATTATCACGACATCTACCATCGTTTCTCGAATATTAGGTTTAGCATGAAAAACTGGGATTTATTTCTACAACTAGATAGTTACGACCACCAGAACCTCCATCGGGTTCTGTGACGAAAATTATCGATCAATTAACAATTTTTCATATTTAGTATATTTTCTTTTCTCATAGTGCATAATATACTTGATCGAATTTGTATTTTAAATTTGTAACGGTTTAAACTTCCCAAATGACCTCCTAAATTCAAATTTGATTTATATATTCTAAATAACATAACTACGATTGGGCTTCACTATAGTTTCAATATTTTTCGTTTATAGGATGCAGAGAATATAAACTATGTGTAAATGAACTGAAGAAAGTAGATAATTTTATTTATTTTTTCAATAATTTTCAGATTTTTTTCCTGTTCAGTAATTGGGCAGTCAATTTCAATGGCCCGAGACTTTTCTAAGCAAATACTTATAAATGGTTTTAGATCTCACTAATACAGATTACAAGACGCTGATAATCAATATTCGCCATTACTCATGTTTTTTAAATGAGTAAATCACTAATTTTATTTAGGATAATTAAGATTATTATTTTTCATTGTTTTAAGCGCATAAATTTATTTTGTATTAATTATAATTTATGTTTTGTTAAAAATTTTTATAGGACGAATCTGTAGTTGAATTATTTTTATAAAAATATACTTTATTAAACAAATATATTTAGTTTTCTTTCATATTTTCATTTGTATAACCAAAATTTAATAAAACTTATTGCGCATTATTATTGTATGGCTTTTACAAACCGCGTAGTCACGCGGTTACAATAGTTTTTAAAATATTTCAAAATCAGTACATTAAGTCGTATATTTTAATAATTTAGTATATCAATGAATCAATTTTTAATTGTATAATTGCATTTCTTCATTATTAATAAATGAGTTAACAAATTTAACGATTTTTTTAATTAATTTTCTTTTTTTTTTTCTGTTTTTTATTTGCAATGTAGGTATGTGTGTTTGTTAGGGTCAAATGTTGAAACCGAATTAAAATTACTTCATTCTTATCCCAGATAGAAATATGCGGTTTTTTGCAATAGTTGAAAAACAATGAAGGGGAATTATAAATTTTAATTTTTATTTTATTCCTGATTTTCGCGGAAACTTCAGGCAACACGAACTTTTGGTCCATGTAACTTCCTCCCTCTTCCAGCTAGAATCATGCGGTTTTTAGCAATTGATGTGAAATGAATTGGAAAAATTAGTATAAAATTCCCCACTATCTCTTAATGAAAAGCTACAAAAATTTATTTTTGTGCAAGATTTTTTTACTTCTTCAGCAAAAGAATATATTTAATTTGACCGATTTCTTCAGGTAATAATAAAATTAAAAGAATATATTTTAATAAAAGGTTCTTTTTTTGTTTTTGTTTTTAATTTTAATTAATTTTTTTATAATTATTGTTATCTATAATTAAAACATATTCAATTTGAAGTGTACATTTATTAAATTTATTTTACATTTATTTAAAGTTAAATTTATTAAGTGTTATTTTTGTAATTAATACATAGATAGGTATTACTGTTTCTTAATACTTACTCAGCATTTGTAGTTCTGTTTTAGAAGCAACATTATTGTACAGCATATTTATTCATACGAACTTTAACATAATTCTATACACTTTCAAAATATATAAACAATTTCGTTACAAATTTAGTAACATCAGTAACATATTTTACCTTTCAGATAATCATATAATGGATATATTAATTAACCTAATACTATTCGAGTTAGTTCCTACTTCCAGATAGTTTCTATTTTGAGATAATATGTATGTCGTTTTCATAATATATACTAGTATTGTGTATAATACCTATTGGACATTAGATCTTATGTTGGTGATTTAGGTTAGGCAATGTGTTTGTTCTTGAACGTAAGTGTATTTGCCTATACAACATGCATATATACATGTTTTGTTGTTATGGCCCTATATGAGGCTATATGGATGTGTATGTTTGTATGAATATGTGAATGTTAGTTTGTGTATGTAACGTGGATATATGTTTGATCATCGGCATGATCATCTATCTCATAATGTAAGAGCCTTGGTGTGGTTATGACTATGATACCCAACTCAGTCATCATTGGGTAGTATAGTAGTTATATTCCTCACTCATACCCAGACTACTTTATAACTGGTGCTTGAAAGTTGTGTTATTGGGTGCTACAAGAAATCAATTTAATTGAAAGCTTTACTTATTATATCTACCTAGCAGTAAGACAATCTTCGTCTAAGTGTTCATTGTAACGTTCTCATCAAGAGATAGAAAGCATTGGTATCAAGATGAAAAACAAAATGAATTTATAGTCCATTTTTCAAACCATACAAAATAGATACAAAACATTTTTTTTTATTACAAACAACTTTTATTTGTAATTTTTTATATACTGTATTGATTTGCTATAATTTCAGTTAAAATTTAGTTATAATAAGACTATAAAAATTTAGTTATTATACAAATAGTTCATATATTATTAATGCCCACGAATAAGCTGGGTATTTAATCAATTAGCACTGTTAATAGTTATTTTGACTTTTATTTATGTGGATTTTTGTTATAAAATGAATCTTATACATAGGAAATTTTGTATAAATTTTATTACACACCCCAAATTTTAAAATATTTCCATATTTTTTCTTCATTTTTATATTTTACAGGAATATATTATGGATTAATTAACAATTGACCAGTAAATGTTTATAGCGTATTCTGACTGTAAAAAGTAATGAATGGCTAATAGCGTTAAATTGGGTCTCATGTGTGTATGGCAATCTAAAAGATAGAACCAAACTTTAAGTGCAATACATATAAATATTTTAATGTATACATTTTCATAAACTATTTAGATTCACTACAATTTTCGCTCTATTTCAGCGGACTCTAGTCTATTGATACAAATAGTTGAAACATTGATACTTAATAACAATATGTCGACTGCTGAAACAATAGGGACGGTTCATAAATTATTTTACCAGGGCAATTGAAGCATCTTTGCAACACGAATATGAATTTGAAATTTATAAATTTTAAAAAGTAACCAAAATAGGGACGTTCAAAAATCTTAATAATTAAACAAAAAAGGAGATTTGCATAAATGACGTCATACATGTTAATCGTCATAGTGATACTACAAAAGGGTCATTATACGCTAAGAGGTCCAATCGATGTCCACTTATATATACTTATATACCCTTTTCTTCAAATGCTATATAAATTACAATTAATATTCAAAAATTTGTTTTAAGATTTTTCTCTAGAAAAGGACCTTTATCGTAGAATTATCCATAAAACTTTTTTTGCAAGAAGGAAATACAAAGCAATCTTTAAGAGCTTATAACTTATCCGTTTTTAAATAAATTTTGTTTTAATTTTCGAATTTGGTTTGGTAATGAACCTATTTTCACATTTTGATGGGTAAAATAGCAAATATTTTTTATTGTATCTTCCCTATTATTTTGTTTCTTTTCACTTGTTATCACATGTGTATGTTTTTTTACTTGAATTTCATGTTTGAAATTTGAGGCTTTTCCAATCATACAAAGCTTACAAAAATTCCTAGCATATTAATTTGAAATTAATTTTAAAGTTTCAGTATTTTGTGTTTTTCACAAATCGTATTTTTTCGAGGAAAACTTGATAAGGGAATTTGATTGTCATATAAAATTACATAAATCTGAGAAAGATTTGCAGGAAACTTTTCTACTTATTTTAATCCATTCTTAAAATTATTTTTGAAGAATTTTGCGATCAATTATTTTACAAATTACTCTTTCATATTTTATTTTTAACTAATTTTTATGAGCTTTTATTTTATTTTCTTTTTTAGACCTTTTCAATAGTGTCTCTGAATATCTTCCGCAAGTCATTAATTAAAGTACTAAAGTCATTTTTATTAACTTCTTGAACTTAATTTACATTTCGGTCCTCGCTTCCATAACATTTCAATACAATTTGCTATATGGAAACTTTTCAATAAATTTCTTCAATTGATTTAGTGTCAATAATTGTTACTTGGATATTTGTTTTATGTCGATAACACGTCATATTAACATTAGTATTTGTTGCATTCAGTTCTTATTGATGACTTTTTTATAAGCATACAAAAATCATGATTATATTGAAATTGCGATGATCTCAGTGGTATTAGTTCACCACTTCTGTAGCATTCTATATGTGTATATTCACTCTTAAGTTTATACTATGTTGTGTAGATACTATATCCACCTCGTACCAAACCAACCCACTAAAGGACAGATGAGGATGAGGATACAAGCTCTGTGAAACATCCTTAGTGTGTACTTCACAACATATAGATATAGTCAGTAATATTAACCTACCAAGGCAATAATAACGAGCGTATATATGTGTATAGTGACCCCAGAGTGTACGTTTTGGTTTGAGGGATAAAATAGACAACGTGTATCAGACAGACAGACATTTAGATAAATATATATATATATATATATATATATATATATATATATATATATATATATATATATATATATATATATATATATATATATATTATAGTTGGTCTATACTACATTATTTCGTTTGAAACTATACGAGCAGATTAGTAGTGTGAAAACCTTTTATTTGGAACGAAAGAAATATCATTTTCTAACTAAAACCATTACATAAGTGGCTTACAAAGTTTTCACAATACTAATATACTCTTATTGTACACCATTTTGTAATTAAGATACAGCAGCTGAAAGTTTGACAATACATGAAAAAATATGCTAGACAGTAAATTGTGTGTATACGTATATATGAGTAGTGTGTAGGTAACCTCTCACTCTGTACAGTGCCAGGCATCACGTTTTAACAATATTGTAGCAGAATAGCTAATTTAACTTATGCCCTTATTTGCAATATTTTAACAATTGAACTTAAAATGAAATTTATTTATTTAAAAAAATTTGTATTGCCAAAAAAAAAAAAAATTTACTAAATAATTACATTCTAAATCACTATTCCTATAATCTTTAAGACTTTTTTTAAAAAACTGAAATTTTTAAAATTACATAAATTATTCATTTAAATTAGCTAAAAAATTTTGAGTATTTGCTATGTTAAATCATACACCGTTCACAAAGTTACATATTATTTGATTGATAAACTAATATTTTGTAACCATAGAAACGAATGAAAACATTTTGATGCGCGGTGCCCATACGGGGACATACATATGTAAATGTACATTGGTACATCGATAATGAAATCGCAGCTGAGGTGATGCTACTTAAGTGCCAAACCAGCAATTATTACTTTATTTTTTAATACACAACTTGAACAAATGCCTATGTACTGAACTGTACTTTTCTAATCAATTATTTGAGACCATTATTAAACTCAGAGCTAATGATATGTATTCCAGACAATACAAAAAGGCAGATACGTAAAAGAAGATATCGCTATGAAGTTTTTTCACTGTAGTTATAAACATACAAGTAGTATTATACTGACAACACTACACCATCACGATTACGACGTCGACAATGAGTAGTAGAACTCTGGTGAATGTTCTTATTTTCTGTATATGTACACTCTTCATATACAGAAGGATATGACGAATACAACACATTTCTACGAAACTTTGCTTTTATATTTGTGGGTGTGTGTGTGTGTGAGTGTGAATGTAAGTACATAAGTATATTATTTGCCGGTTGCTATATCAAGGCTTTTCTTTGAGACGACGGGCTGACGCATTGTGTAAGGATTCTTGCACAATTTGTGTGTTAAATATTTGAAAATTTCTCTATATTTTTATGAAAGAAAGTCTTTGTTGTCGCAAAATGGACAGATGTTGACTAAGGGATGTTTGAAAATTCAACATTTAAAAATTCGGAATTTAAGGGTGTATGAAATACACGATATGTATTAAGACAAGAAAAAAAGTAAATTCATAAAAGAATCTATATATTAGCAAATAAACTAAAACACCGAAAGATTTTGTGTTTCAATACATTAAATAAGAAACATTATAGTTTTCAAAGGTCGGTTATAGTTATTTATTATTTATTCAAACAGAATACGAAAAAATCATTTTTTAAGTGGTACATAAAGGGATTTGAAAAAAATCTAAATCACTATACCTATAATATGATGCCGGAGTATGGATTGGAGTATAGATTGGATATGGAGTATGGACCATACAGTCGTTAGGTTTAGACGCATTGAGCTAAAATTTATTGGATGTCGGAATATGGATTGAATGCTTGATTCATAACATCTACTAAATAAAAGGAAAACTGAAAAGAAAAGAAAAACTATTAAAAATTACTAAAATTATTCATAATTTTTTTGTTTAATGATTTCGTAGAAATTTTGAATTTTAAGGGCAGAAAGAACATTAGTAATATTTTTAAATTTAAATTATGAGAATTGTTTTAAATTGGTTAATAAATATTTACAAATTTTTAATACATTGTATAAAAGTGTATGATGTTTTCATAACAACAGTTCCGATTTTAAAAGTTTTTGTTTGTACATATTCCTGAGACGTTCAGAATCATTCATCACCACTAACCTTTGACTTACTTTAAAAATTGAGAACATTCGGGTAGTTTTCCCAGGCCAAAGAACGACAGTGAAAAACAAATTACAAATTTCACCACGTATATTGTCATTCATCACCACTAACCTTTGACTTACTTTGAAAATTGAGAACATTCGGGTAGTTTTCGCAGGCCAAAGAACGACAGTGAAAAACAAATTACAAATTTCACCACGTATATTGCCTCGCGGACGGGGGTTCGCTGATCAAAAAGCAACTGAGGATGATTTAAACCCAATTAAAACACCCTTGACGTAACAGAAATAAAATTTTTAAATTAAAAATTTCACCTCGAACAACATTTGGAGGCTTTTGAGGTCACTGATGACAAAATCGTGGTTTTTATAAACCACTTTATAAACCTTTAAAACTACCCCTAGAAGTGACAAATAAAAACAAAAACTTGTAATTCAAAATTTCATCTCAAAAATTGTATGTCGGGGTACTACAGAGTCGTTGATTAACGAATCCGAGGTCAAAAAGCAACGGAGGATGGTTGCAACATGTTTAAAAACCACTCCTAGAATTGACTTTTTAATAATACGATTCACTTCTATAGCTGATTTTATTTAGATTGAAACAATTCTCGGTTGCTTTTTGATCTCTGGTTCATGGTTAGCGACTCCAAAAACCCCAGAGAGACGATTTGCGAGACGAAATTTTGAAATAAAAAATTATTTATCCATATCATTTCTAAGGGTGGTTTTAATGGGACTGCATCTATCCTCGGTTGTTTTTAAACCTTGTATTTCTGATCAGTGGCACCAAAAGTCCTCGAGAGACGATTTTCGATGTGAAATTAATAGTTTTTTAAATTTTGTATCGCTATTACTATTTGGGTTGGGAAAACTACCCTAATTTTCTCAATTTTTAAAGTAAGATGAATGTTCTGAAGGTCTAAGAAACACGTACAAATAAGTATTTTTAAACTCGGAGTTGTTCCATCACTTTTCTATATTCTCTGGCTTATTTACTGTATTATTAATATGTAAATATAATTTATTATGTATAACCAACTTTATTAATCTTTTAAATAATTTTTATTATTATTTAATTTAATAAGTGTTTACTGGTTAATTGTTTTGTGATTATTTCTGATTTATTATTCTATTGTACTAATAGTGTATTTATTTATAACCCCTATGTTAACATTTATAAAAAATGTAGTTATAAAGAATAGGAAGGGTAGAAGATAATAAATAGTAAGCAAATGGTTAAAAGTAAATAAAACACCATGATTTGTTTATGTTTAAAAAGTTTGATTGATTCATTAAAAAAATTTTCTGTACTTATTACAATGAAATATAGGGTAACATTGATCTATCGATACTTCAATTATCAACTTTTACATTTTCTAATAAATATTATTGATCTAATCAATACTATAATATATTTTTACTTTTCAACTATTATATCTTTTAAAAATTAATCTTTTGAAGAATTTTATTTCTACTTAAATATAATTTTACTTTACACTAATTTTACTTTAACAGAACTCTATGAAGTTTTCAACTTTTAAATATTTTACTTTCAATGTTTTATACTACTGAAAACTTCATTTGTTTTAATATATTTTCTTAGAAAAACTCTGATTATATTATTTCTTCTCCATTTTCAAATATTTTTCGAATATTAGGTTTAAATATTATTTATTGGAGTTAATGAACCAGTATTTAATGTTATTCCCGTTAAAAGATTTTTGTATACATTCAGATATGCAAATAGATTTAGGTTTTTGTTACATTTCAATACTATAATGTTCCAGATAGTAGATATCACTTTCTCCGTTTTGATTTAGGTTTTATCCGTTGTTATCTGCCATTTGCAATCCGCAAACTAAGAACTTAGTGCTTAATAATGTTTCATAATGTAACTTAAACTACCGTTTTAAATAATTTGGACGATGTTTTACCTGTATTTCGATATTTTTACAACATTTAATAAATTTTATTCGTTATTTAATTGAATATAGAGAATTTCAGAGAAATATACAAATCATCTACGAAAGTAAAAAAGGGATCAGATAAAAATGTTAAAGTGAGTAAAATGACATGAACAAAGATTGGGGGTATATGACGCATTGTTGACAGTACCTTACCCTGGCTATTATCCTTACCTATCTCACATTTTCCTTTTCTTATACTTTATTTTTAAAAACGAAGTACGAGATTGATCAAACCTTCAAATATTTGGAGGGGGGGTTATATTGTGGTGGTCAACTAGATATGGAGAATGGTAAATAAATGTTCATATTTATGTCCAAAAAAATTACATTCGTAACACTACAGCAGAGTGGAACTACGGTACACCCTATGATGGTGGGTTGAAGTTAGTATAGGGTGAATATAATACTGGTTGCTGTTAGTATGAGTGAAATATACGCCAAAGGCAAGCATATCGAACCCCAACAACATCGTAAAGAGAAGTATATACATACACATATATAGATATAGAAAAAAGTTGAGAGGTTTGAGAAGTAGAAATATATAGATGAAGAAGAGGTTCTCTATCACACATACACAAAAAATTTGTGGTGGAAAACTCACTTTACTTCTGTATGCGAGATAAAATATAGCGGTAATATGCCATATTTGTTGAATAGAAAATTAGGAGATATTCATTGTGGGAAAATTATCCTTCACACCTTTTTTGAATGCCACAAAAAAATGTATGTCAGCAAACAATCATTATAAATGTATCAATCGTATTTGAAACTACTCAATATACAAGAAACAATTTTCTTTTAGTTTGAAAAATATCAAGAAAAAGGATGAGATAAAGAAAAAATTTAATTATAAGTATTATAATATATATTTGATAAGAAAGATTGGATTGGCACAATTGAGTTTCATTATTGTGCCAAAAAATGATACAAATAAAACCAAAATTTATTATTTCGGAAGACTTACGAAAACTATCAACAAATTAGCGATTATCTATAATTTATAGTATATCTATTTCGTGTATGAAGATAATAGAAAATCCGAAAGTTATATTCTTTTTTTCGGTAGATCTAAATACAAATAAGCGACCCAACGGATCATCGTAAGCCTATTAAGAACAGTTTGTCTATATTGTTTTTTTTGGAAGACTAATCGTTACGTCGCTAGATGCTTGGGATAGTTCTATTCGCGTCTTATTTGATTTATTAACTTAAGTCGTGTGTCAAACTTTAATTTACCATTCTCTTTAAGTAATCCGTATTTCTTTTTCTTTTTTGTTTGGGACGTTGAAATAGGTAAAAAACAATAGAAACAACGCAAAAACACAAAATTCGAATATTTTTATACAAAAATTAGTATAATATTAATTTTAGCAATATTAAAAAATTACTCGCCATTTTACTCGGAAAATATTATATTTTCAAGAAAAAATAAAAAATTTAATGAATTTTGAAAAATGTTTATTTATTTTGAAATAATAGCCCCAAAGCTTGGATGCTGTCCAAGTGACAGTAACGGGTTAAACTAATGAATGGAAGTAACCTAGGCTGTACTTAGCCCTTACCAGTGTACTACCATCAGTGGTATACAGCAATATAAAAGGCTAAATTAGCATTCACTACTACTTGCCTAATTCAAATAAATGTTAAGTAAATTTTTTAAATCATAGTCGAGAACAATTCTTTCATTTATTTTACGTAGTTTTCTGCATATAGAGGTAAAAAGCATCCCCGAGTGTTCTGTTTTGCTTCATGTGATGATATTTGCCTCTGTGTGTATCAGCTAGTCATCAGCTTTGTTGGGTACGATGAACGAAATGATGATCACGATGACGAGGACGATGGTGATGGTGTGTATACTGTAGGTATTAATCGGGTGGAGAGGATCATTTCCTGTAGAAATATCAGAAAAATCCTCCTATAACGTCGGTTGGATGTATACTGCTGCTTTCAACGGATTTTTTTTTTCGTATCGTTCTGCTATACGTATTTTCTTTTTTTTTTGGGTGAAAAAAAAAAGCTCACGCAAATATATTTCTCTTCGCATCGTATCGACCACTCCCCTTGGTGATACTAGTATGGATGATGGTAGAAAATTTATTTTCTTTTTGTATATATGCTGCTCTGTACAGTTAGAAAATTCCGTTGAATTTGTGAAGTTCTGTCTTTTCCCAATTGTATATAATATTATGTGTTCAATTTTGTATGTCCACGATACCAGACAAGACAGATTTTACCATCCGATGGATAATTCAATTTCATAATTTTAAAAATCATTATATTTTTTTGAAACTAGATAAAAATAGGAAATGTTCGATGTAGCATTTGTGTTCAATTTTGAGAAACAAAATTTTTTAGTATAGTTTCACGGTTTTGTTTAAAGATAAATGAATTACCTTTATGAATTTCAAAATAATCTGAATACCAGTGGTATCAGTTATGTTTTAAAAAAGAAATTTTTCGTTTCATAAAAAATTTATTGTAATATAAAAGGGTAGAATACTTATTATTTGTATAAAAAATGGTCACTTTTTAGAAGTAATATCACGATTTTACTAGATTTTTTATACAACTAGCGTACAGATTGTTCAAGTGCAACCTCAACATATTTAAACAATATTCTGCAAACGATTTTGACATTATTTTAAATTGAAAAGACAAACAAGTGGAAATAAAAATTGACAGAATATATTGTTTAGATACTCGACAGATGCCTGACTATGAATCTATGAACTATTTTCCATAGATTTTCGTAAAGTACTCTAAATATGCTATCTAAATAAATCATAAATACATATATAATAATACCATGTGATTAATTATGTTTATTACAGCTGAAATTGTGCCGAATTTAACCAGCTTACGAAAAACTGTTTCAAATTAAAATTTTTTTAAAAAATTTTTCTCTTTTAGTTTAAAAGTTGGGTCATTGGATCCATTATACTCAATGGACTGATTTTAAACCTTAAAATTAGGATTCATTATATTTCAATGTAAGAAGCACGCTCCATTACTATTAACTAGAATTCATTCACTTACAATGAAAGAAGTACACTTTAAATAGAAAAATTATGTTTTTGCAATAATTATAGCCTTCTCTAAGATAACATAGCTATCGATTGTTGAAAGAATTTTTGAAATCGATTGAATAATTAATCAATATTAATTGTTGAGTGCTTGAAATTGAAGTGGTAACGTTGAGTGCGTGAAAACATTTCTCTGTATAAAAGATGCGGAATCCTAAAAAAATTAAAATAACAAATTAAAATAATATTATTATACTATTATGTAATACTGACATTTACTGATAATACATCAAATATATATATATGTCATATATTATATAATATGGTACATTAATCGTAGCTAGAATTTATATATTTAAGGATAAACGGCATCTTAAAACGAGCTCTTAAATTATTTTACTTTTAATTAACTTCACAATTCATAATAATTATTTCACATTCATTTTTATATAATTTTTTATTAGAACGAAATTATTAAGCGGGACTTCCAGTAAATGGAATGAGAAAAATTATCACGAACGAAAAACGTATGCCTTCTTCAATATAAATAATCTATATACATTTGTTCTGAATGACTGACTGTCGGTTCAGCGCACAGCCTATATCCCTATATCGCTGATTGTAGAGACCTGCAACTTGGAGGATGTGTTCTTTGTATGTCGTAGATATCCAATAATTTTCCGAAATTCTACTCCTAACGGGGTTAAAAATGGTGGAAAATTTTTAGATGAGAACTTGCATAAATTTGATCTTAACACATTGATTTATAAATGATATAATTTGTGTAATGGGAATTATTTTATTTTTCTTAAAAATGGTTAAATATTGGCGATAAAAAAATTTATTAGTGCTTTTATACGAAGTTTTCATCATTATATATAGAATGTTCAGAAACTAAGTCACCAAACTGTAGGAGCTGATTCTAAACATTAAATGCAACAATCATTTATTTTCTGACTCTCGTTTTACAGAAAATCCATAATTTTTGTGTGTTTTATACTAAAGAAGCCTGTAACTTCCGTTTTTTCGTTTTTCCGAGCTATAAAAACATTTAATAATATCGTCGAAAAGCTGATGAAATTTTCTACTTAAAACAACCGTACAACTTTATTTTTTATTAACTTTATTGGGTTTTACTACGCTGAAACGTAAAACTATATTAATCTAATTTTTCTCATGAAATTTCATTTCTGAAAACTATTTTCTATTCTAAATTCATGAAAAATATATGCAAATAATTTCTTTTCTAGAAATATATCAGTTATTGAGCTTGCTTTGATGAGTAAAAGCGTTTTAAATTATTGAAACTGTATTTATAATAAAAATGTTATTTGCATAATTTATAAAAATTGTTCAAATTGCTCTCCTTGAATGGCACTGTCTCAATCTTTACCACCGAATATTTTATTTTTGATAGGCCATCCATTTTTCAAAGGTGTAGATTAAGTTTGCTTAATCAAGGAAAGCAAATTGAATAATTTTAATAAATTTTTTCCTATAAATAATATAGTTTGAATAATTTGTGTTTGAAGTGTCAGGGTTCTTATAAAAAACGTGATTAACCCAAAAAATCGAAAATTGGGATTTTCTGTATAACGGAGTTTAGAAAATAATTCAATTTTATATTCTTTGGTGTATTTAAAATGTAAAATGAACTGTTACAGTTAATTTATTTCTTTTTTTATGATTCTTTTATTTACCAGACCAATATTCAAATATTATACATGGCATTTTTAAATAAGAATTTATTTCTAAACATCCCTATATATAACATGCATCATTATACCAGGGTAGATAATTTTGGAAAACAAAAAAAATTACTGTAGAATGAAACCAATTGGAAACGGAAGATAATATAATAAAAATGAAAGGAAAAATAAATTACGGGCGATCTGAGTTCGGGAATTAGGAGGGTAAAATTCGGTTTATCTGAATTTCCGGCAAAACTACAAGTCTTATGGAAAAAAGTTAAATGGCAAAGTTGTAGGTAATAAAAAGATCTACAGCTTTTGTATTTACACTTTTTTCACATAACCTCAAATGTTATGTGAAAAATTGAAATAACCAAGTTTTTGGTTTTTTATTTTTTTTCTCCTTAATTTGGTGAAAACTTACCTTTTTATGTTCCAAATACACTGTAAATTTTTTGATTTAAAATATTTATTTTTTCATATTATTTTGAATAAATATCGAAAAAGCACCCTAATTTTCAATCGAAAAATTTTGAGATTATGTGAAAAAAGTGTAAATTAAAAATTTGTATATCTTTTTATTACCTACAACTTTGCTATTTAACTTTTTTCCATAGGCCTTGTAGTTTTGCCGGAAATCGAAATAAACCGTGTTTTACCCTTAAAAACTCACCCCTTCCACACTTCCCGAACTCAGATCACCCGTAATTTATTTTTCCTTTTATTTTTAACATATTATCTTGCGTTTCCAATGGGTTCTATCCTACTAAAATTTTCTTCTTCTTTTTATCATTTTTTAAGACTTCTACTCTAGTCTACATGCCTGAGCTTTTTTTTTTGTATCTATGACTTTCTTCTGTCGATTAATTTGAACAATTTTGATATTTATATGTGCGAACTTGCAGTGTATATGATTTTTCAAATCCACTGGTAAAATTACAGCAATGACGTTTGAATTTTCATTAAAAAAAGCATTTTTCAATTTTCTTTAAATTCTCTTATTAACTGTTATTAAACTTAAATTAAAAAAAAAATTGATTAGATGAAATTTCAATACATACAAGTTTTTTTATTATCATTGGCGACAATTAATGTAATACCAATAAAAATCCGAATGTGAATTCATTATTTTGATATATCTGAATAAAGACACATAAATATGTAGATATAATATAATATGTCTCCATGTATTGCAATTTAATGTCGTTATAATTGCTTATAGATGAGAAACTTGATGATAATAAATCATTGAGCTAAAAAAAATGTTAACAAAACACATTTAATTTAAAAATTGTAATTGTTTATTCCCATTTCTGTTATATGCTATTATATGAAAAGAAATACTGTAATATTATTTCATTATCATTTTTACGATAATCATCAAATTATAGGTTTTTATAAGTTTTCTATAAGTATGTAATATATTTGGAGTTTTGAGCAAATCTTAGTAACAAGAATAAAAAATTTCTTATGAGTTCATGTGCTTGCGTTCCACAAATTACGAAGAAGTACTATTATTATTTTTTCTCAAATTTTCCGACTTAAATAATTATCAGTTTTTTTCAATTATAATTCCTAAGTGAATTACATTATTGTTAATTTTTGACACTTTTCAAATTTAAAAAAAGAATTAAATAGAATTTCTCGCAATATATTTATTTATTTTATTTGAAAATTTGTTTCCTACAGTTAACAACTAGTTTAACAAAGATAGAAAATATATGCTAGTTTTTTTTCTGAAGGATTTTTGAAGTAACTGATCTTGGCAAACATTTTATTAAAAATTAGAAATTACCAAAAACAAATTGAGTGAATTGAAAAAAATTGATTGTTTTATTATTATGTTTTATAATGCCGATTGTATATTGTCAGCGGAGCAAGCTCTGCAAATGTTGTGCAGATAGGCTGAAGAATCTAGGAAAATAAAGGAGTACTTTACATAAAGAACCGGGCATAGAAGTCAAAGTTATTATATTGCACATGTTGTAAAACCATGTTGTTTAATTATTAATGTATTTTTAAGAGAGCTTTTCAAGCTTCCCAGAGAAGAGGCACAGCAACAGGTGGTATACTAGAAAACAACTATTAAAGTGATCATATGCCAAAGCTTATTGATATTTATGACACACTGTATTTTCTTTTAATATGATCAAAGTTTTTTTGTGAGAAAATTATTTATAACTCATACGATAAATTTCGATAAGATTCGATATGCTTATCGATATCTATCGTATAACATACTGTATTTTCTTCTTATTATTTTTTTTACTTTCTACTTTGAGAAAATTATTTATTAATTTAATCTAAATTTGAAATATTAAAATAGTATGAAAACAAAATAATAATTTTCAATAACTGCATCAATGAATTTTTGAGAATCCAATCAATACTTGTTAATAAAAAAACTCTTGATATGGTTAATTTTGTGCTTTGAAAAAGTTTCAAATTTATACCAAATTTATTGGATGAAAAATTATTTAAGAAAATTTTGTTTTTTTATTTGCCTGCCTTTTTTTATTGGATATGAAAATATTTCAGTTGTGTTCGCCGCAACCTAAACTAAACTTCTAAAGGGTGAAAAAAGTCAATAGTTTGAGTAAAATTTGACTATATAATATATTCAGATCGATATACTGTATATATTTTGCATTTGACATTATTTATTTTGCATTTAGGATAACAAGTTTAGATAACAACAGAGTTAATTGTTTAGATACTCGACATATGATTGAATTTATTTTTTTGGGTCTGTATTATTATGTATATATATATATATATATATATATATATATATATATATATATATATATATATATATATATATATATATATATATATATATATATATATATATGTGCATAATAATAATAATAATAATAATGTGTATTGTTATTACCTATATGTGTTTATTAGCCAAATTTATGGTAAAATTATGAACTCAACATTTTAAATAAGTTGTTTGTTAAAAATATTATTTTTTGTATTTGAACTTTTCTTCTATCTTTTATATTTTTTAAAAGTTGGGTCAAGGATCTATTAGACCCAATGAAACGAATTTGCTCATTCACGAACTTAAATTCACTTTTTATGTTTCCAGTTTGCTATCTCTTTTGTTTTTGAGTTATCGTGATGACAGGCGGGAAGAGGGGCAATCGGAAATGGACTAATAAGGTATTTCTATGAACACTTATACCAAATTTTTTGGTGTGGTCAATAATTGGTAGCGTTACAAACTTTAGGAAAAAATTAATATGCTCTAATATATTATGTATGTCGAGTATAAAAATGAGGTATAAATTGAAATAGTTTTCAGATATATTTGAAATATTTATGTGGTATATACAGTTAAATCAGGAAATATTCTTGATGATTTATCTATTGAGATATTCGAATCAATTGCCTGAAATCATATTCTTCTTAAGATTGGTTACTGTTTATCCGTTTTTCTTTTTTACAATAATGATTATATAAGTAATATTTGATGGATTTATTTATAAAATATTGATTTGTTGATATATAATTTGGACGTACAGGGATGACAAAGACCATATAATATCTCACTCCAAAAGCTGAAAACTGACAGGGGTTTGTTGAACTTCCAAAAAATTTTATAATATTTAAAATAATTTTAGGATCGAGTTTATATATTATAAATTAAAGGAGCTATTCGTGAATGAAGCTGCGGGCACAGCTAGTACAATACTAAAGATAACAGATACATACACTTTAATATAAATAATTTTAAACATAAATATATAAAGTATTTTGTTGTAGCTGGTGATGTGAATATTTACTATATTACTTATAATGTTCACGTATTGTTGAATTCGATGTCATCATAATCGCTTATAAATTAGAAAATTGATTTGTTTTTATATCATCTGTATTATATTAGTAGAAAAGACCTTGGTTGGTATATTATTCACAAAACTTACGATGAAATTGGCTGATATATTTTCAGTTGAAAACATTTTGCTTCAGAATAGAGTTTACGTTTCTCTCTCTCGATATCAGTGAGTTTGTGTGTGTGTATGTATGGGTTTGTGTGTTTCTAAGAATGGCTGTGTATGAAAACAAGGACTGAAACGTTGTATGTAGTAACTTGATACTCTGTCTAAAGGGGTTGTTGTTTAGAAGGTGGATATGTTTTGATGATAAGAGGGTGGTGTACGAGGGTGTTTAGTATGGTTAGAGTATGTTTGGTTGTTATGTGTATATATGGGAGGGGTGGGTGTTCATTTGATGCGGTGGTAGATTTGTTGGGTGGTGAAGTATATATATATATACATATATATATATATATATACATATATATATATATAGTTGTTTGTAGCTAAATGGGTGATACGGTGTCTCATACCATGTATGGGATTTGTGTGACTATATCGTGACATGGGGAGACCTTGTGTGACATACACGCACATATAACTTTAGTGCTCATACTCTTCATATATTCACAATACGGGGGTAGTTTACTTTGCTGCTTGTTATATGTGTACAGTTTGCGTTATATACAAAGTACTGTAGTATGAGTTTGGTTTCTGTTATATACGTACGCTATAATGTTGAGAGAGTTGGGCGTTCAATATGATGGGGGTGGGTGGGTTATAGAATTGTGGAAATAGAGGTTGTCTAACCATTCATACACAAGAGTATGTGTATTATATGTGTAGGTAAGGGATGAATTTGAAATTGTCAATATTTTTGTAATAATTATTATTATTATTATTATAGTCCAATGTAGGGGAAAATTTTCAATATTTGTGTCTATTATATTTTGGATATAGATTAGATCAATAAGAAATCATTTCGTTTATTTTCTTATTATTATTAAAAAAAATTGTATTTTATTGATTGGTTTGACAGATGAAAAAGAATTTGTATGTTTTGAATTAATTGATTCTAATCTCTGAGGGTTATACATCAATAGTTAATTGTGCAGTTTCATGTGCAGTAGCGGATTTAAGTTTGAAGACGACCTAGGATCGGGACAATATATGGCACCCTTTTTAGATATTTCAATTTTTAGTACTTGCCTGATTAATTATTTTAACAAAGAAATTCTACCTTCCAAATGGTACTAAATGTTTCGATACTAACAGCGCAATAAAATAAACTTTAAAATCTGGTCTTACATTTTACAGAAAACCCAATCAATTTTTAATTTTAGTCATCTTGAAAATGTTGGCGCCCCTCAAAATTTGCCGCCCTAAATCCGCTACTGTTCATGATATCATATAATCGTAGCCGTTTTATAAAATAAAATTTACTATTTTAACTATTATAGCTGACTAGAAATTTGGTAGATATTATTCAGATTCAACAGATTCATGTTATTTCATACATATAGTTACTATAAGTATTAATTTTACTTATCTATTATGTTATTATCTTGGATCAGATTGATTATATTAAGCGTTACGATAAATATGATTAGAAAACTCTAGTCGATAGATTAAAATTTTTTTTAAAAGATAAGTACTTGTGCTCCTAATAGATGCTTTAAGTTTTTTTACACTGTAGCAAAGAGCTTTCGTAATAAATGACAAAAATATTCTTTTCTGAAGTCCATACATCCAAATGTGATTTTCAATCGATTTGATTTGCGATACAATATTATAAAAAATACCAGTAATCTAATCGTCGTTAATCCAATTATTTAATTTTCCATATTATTAGAACGTTTGTCATAAATATCACAGGTTTTAACCAATTTGTTAACACTATCTATAACACAAAATAGTTAAAAAAACGTTTTAGAAATTGTCTTTTTTATATCACTTTAAATAGAACTATGATACTATAATAATAACACGTTTGTTTTAATAACAATTAGGTTTTATAATAAGTAGGTTTTATTGGACATTAAGGAGGTTCATTAAAATATTCTTATTCAAAATGCCATTGAATAAAATCCATTTTCGGGCCTTTCGTCCAGGTAGAACATATATCTAATAGATTTTACTGTCAACAACTCTAACAAATGAGTTGAAGGTGGAGGATAAATTTAACGTGATCGGTTTTAAGAGATTCCAAACCTTGTGAGTGTTCTTTAATTTATTAAGAAATCTACTTCATTAATTGGATTTGTTTTTATATAAACTATAATGATCCACCTGATTCCCATGATAGGGCGATAAATACAGATGTCTATTGATTCCGGAAAATATATTGAATAAAGATGCATTCGTAGACTTATTTGCATGTTTCATGAAAAGTAAACATTTTTTTGGTTCAAGATTGTATTGTGACTTAAAATGAATTAGTTCTCTTAAAAGTATTGAGTCAAATAAATAAAACAATATTATGATACAACAAGCTTTGACGTAAAAAATACTTTTAAAATAGATGCTATTTTACATTAAAAGGTAAACATTTTTGTAGTACCTTAATTTTCATACCCAGGCATATGTATTACATGTCGTAGTATATCAGTTCTAGAAAGTTGAACTCTAGCAAATATTGAAGTTACTAATTAAATTTTGGTATAGGTGTTTATAGAATAACAAAATAAGTTTACTTTTGGTTGCGTATTTTGAACCTAAAAAATGAGTTTAAGTTCATGAATGAGCCAAATCGATCCAATAGATCCATTACTCAACTCTGGAACTATAAATGAAAGAAAAATTAAATACATCAAATGTTTGCCTTTTAAAACAAACAACTTGAAAAAATAATATGTTTAATATGGAGCATTTTGAACTCGAGTGTACTTTGTAGTATTCCTCTTTGGTTCGTAATGTTTGAGCCTAAGACGTATAATAGAGTATGGTTGGATAAGGCCATTTAAGGTCGAAGGCAAAAAATGATTGTTTAAGCCATACACTATTTACAATTAAAAGTTTTTTCAACCATAAAAAGAATTATTATAACAGACTTATTTTATCAATAAATATGAATCTAGTAATTTAAGTCAGAAGAGAACAATTTTTAATAATTCTAGGAATTACGGATATCACATACTTGACTGTATACCCCCTGTATAATATGATAGAATATATATATATATATATATATATATATATATATATATATATATATATATATATATATATATATATATATATATATATATATATATATATATATATATATATATATACAGAACAACATCTATACACAACACACTCATATAACTAAAACCACCGGATGAAATCATCACTCATACCCCTCATATGCTTATAGTATAGTAACCCAACTAACTACACCCTATACTTTACCCTTGCCTCTTCTGTATATGTGTCCTTCCCATTCCTGTTACATATAATGTGCCTCATTCACAGTACATACATACACATATACATGTATATATAGATAGCTCTCGCATATAGAATGTACGTATAGTAACTACGCTCAACAACGCTCTATAATATAGCTCCAACATTTATACACAACAATCATCCTCTATCTGTGTACCTCTAGTTTCATGCATGTAATAATACCTACATAGGTATATAGTAATAGTACTCATCATATTATATATACCTACGATTTGTTATGGAGTCTAGTTATTGTTCCATATATTTAGGCATAACCAGCCATATACTAACAACAATATTTTAAAATAATAATTCCAATAAATAATAATACCAAATTCTATTCTATTATGTGTGTGTGTACGAATATGTAATTATTATTATTATTGTTATTATTTAATAAATAATATACATTTACATACATAAAAAATTAATCTATTAAATAAAGTATTAGGTTGGGCATTAATTAAGTCACTGACAATTATTGTTTTATATGGTTAATTATAATAACTTTGTTCAAATATTATAAATATTTGTTTATATAATCTTCAGACTAACATTGAAAACAAATTTCGATTATGAAATGAATAAATACTTATGATCTTTATAAATACTACTTAATAACGCTAAGTACAAATAAATTTTTTTAATATTATAAAGAACTGTCCTTTTATTTATAGTAATCGCTTTAAAATATTTGAATATCGCTTATTACAATATTTTTTTTTTAGAAATATATTCATTCTATCTTCAATTAAGGGTTTTTTGGATTATGAAACTCGATTATGAAATTTGGTATATACCCATATTGATATGAAAACGGAGAGTTGGTTGAATAATTTTTCACGAAAAAAATTTCTAAGATAAAAATCTGATTGTATATTGTTTCGAGAGGTTTTTCGAAAAAAACTCTTCGGATTGTTTGCGAAACTCTTTTATATGATGCATACCAAATTTTATAACTTTTGGATAATTATTTTTTAGTTATTTAGGCACGAAAATTAAAAATTTTTATTATGAGTGTGATTATTACAGAGGTCTCTATTGCCCTTACGAAATCTTTGACTCTATAATTGTTTGCAATTAGTTGCTTAATGTGACGTTTTGTAACAGACCATATAATCATATTTCAAATTAACAATTCCTATCAATAATTATAGCAAGTCATAATTATTATGAGTAGGAATATTTAATTAATGTTATTATTAAAAAGAAAATTTACTCACACAAAAAATAATCGATTGCAGGGATTAGTTTACTGACAATTATTGTTTACTTTATGTGTGGATATTTGTACGATATTTGTAAGTTCAAAGGCTATGTTTGTCATTGGGTGCATTTGGATTATTCACGTATCTTTCACTACAAACATAAATTATTGCTTATTATTTAATTCGCTGCATTGCTTATATGGAAAACTTAACTAGACTTAACTTTAGTAGGACTGAAACTATCTTTAGCTACTACCACTGAAAAAATATATATTGAAATTATATGACAAAAGGCCATCAGATATTAATTGCTAAAAAATAAAGAAACAGCTGAAGAGTTTAAGGAGTCTTAGGTCTATTAAAGTTATTTCATAGTCTCTTAGTATAAAAGTAGTTTAATAGCCTGTTAACAAGTAATTTTATGAATAATTTTTAATTAATTTTGTTGTATTTATTGAGATATCAGGCGTTTTTTTAAAATAAAAATTATAATAAAAATAACTCTTTATTAATTCTTTTAAGAACTATGTACCTACGCATCGAATATGTCAAGAAAATAATAATAATAGCAAAAAAATAAAATAAAATAAAATAACAAAAATTAATAATAAATATTTGTGTTAAATATTAATTAATAAAATTTTTGTGATAAATAAATTTTTTGACTATAAATTAAAGAAGAATTGATTAGAAAATATTTGTTATATACAGAGCTATGCTAACGAACTTTTTATTACCTCAAAGTTTGATGTTCTAATTTACTGATAATGCATTCCCTGAATTTTCAAAATAGCATGATTTCAATCCTAATCCTTACTGAATTTGTTTTCTAATCAATTTCACATCTTCTTTTGCTTGCTTGTCGCTAGATTTTTTATTTGCTCAAAAATGCCCTTAAACTTAACGAACAGATAAACCAAGAGATTCGCTATATAAGCAAATGTTTTATGTTTCTACAATATTAAATAATTTACGTAAATTTTTTACAGTACTCCTCGGATTGTAAAATATCCTTTTAGAATAATAATAACAATACTTTGTTGAAATCAATGTTATTTTTATGATTAATTATAATAATTGAATATATTAATTAATATTAATATGATATATAATTCATGATCACATTAGAGCAATGGTATTATGTGGGATTATAAATGTACACCACTTTGTATTAATAACAAAACACAGTATGATAGTTGTTGGAGTATAAAGTTTTTTTTTTTGTGATGGTGTGAGTACGAAAAGGTTCGAAAATCACCCAACTTTGTCAAGAAAAAGAAGAGGGTTAGTGTTGTGTTGTATGTATCTACGTACTAACGTTACCACCGGTTCGACCCTCTATGTGAGTGTCCGGCGCCGAGGATCAGTCGTACATATATACACAAATATACCGTGTGTACCGTGTGGAAATCATTCTATAAGGATTAATTTTTCTAAGAGTGAATAAATTTCATTTTAAATACAATGTTGAAGGATATGACAGACATGGAACGGCTCTGGTGACAATTTTTAAATTCATGCCTGTGTTTTGTCTAGGAAGTTAAACAATGGAATTGTTTATTCAAGTTATCACGTATCCGACCAGGCGCTACCATGACCTCCATGAATCCTGTCCCCACCGGGATCCGCGATTGTATCTGACAACCTAACACCATTGTCGACTAGTTTAATGTACTTTCTGCACGAGGCCCTATTGGTTTGGTATTTGTTTTATTATGCCATAGATTTTGCATTTTTGTATATTTGAATAATTAAAATAAATAATAAAAATATATAATGTATAATAAAAAATTTCCAATTATTTGATTATAAATTAAATTTTTAAACCTTTAAATTGTTACTCATAACAAATCTTGCAAACTTTTCATTTTATAACAATTTATTATCTTTCTTATCTGGTAAGATTTTTATTTTATTCATATTTATCAAAATCACCATTAGTTACTTGGCTTTCATACGGTCATGCAAAGTTACGGGTTAGGCCTTTATATATTTATTTGTACCTAACACCTAAATACGAATTTTCGAACATTTAAATCACCAGTTTTACAAATAATTTATTTAATAATAATATTAACGTAGATTAACGTACGCTCTATGGACCATAGAACGGGACGCAGATAATTTATACGACCAGGGACTGAAATAAGTTTTTTCTCTACACTTTATATGAGAAGTTAGTGAGATTTTCACATTTAATGTATACAAAAAAAATACCTACTTATTAAATGAAAAGTTGGTAAGATTTAATGTATACAGAAAAATACTTATTCGGACGCCACTATCCCAAACGATTCTTCTAGTCCCTGCTGTCATAAGAGTCCCTTAAAACGACCGAAGCAAGGATATGAGTACTATAATTAAAAACTATCTTTTCCATTGTTAAAAAAGTAATTTATACACCAGGAATAGAGTCAATCACTGGGTCGGGTGTAAAAAACTATCGTTCATCAAAGTCCATAATACAACCATTAAATTTAATTCATTATATTTAACGGTTTGTCAATTCAAAATTTCGTATAAATGAGGAAGATTGGACTGGTTATACTAAATGTTATATTTATTTTAAGTCTAAAGTTTGTAACGGTAGGAAATATCAAATGAACAAACAAAATTTTGGTGTGTTCATAGAACCATCTAATTAGTCAATCCGCATATTCGTGTGTCTGTTCGTCCATCCATGAACACGATAATTCAGAAACAAAAAGAGACAAGGAGTTGAAATTTTGGTGACGTACTTTAGGTAAAGAAAGTCCGCGAATTTGGCAAAAACGGTTTATTGGATCCAATGCATCCATGATTCAATTTTTGAACCATTAAAGACAAAAAACAATCAAACTCTTTTTTGAAACATTCTTTCGTGAAATGTTTAGATTTCAAAATTTTCATTTATATTATGAAATGATATATAATTTCTATATACATATTTTTATAATATAGATATTTTAAGAATGCTTATCATTAGAAATAGTGCAAACATGGATACTGATTCATGTGTTGAGTATCTAAACAATTAACTCTGTTATTTGTTATCTTCACTTGTTTTATTAATTGCCTAGCCTCTAAATGAAGTATTTTTAGTACATAATTTAGCTGGTGCAAAACGGTTTCGTAGCACCCAGTAACTAGCTATGGTAGTAACACAGGATGAGAATGAGTATACTCACCATTATAATACCTTCTTTCTACCAACATAACTTCCCTTTCATGCTACTGCCGACTCTCAATCCACACAAATACACAACGTCACAATCGTTCCGTATATATAAAACTTACTGAAACCTGTGTAGTGCCTCCATAGTATAACCGTCTCCTTTCCTTGGCAGATGGTTATATAAGGCTGAGTGCACACTACTGTACAAAAGCTTTTGTGTTCACACAGATTTGTCTTTCGTGAGTGTGGAGTTATAAGTTCATTTCTACCTCATATCATTACTATAAAAAACTATCTATTATATGAAACCATTTTTTTTTATAATAAGCTTACTTCAAAAATCACAAGATTTTGAGATATGTCGTTGATATGGCTTTTTTCAAGTTCATGACTTAAAGCATTCGACGACTTTGATAGAAAAGTTTCATTAAAATTTTCACCTCTATTTGAAAACTTCAAAATTTTTCTTGTTCGAATTAATTTAATTTGCAAGATATGTTTTTGCTCTAAATGAGAAAATGTACTACAACTTGCTTTATATTGTCTAAAAACTTTCAAATTTTCGTTTTATATCAGTAGAGTTGCAGCAAAAATAATAACAGAATATAACACAAATTATTTGTGGGATATTAAACTTTTTTGAAGACTTTTAAGAAAATTTTAATGTATTTGCGATTTAGAAATAAATGAAATTTGACACACATCGGTGTAAATAAATATGTATATAATTTACTGAAATCAGTGATAATTTATTATCACTGATAAAGATTAATATTATCAGAATTAAAAATAAGCATCAAAATATTAAAAAAAATTTTATCAGTTAAAATATTGATCTGGTTTATTAAAATTTAAGCTACATTAAATGTAATTTAAAAAATTTTTTAATTAAAAAAATTACATAAGTAGTATCTGATCCGTTCATAATTATTAACATTATTACACAAAATACATCAACACATATACTACATACAAGACATTTTTTATGAATATATTTTGAATTTTCCTATTATAAACTTTGTATGTCAATTTAATTAGCATAATTCCACTCTTTATTTTAAAAAAATATTAAAAATTAATAATCTCGTGACATGTTTCGGTCTGTACAACCATTTTAAAACACTACACTGGTTGTACACACCGAAATCGAGTGAACACTCAAATTTTCTCTAAAAATGGTTTTCTTCTTTTTTTGAAAAGTTTTCTTCAGTCATTATCATGGAATTCCAAAAAATAAAGCTCTCTTTAATAAAATTGTTTATGTATACAGTTTAAGACAAAATACATCGTTTTTCGTTTTTTTTTTTTTTAATCGAATTTTTTTAACCTCTAGAAAAATTTTAATTGGTTCTTTATATCTATTTTAACACGTTATTCTTTAATCAATTTCGAATTCTCGTGTAGGTATACTGACAGACAGATAAACCGAAATCGAAATGAAAAAAATTTACCTAAAGTACCTACTGTTCCATTGATAACGGCCGTTTGTATATGAACACAATTTTTATAGTGAACTTATAAAAATTCGAAATAAAGAATATGTATATGTAACCAAAATTTATTGTGTTCACAAAATAGACCAGTCTAAAAAATAATTTTTGAATAAAATTATAATTAAAATATCTATATTTAATATAAATAACTAAATAATTATATTTAAAATGTAGAATATAACAAATTAAAGAAAAAAGAAATATTTAAATTTCATACAAAACTTTTTTCTTTGACCAAATTTTTTCGAAAATATTACAAATTAAAATATCAACTTATAAAAAATAAAATATCAAACTGATTGGGCTTTTTTAAAACTGAAAAAGTATTTGATGAGAAGAACCAGATTGGATGATGGATGGGATTTGATTATTCTTTTTAAATTAACACGAAGTGAATTTACAGTTTAATGTTTCACAAGAAGCGAATCATGACGTCGTTATGAACTCTAGTAAAATAGAACAACAAGGCAGATAAATTTGAATATAACAGCCACAGGCAACAATTGTAAATGAAAAGTGTTTTATTATGCCATTAGAATTGACCTGAGAAACAAAATACGGTCGAACGCATAATAATTAGATTTTATTTGATTAACCACTGCTGTAGTATAAATAGTAGTGTCATGTTATAATTAAAATATACAATGCAAAAATATAAAGAAAAATATCAATCGACTGCCGATCATCAATCAAGAGGTGGCATATTTGTTTTAAACAATTAGTAATGTCGCTAGAAACCTCGCTTTTTTTCATTTGAATGTTAACGGCCTTTTTTCAGTATTGTGTTTATACTCGCATACGCTTATCAATTGTGCTTTTGTAAACAGTTAGCGTTGAATAAAAAAACATATATTCAATTATTTACTATATTATGTAATAAACGTTATTCAAGAGAATTTTATAATTTATGTTTAATATTTAGACATAGCAACTCAAATTATTTCGTTTGTTTTTGTATCTATTTATCTATGTAGTTATTTATGTTTGCTCCGCTGTAATTTTCGAATGCATTGTTTGATTTTGATAAAATTTATTAGATATATTTATGACACTCAGAGAATTTACTGTGCAAATATAATTCCCTCCGTCTTGGAAAATCTCTATGAAATTAAATTCTGTTTACATTTTGCCTTTGAGACAAATTTTTAAAATTCCAACTTTTGTACTATACTTATTACAAATATTCTATTATTTTGTAACTGATGTGAAATAAAATAAAATAAAATTGGGAAATGAGAAAACTTTAATTTTTCTATTGCATCCCCATCACTTTTAGAAAAAAATCTCCAAAATTACCTACACTTGATATTGCACTCCCCTCCCACCTTCCTCATTTTCTATACAATTTAAGAAGGTGTGGTTGATTGAACTTCCTCTGTTGAAAAGTCCTTAAAAATATCTACTTTTTTCTATACAATCAATGAAATAAAATGAATAGGAGAAATTTATGTTTGTTTTGACCACCCTCCCTTTTTGTAAAATCAAAGAAGATGTGGTTTTTGGTTCAAATTTGATTTTTGTGTCAAATCTCATATATATGGGCATTCCAGATAATCTCTTTACCAATAAATTCTATTAAGCTGTATGATAAGCAGAGAAGATGTATATTCTCACATGAAAAGTTTGAAGTGAACTAGTGTGTTACGATTATACCTCAAAGTATGCTTTGAGGTAATTTGATATTAGTTTTTTTCGCACAAAATTTGCTTGCTTTGTAAAATGTACTTATATATGCTAAAATGTACTTATATATGCTAGATTCTAAAGTCTCCAAAAATATCGAATATTTATTAATGGAGCTTCCTTTTTGGAATCCTTTTTCTTTCATCAAAAATTTTCTATTTCTACCGAATGATTCAAAGATTCGTTCATTATACTCACCACAAGTTTTGTTGAAAAAGCACGTATATAACATATACCAGTATTGCTGCTAGAGGTGTTTAATTACTGATACAAGGATATATTAATATGTTTCAAGGATAGATTAATTATATATTTTTAGACCCAAATTTTATAATACTCTTTTAATTTCAATTAAAAAAAAAACAATCTTATAAAATCACATAGTTTGAAATTAATGAAACGTTTTTTAGGATTTCGAATTGTTTTGAAAAGATCTTCATTTATGATATGAAAAAATTGTTATTTGTAACGTTTTAGAAAAAAATTTCAAAATTATTGTTCGAAATATATTTGTGATAGTAGGTAATTAGAAAATTTTATTTCCAACCACAGACGTTGAATTCATAATTGTGGAAAAATTACTTAAAAGTAACTACTTAAGACAATTAAAGACTCATTGAAACTTTGAGTATAATCAGACTCCAGCAAAAACTTAAGTGTTGATGGTTTTGAAAATTGATTTACGTAGAAATTAATGTAGAAAATTTTTCAAAATAAAAATGTTCGATTTTGAAAAATTCACTTCTTCCTCCATATAATTAAGAAGATATTAATTATCAACAGAAAATATTCATATTATGTTTTCAGCGTTTTTGCCCCCTCTTTCCTATGTGTGAATACTCCCAAATGTACGAAGAAACTTTGTACCATTAAAATATAATTACTTTTGATTTCTTAACATAATATTGATGCCTAAAAAAAATCTGGTTCATATAGTTCATTTATAATACAAGATATATCTATTATTCGTGAATATTACATTCGTGAATTTGTGGTATGTTAATATGTAGAATAGTGGTATATACTAGATGTTCAGAAACTAAGTGACCAAACATTAGGAACTGTTTCTACATCTGACATACAACCAACAAATTATTTTGAATTTGTTTTAATTAATCCATTTTGAAGAAAATCCATATTTTCGAATATTTTAGACACACCACGTTTTTTAGACTAAAGATTACATTCAAAATTTTTGAATTTGTTAATTAAACTTATTGATTGTAGTCCAGCTTTAATATCTAAAGGCACTCCAAATAATAATTCTATTCATTTTTATATAGTTTATTTATCAATTAAAATACACCATACGTTTCGCAAACTCACTACATAGTACTCCTATTTAATTTAAATAATAGAGGAATTGACACAAAAAATGAGACTTCTTCAATCTCTAATGTAATATATAATTATTTGTGCACGAAAATTATAAAAACTATAATGTTTATTAATAGCACTCTTAATATATACTCATATTATTTTTATATACTGTTAGGATTTACATCAATTTCACTTATAATGAAATCTTTGTATTGTAGAGGTTACAGAATCATCAACACGTTCTCGTTTTTGGTCAACAGTGAGCAAACGCGGAACCCACTTTGAACAGGGCTTTCTCATAGTCAAATGCTCATGCTATATAAAGCCAACACGTTCTTTTGATATCTTTACGATGTCAGCTAACTCACGCAACTTCACTTTTCAATCATTCAAAACGATTTTGTGGATTTTTTTTATGTTTTCTGGTGTTACCGCCTCATTTGGACGTCCACTGCGTTCTGCATCATCGGTGACTCTACGACCACGTTTGAATTCAGCAAACCAACGTTTTATTGTTGTTTCTGATGGAGCGGAGCCCCCATAACACTTTTGATGCCATTGCTCCGCTTGAACGGTATTTTTCCCATCAAGAAGCAGCGTAAAATTAAAACACGAAATTGTTTTTGATCCATTCTTTTGAAAATAACAAAAGTAGCGTCACTCTTAGCACAATAACTCACAAACTAATGAATAGAATATCATGAAATTTTAACAGCTGTCTTTTGAAGGTTAGTATTAACTGAAAAAAAGGTGACTGCAATAGAACTAGCACCATCTATGTGTTAGGCCCGGGACTTTTCAGTCCATGTAATAAGTAAGAAACAAAATAGCAAGCTAATTTTGGTGACGTATTTTAGAGATAAAAAGTTTTACTCTTCCAGGGTAGAAGGTATGTTTCAAAATAAAAATCAGACAACCTCGAACTGGGAAATTAAATTTTATCGAAAGGGTTTTCTTAAATAAACAATCAGATTACTCAGATTCCGGCACATTTAGTCACTTATTAAGCCTATTAAAGAGCATCTTATCTGAAATTATTAATATCAATTTCTATTTTTAAAACCCATTTATTTGGTTTTTGTAACACTTAAAAATTTTGTTTGAAGCTTTTTACTATCAAAAGTCAATGTATGAGAAAGCAAGGATTTTGGTAGAATAATGATCCCAAGAAAATTTTTAAAAAAACCAACAAAAAAATGAACGCAAAAAAAATCTGTTCATAAGAATTTTCGAAATTAAAAAAATTGTTACACTATCCCTAGGTAAGCCTTACACCAATCACGACATGGATATGTATGATATGTAATGCTTCCGGGCACTCTTTCTCCACCATATAAATATTTTTTTTTTTTAATTTATTAAAACTGGCTTCAGCTAATTCAGCCATATAGCCATTAACCAAATAAAGTAAACATATCAATATACATAATATTTATACTATACATTAAATAAATAAATTAAAATTAAAAGAATTCTTACATAAGATAATAACAAAAAAAAAATATTTAAAAAGTAACAAAAATTTACAAAATTTTTAGGTTTACAATAGAGTTTACGTATAATTCGTAGACAAAAATAAAGAATAAAATTGTGAATATTTTGATGTAAGCAAATTAAATTTAAATTATGATTTTGGATTTGTTGAGAAAGGTGCAAAGACTGAAAAGGATTTTTGTGTTATTAAGCGATAGTATATGTGGAATATTGTAAGGACCAAAAACACCATATTAATATTATACATAAAAAAAAAGAAAAAAGTTGGCCATTTTTATGTTTGAGACATCCAGTATGTATATATCGATCAATTAGAACGCAAAAGCAAATATTCATGTGTGTTAGTTTAGTTGATGAGTAAACACTTTGCCAATATCATCATCATCACTTGAACTGAGTTTACCAAATATACAGCGAAAGGTATTGGAATCGGAATAAAATATCACAAATCAAATGTTTTATATTATTCTTTACTTAAGTTTCCATGGCATTTTAAGTGAACTAATAGCCTAAAATAAAATTAAATCCTTTGAAGCATATTTGCTCTATGAAATAGTAAGCCAAGGTATACTGTTTGAAGGTATCTGATTGATTAATAAATATAATAAAATTAAAAAAAAAAATTGTGTTTCAAAAAAGTCGCTTTTCAAATCACGAACGAAAAGGTCATATGCATAAAATTTTCAAACAAATTTCAAAAGAAATTTTGTAATAAAGATTTACTTTGTTTTTTTATAAGTCAGACATTGATTTCCAAATAAAAGACGTTACAAGCAATTATTGTTTTAAAATTTTAATTTTACTATATAAATTTTACAACAAATATTCTCAAATAGGGGCTATATTTTCCTGACGTAATTTTGAATAGCTAACTTTAGTATTGGAATTTAAAGTAAGATCTTAGTATCATAGTCATTATTATATATTTAGACTGAGTGCAAACAGTCCTGCATGCCATCAGCTTTTATTTGAAAGGGGTGAGAATTGGGTTGGGTAAAATGGATGAGTTAGACATAAAATTTCAAATGAAAATTTTAGATCATTATATTTTGCATAGAAAAGATTCTTTTGTATTTTTTGGCTGTTTTAAAAAAATTTCTGAGGTAGCGTTTTCACACACACACACACAAAGAATTTACATGTATATAATGTTGATGTGAAACTTCTAAGCACTCTAATTTTAATAAACGCCAAAGAGTAAAAGTTTTAGCTCAGCAAATTTTTATTTGAAGTTGTTTTCAATATTTTACCCTTTTGACCTAACCCAATTCTCTACTCTTTTAAATGTATAAAATCTGATAGCGTTCAAGACCCATTCATGGCATACCATGGTTTTCATACTTACCATACTATGATTCATCATTGAGAGAATTTAAATAATTAATTAATAGCCGAATACTGTTAATCAAGCATCTGTTGCAGTTGTAAATTTTATTCATATATAATCAAACCGCTGCAGTTATGGTCCAATAATATAATTCCGAGAGTGAATTTTCTATAGAAAGTGTCAATTATTATCTACTAATATTAATTCCAATTTTAACTAAGAGATAGTGTCTCTTGTAGATAGAAAGTCAAAGATTTTTATATAATTTAAGTCTTGAGTAACAAATACAATAAGAAGTTTTACTGTAAGAAAGACTAACATATACTAACATACATCACACATATAACGTTTATATTTGACTATGTGAAAATAACGGGCGATGAAAATCATTTTGCGCTGTTAAAACAAAACTAACGTGAACAACTAGAACAAGAAAACTTCATCCATATCAACGCCACCTACAAACGAATGATTCTCAACTATAGTTTTCAGAGTGTATTTTGCTCTAGTCGTCAAGAATGAGTTTTCATAGTACACATAGATACCATATATATAGAACTATCCATAACGGTAGGATGAATACCACTTCCCATCCTCTCGAACAAAAGTCCTATTTGCCTCACTAGCCTGCCGAGAGAGTTCTATAAGGCAGCTTGTGTTGTTCTACAATGAATATGATAGAATAGAAAAGCAAATGGTATGAGAAAGTAAAGGAAGGTATTCTTCAAAAACCACCCCCATATCGAAGGATGAATGCTTTTGCCTATGGATAAAAGTTCTCATACCATATACACTTACATGATGACACCATGGCATGTACGCTCTCTGTAACTATACCCAAACACATCAGTACTACTCCTTTCTCCAGCTCATACTGACTCATACTTCGACTTTGTTATTCACCTACTGAACGATGTACTATTACTACTGCTAGTACTAACGTAATAGCAGTAACCCAACACAACGCAACCATCAGTATAACAGAACATAACATTCGTAAAAGCATAGAGGAGAATGGTATGAGGTGGGTATAGCATACAGAAATGGTATATGAAACTTTTTGAGGATGAGTGTTGGTTGGTTACTTGCTTGTGTGGGTTGAGAATTTTGGGTTGTGTAAAAGGAAATAGTATCGGAGTGGTATGGGGTATACAGAGATGGTTGTAGTACTTTTGGAGACTTGAAGAGCTTTGGACATTTGTGTGATATCTTGCAGACATTACTGCATTCTCAAACTACCATATTATACTCAGTAGTCAACCCCATATCTTTTTCACTCCCAATTAAACCAGTGGTACTTTAAATATGTATATATACTCACAATATACTTCAGGGCTCATGTGTTTGACACATTAATGTGTTCAATTCACAATATGAAGTTATATGATGAGTTTATATACTTTCTTTGGTCAATATTTCATATGAAAATTTTTATAATTAAAAAATTTACCTTTTCTGTATGGCTTATAGCAAATTTATTATTTTATTTGATGTGTATTTGTTTTTATTGTAAACTAATTTTTTGGACAATATAACGCCAAATATTATTGGCTCATTACTATCGACTGAACTAAACTATAGTACGATTTTCGATCGTAAACATTTTCATTAATCCTCTTCATTAATTAACGTCTTTGATTAGACTTCTTACAGACTACAGTTCAAATGCTAAAATAAATAACAAAAACACTAAAATGTTCATGGTATCATCATTTCGAACTGACGCAACATGTTGTGGTAACTAGTTAGCCGTTGCCTAGAGATTAGAAACAAGACAAGTTGCATTAAAATTTGACTTGTGCCTTGCGTCAGTTGGTTTATCACACTGATATTCGCATGTGAACCTGTGTACTATTAATAGTTTTACAGACTTGAATTTCCGGAATCAGTTGTTATAATACCTTGTTCATTTTATAAATACAAGTTGATAATTTTGAAATTACATTGAACTGGAAATTGATTTGAATACTTTCAGAAAATTTCATACCACATTTAACCCTAATGATTTGGGTGACCTTTCTTGTAAAAACAATGATAAGATAACAAAATATTACTACATAAAATAAATATAAAAAAGTTTCAGAATACTGTTGTAGAATTTTGTTTTAGTGAATGTGTCTATAAAAAACCAAAAAAGCAAAAAATTATCAAAAAACAAAAAAATAAAAAATAATGATTGCATGCCACTGATGAAAAAGTATTTTTCTCTTTGGTGTATACATACCGTGTGTTTATTCTATTTCATGATAGTTGAAAATATTAGTTTTATAAAAATATTTACGTGATTAGGTCTCATATTATAGAACAGTTTTTCATTTTATGTAAAAATAAATGTTTTTTTATAAAGCATGTATTTGAATTACTATTCTCTTCAAATCTATCACCATTGGAAAAAAAAATGTTTAATTTGTGTCACAGTTATCCTGGATAAAACAGTCAAAATATTATTCGGTGCCAATTTAAGGAAATAGGGGGAAAGGCAAATAACATTGTCTAAGAAAATTGTTTTTACAAATACTCACTCAATCTTAATATAAAAAATATCATTAAAACGTCATGTTTATGGTTGTCCCCAATGAGCTCCTAGATTTATTTTCACTTAAAAGATAGGATAGTTTTAATCCCGATTATCTTCTTTATTTTTTTTTTTTTGCAAAATTAACGATTTTCCTACTTAATTATCTATAAGTCCCATAAGTTTCAAACAGATGGCCGGAATTTTTATCTAGGTTCGGTAGGCATCCAATTGATGTCAAATTTTAGCAGTGTGTGACATGTCGTTTCATGGATTTTTTTTTATATAAAGAATCGAGTGAGTATTTGTAAAAACAATTTTCTTGGACAATGTTACTTGCGTTTCCCCTATTTCTTAAAAGTGACAGCGAATAAAACTTTGAAGGTTTTTTGAATTCGATGTAGAATGATTCGGATAAATATATTTACCTTATAGAGTAAATCGTCAAAAATACCAATATATAAGCTAAGAAGATGCAGTTTTTTGAAAATAATGGTAAAATGGATTGAAATACTAAGAAAATTGTTACAGCAAAGCTTGATTGGATCTGGTAGTAAATACATATATTTAACTTAATTTTTACTAAACACATAATTTAATTAAATTCTTACTGAAATGTTTTTTAAAAATTAGTTTATAAGAAAATGACTTCAAAAAATTCTCCGTTTATATTACTGTAAAGAGAATATTTTTGATAATCAAAGTTGTAAAGACTCCTATTATCCTTGAATTATTATGCCCATTATATTATTTATTCGAATGGTTAATAGTTACAAAAGTATTTGAATTTCAAAAATGATTCATGGGCAAAATACAGTTTTAAGAATTTTCAAATTTTTAAATGGAAAACATTAATCATAACCTTGATTAAACGATTTTTACTTTAAATTCAAAAATTTCTCAATAGCCAGTTCCTTTCAAATCATTATGTATATATATGTATAATTTTACGCTCGTCATTTTTTTTGTTCAACTATTTTCAAAAAGACAAGTAAAACAACATACAAAACTTTATTGGACTTTTATTACTTTAAATTAAAGAACCTTCTTTACCAAACATAAAACAATTAGACACAAATTATTTACTTACAAAAAAAAGTAAGATATTTTTGATATATCAATTGTTTTATCTATTATTTATCACATCACCATTAATTATTTAACTCTAAAATTTCTTCATTTTAACACAATCATTAGTACTCCAGGTTAACGATATAACGGATAAAGTTAGCCTAGCCGAAAATTTGTTAATTGGAGGTAGGAATAAAAAATATCAACGTTCTACATACGAACACACTGTATAATATTTTCTTTTCTGTAATATACATGTATATATATATAATACGGCTTTGCGTCATATCCTCAATCCTCATGTACTTTGGCAGTTTCATGTTGTCTTCGGTTGGTTAGTACCATTGGGTTTTTTTGTACGCATCAGCAGAAAAAAAAATATACCAAAAGAAAAATCCGCTTCTTGCTTAAGAACGTTCGTTTCGTTTGTTGGAAGAGGGTTCATACTATAGAATGGTTAGAAAATATGTATATATATCACCTTAGAGTATGTATGACAAAATATAGAAACATTCGATGAAAAAAATATAATCATATATATAAGTTTTATTTATATAATAATGTTAAAAAATTTTACAGATAAATTTACTATTATAAAATGCCTATAGTTGTTTTTATTTAACACAATATATTTATTAATAAACAAAGAAACCATAGATCTTTTAAGTTAAATAAAAAATGAATAGGGCGAAACGTTGTCATTTATAACATTGATTGTACATCAAAATATTAAACAGGTTATATCACACAATTGTAATGGAACATTAAATCGCGTATTTGGGATAGTTCTTTGCATCTTTTAAATGTCAATTAAGTTACTTCTAAAAATAATTGTATGTTCAAAAGAAAAAGGTATCGAAACTGCTTCGATTTTTCTTCGCTTTGTTGCTAGACAACAATTTCATGAAAAATTTACGCCTAATTTTAGAACCGAATACTCAATAGACTTAAGAAAATAAATAATCATGAAAATCCACCGAATCGTTCGTAGCTCAATTAAATAGGAAAGTTACACATGTAGATTTATGAAAATTTGGTTTTACACAACTAGAGATCTTAAAAGACAAATACGAAACGTTTAAATTTGTGCGAAATCTGATGTGAATATAACTATTAGACTCATATCGTTAATATTATTTTTAGCATTTAAGTTTTCGTTGAATGTCTATATTATTTATTTGAATATCTATATATTTTATGTATAGAAAATTGTTCTGTTATATAGATGATGATAGAAGAACTAGAATAAGATAGACATAATTTATATAAATATGTTAAACAAGAACAGTACTATCTTTGAATGAGAATTTTAACAAGTAAGGCAAAAGTAGTCAGGCAAGTATATATATATATATATATATATATATATATATATATATATATATATATATATATATATATATATATATATATATATATATATATATATATATATATATATCTTTAGATTTGAAGTTTGTAGTAGTGGTTGGTAGAATATAGAGAAAATCGCTTGCTTATGTCTACTATGTGTACATACCTTCTTGTTATAACGTATACTAACGTTAAAGTCTGACAACGATTCTACTTTACTATAGTACACTATGGTATAGTAAGTAGTAGGTACTGCTGTTATATGTGGACATCATCCTCTACATACACCATCGTAGTAATATACCCACCTACTTCTTTTACTTGTACTTCTTCTATTTCTGCCTGCTTTATACTCTGTTATACACATGAAACCTTCAACTCAACTCTAAAGCTATGGGCCGACCGACCGATAGGGTCTTATTACTTTCATTGAATTCCATATACAGAGACTAATCTTGCAATTCATTTATTGAGTTCGATTATATAGGACACGAATAGAATTAAGAACAAAATGTGGATACTCGAGTCATAAAACAAGAAAATTCAAAAATTAAATAGTAAAATTAAAAAAAAAAAAACTAATTTAAAATAGTGAGGAAACATTGAATTTTGTGATATTTAGCTGTTACCGTTTACAAAGAAGTTATAACAGTGATAACTAGACTATGATTTTTTGTTCCTTATACTCCGTTTTTTTTATTATTACTCAAATGAATATAGATGGTTAGGTATAAGGGATAGGTCAGTGATCCCAAAATTCACTCGAGGGTCTGAATCGATTGTGGTATCCTATTTATATCTTGGCTAATGATTATTTGAGTTTTACATTTTCTTTTTTGGAATCTCAAACTAATTATCCACGTTTTCTTCATCGATGGCGTGATTTATTTAAGCGCAGCTTGACTATCTGAAATAGTTTTTCAATCTATGCAATCCAGTAATATTTCTTAGTAAGTTTGGCTACATCTTACATTACACTTCATTGCAGAATATGTCGATTTTATTTTCTTAATATAATATTTTTTAGTTTAATAAATAAAAATTTGAAATTCATTTGTTTTTTATCCATAAAAATATATTTTGTTAATTTAATATTTTTATTCAGCTTCAAAAATGTTATCTGATTTAAAAGTTTATAAGAGATATGATAAAATAAAATAAAAAAATTGCATGTCTGGGATAATTTTTATGTGTCACATGACTTAGCGTTTGATTACTTGGGCTGGGAGGTTTGAATTACCGCATCGGCAGTTTCTTCATTATTATTAATTGGGTGAATAATTTATTAAACTGTCGATTCATTCATAAAAGCTAAGTAGCAAAATTTGTTTGTGGAGGTTTCCAACTCATAAATCGAAACATTATTGGCATAGTTCCTTTCCAAGTGACAGCTTCAGGAATACTACCTACCAAATCCTAGTCCTCGATTAAATTCATATCCTCCTGTACGACATGAATTAAATTTTATGGATATAATTTATTAAATTAAAAATAATGCTGGTGTGGTCTCTTTTAAAGCCATATATTCTTGAGAGGAGGTTAAACCCTATTATTATTATTCAATGCTTATTTTTAACTTACAAGAAAAAAAAACTTTCGATTAGTATTATCATTTAAAAATTTTAAAATAAAAAATAGTTTTGGCAACTAGGCTAGAGAGAATGATCGTGCATTCGTTTATAGAATGACATCGAAAAGAAAACTAACAATTGTATTGGTTACTTATAATGTTACGACTATCGGGAACAGTAATGATATTCTTATAAGAGTCATGTTTTGAATTGTTGGCATTATATAAATACACTCCTGTATGATTAAACCGTTGGTGAACACATCACAGACTTTATGAGGCGGTAGATGGGATATGATTGAAGAGTATGAGAGAGTTGTTAACAGTAGTCGTATATACGGTAGTTTGAGGTATACAAAGTAGAAAGCAGATGGGTTCAAACTTTGGGTGTTACTAGAGAAGTCTCACTCGTTATACTTCAGAAAACGCCAGGATGTCCTGGATATGTTCCTCTACCCACTGCACAATATTCTTCTCTAACAACCCATCATATATATATACTATACATTTATTTCTATGTGCTGGTACACAGAAAGTAGAAAGAAGATGAGAGAAGAGAACCATATAACCATAGAGCCCAAAATCCCTTTCCATTTTATATATTTCAAAACCACACACACACACACACACACACATTTAAGCCACCCAAAGCCGAGCAAAGCATTAACGAGAATAGAAACTACTCCAGAACATAGACATATTTATAAAGTAAAATGTTTATATGTATTTGCTTGGTAGAATATTTGCTATGTCGAATAGAATTCGACTAACCATCGTGTGAAGTTTACTAGTAATGTTACTTTGTAACGAAAAAGGAATATCTGTTTTATTTTATTTTTTATAATAGCAAACAACATAACTAAAGAAATTTCTCTATGTACATACATGAAGAGCTTAATGTCCAGTCATATTATAGACGAAAATATGTGATAGATACAGAGCGAATGTGTACATACACAATAGGTTTGCTCACTGTATACTACAGTCAATTAGAATTTGTCTACTCTCGCAATAGATTTCCCAACCAATTTTTTTTTATAAGGTTTAGGATCAGTCATTGAGCATAAAGTCACAAAATGCAGACAGATTCCAGTGAACCATGAGTCGTCATCTTGAAAAAATACCGATATCTTGGAAATTTATGCACTTTAGGGCAAAAGTAGACAATAAAATTTTGCATCTTTTGTTTTCTGTAAACTTTTTTTGTAAATTTTTCGATTCTTTTACGATTTATGGACCATTTATTGAACTGGTTTTTCTATCTCGGGAGATAACTCTATCAATTTTTAAAGACGAATTTATTCTCTACAACTTATGTTCAAAATATTTATTTCTGATGTCCCTACTTTTTGAGATATAGGACGTTTCATGTAGGTCTATCGGGTGTAACGTTGAAGGTATACATAGAGCATAATGGTACAAATTCAATAAATAAATTAAAAAAAAAAATTCAGATTATGTACTTAACAATTAATAGTTCATTTTTTTAAGTGCAATAGTATTGAACATTTTTTATTTATTTAATTATATTTCAAACGTATAAAAAATATTTAGTGCTCTGGTTAGATCCTGCATTTTTAAGTAATTATTATTATGTTTTATGCCATAATAAAATAAATTAAAAATAATGAAAGGAGAATATTAAAAAAAAAATTATTTTTAGAAAAAACATAAAATAAATCGAAATTTAAGACTTTATCAAATTTTCGAGCCTTTTGGACGCGGTGAAAATATTAACATATTTAAATATTATAAAATTCATACTATAGACTAAAATTTATATACTCTGAGTTATATATATATATATATATATATATATATATATATATATATATATATATATATATATATATATATATATATATATATATATATATATATATATATATATATATATATATTTTAGTCTATAGTTTGTAACGCCAGAAAATATAGTTTTGGTATAGATGTTTATAGAATCAGCTAAAAACTACATTGCCATCCCTCTTTTTTTCTGTGCGTCATCAAGTTAACTTAAAAACGAAAATAGATAGCGTGCTGAAATTTTGGTGACATACAAAATGACTTTAAGCCCGTGAAAAATCCACATTTACTTCGTTTCTCTTTGATATGTACACTTGTGGAATAAAAATATGCAACACTTTTAACTCTTTTCATTTTTTACCTTTTTAAAAATATTTTAAACTTGGTTGTTATGCTATGTTGAGTTATTTATCAGAATTAATTTTATTTATGTATCGAAAACCATAAAATTAGTGTATTTTATAATTTTAAGTCAAAGTGGAAGATTCAGGTCTGCATTGTTTATTCCACGAATATATATATATATATATATATATATATATATATATATATATATATATATATATATATCTATATATATATATATATATATATATATATATATATATCTGTTCTTGGAAGTTTACCACATGAATCGCTAGAAAAATTCGTATTGCGAAATAAAGTAAACACAAGTTAATATAATTAATCTATACCTAGACCTTCCAATAAATATTTGAAAACTGAGTTAGGTAATTTGAACGATGAGCAACTCCATATTAACATCTATTATAATTATATGTTGTATAAATGTGATTCGTTCTGTATATGTCTTGTGTGCCATTTACAACAACCGAAAAGTCTTTCCTACTTTCTATTTGAATGTATGTATATAGCTGCTTAAGAGTGTCTACATTTAGGCATAAACCTGCATAAGAGAGTCTACATATACTAAATGAACATAATATGATAGAAGCTGGGTCTACATTTCTAGTTTAAATTTTAACGAATAATTAGTAAATTAAACTTAATATATTATTTCTCAAATTCACTAATTTTAAAATTGTATATTAAAAAACGGTTCAAATCTATTTACTTTAATGTGAAGAAATATACTATCTAAAAACACACCAACCACATTAACTTAATAAAAAATTATTTCAAAAATCATCAAATTTTATAGTTATTTTAAAATTGTGTATAAATTTATCACGTTTGTTTAAAACTCCACTGTATTTTTTCATTTCTAAGAAAAAATAATTATAATAGTCGGATCGAAATGTTATATATAAATTCGAAGTTACGAATCACATTATAATGTAGCCTTTTATTCCTTGTATCGTACATATCATTACTATCCTATATAGATGTTATGCGATTAATGCCAGACCCTTGAACCAAACGGAATCATTCCCTAAAGACAGTCTAATCTCTAAAATTCCCCGTAAACGGTATTTTTTACATTTGACGAAGTAAAAAGGTATGCAGATTTTTATCAGAAAATTTTATACTTAAAACGACTTCTTATGATGATGCACTGATGCGGTTCTTACTTTCCAAGATATTTTATGTTTATATTAGGACGAAAATTCAATTTTAGAAATGAAATTACCCAAAAAGAGAATCAACTCTCCAAAAATACTTTCTATACTCAAACCCACTACAACTGATCGACGTTTAATTTGTACATTAAAATAAAAATTGGAAAACTTATTTTTCCAAACGGAATCATCTCCAGTGGAGCTCTTCTGTGCAGAAAAACTGTCTTAACATTAACCTTTTTATATTCATGATTAATCTAAGCGACTCTTTTTTATTTTTACATGAAATTTACAAACCTATTCAATTGTTAAAACGAAAAGAACCCAAAAGTGAATGAGGGCTTAAAAAGTACCAAAAATACCCTCTACATGTGCTTTATTTGAGTGTTGAGTGATGAATGATACTGATTAATGTTATTTAAGGTATTTTTACAAAAGAACATATTGAGTAGTTTATTTTTTACACAAAGAGGGGCCAAATATAAGGCTTGGTGAGGAATTTGGCCTACATGTTTTGAGTAGAGATTTTACGTAGCCTGAGACAACACGATGTAATAAATAATCAGCTATCATGAAATAAAAATTAAATACCGTTAAAAGAAGAAAATCTCATGACTCTATCATCAGTAGAAGAAGCTTTCACTATATAATTGGTGGGATTACTCACATTTGGAGTGGTATCGTTTTCTGATTTTTATCAATTTTAAACAAAAACCTAATCAAATGATAAAAAACATGTGTAAAAGTAAGTTTAGCAATTGAAGGTATTTGAGGCACGCCATTTTCAGGGAGTTGGAATTACTCACGCAACATCTGAATAAGTTAGTAATGATATTTAAGACACAAGGAACGCGTTAAAAATATTTCATTATAATATGAGTTGTTTCTTCAACTTTGAGTAATTCACTGTTTTTGTAACATCTGTGACCGGACTATAATGTCTAGAAATGATGCATTCTTGTGTACATATCTTGTACACAATATAATCAATTTTTTACAATGGATTTAAGATATGAGGTGCACACTTTTAGTCCAATTGAATCAAATGTAATGTAGAGAAGTTTCAAGCCACATTCGAAAAAATCACAAATAATTCGAATTAGAAAGAAATTATTACTGCAATATTATAAACAAATGTTTAGTATGGGATAAAATAATATAGTAAAAAATCATGAGCGTGTACTAAATATTTAGGGACTCAATAATACTATATACACTCTTTGCTAATATCGGCTGACTCAGAATAAACGGACTGAAAGTTTTTAAGTTATATTCATCATAGACTCGTGCTTAAATCTGATTAAAATTTATTTCTTCAAGTAATATATTCAATGGGATTACTAACAATCCACGACGATACGGCTCAACTCAACACTTTATTCCAATTTTCTCTAATTTTCTTGCATCCATATCAACTTCATCATACCACCGACTCTTTGACAGCAATTCGTTCCTTTTCCAATGCATTTCGTATCAAAAGCAATCATATGATTTTTTCCGCCATTCCTCCTTGCTTAACCACTTTGCTAAATAAAATTAATAATTTATTTAAAAGATCAATTTCCGCATTGTTCTTATACTTTTGTACATTCTAAGTTTGCAACAGACTTCTATCCGAAAAACCATATTTCTGCGGCATAACTGATAACCGGGTCAACCAGAGTCTATACAATTTCATTCATTTGTTTTGGATAATATCTAAGATTTAAGTAATTTAATATTGACAAAGTATGATCTTCTATTGGTAACGATTTGTCGTATAATGTTGTTTTGATTAAAACTTACCTACTGTAATTACAAATTCAGATATTAAACTATATAATGATATAAATGACCGCCTGGTCCTTGAAATAATGAATAACTATATTAAAATATTAATCCATAAACAAAATTAATTTTCACGAATATTTATATTACTTTGAGAAATCATGATAAATTTATTGACTGAATTGATGGAATATTATTATTGAGAAAAGGAAAAAGTTCAGTACTAAAATTAGGATAGAATATTTACTGTACTGTTTTGGTTTTTGTGTGCTACAAACACAAAATCTATGATGGGTTTTATCCCTTGTATACTTCTTCTACTCTCTTGGTTTACGATAAGCATGAAGAAAGGAGGATGTATGATTATGTTCAGGGAGAAAGAGGTAAGAGTGAGCTTTTGCCAACGAACTTTATAAATAGAGAATTTATACCGGAAATTCGACTCATCCTTCGTATATATTATTTGTACCAACCAACCAACGTGCACACACAACCAAACACAACCGCCACCCACACCTTTCAGTTTAATGAGGGTTTTAGCTATGTGTATAACAGTAAAGAGAAAACCTTCGTATATACACCCATGTGGTATAGTAATATCTATACTATGTAATGGGAGATCTAACCTAAGTGTAATATTGTAATTGAGTGTAATATTGAGCTTCTGTAATTCTGAACAATTAATATGAATAACTCTCTAAGCGCTCTATAAGCTATAGAACTCACTGAAAAATAAAAAAATAACCCAAATTTTCCGGATTGAACGAATTCAAAAGGTAACATAAAGTTTTTCTATTTCCCAGTTCATTTAAACATGGCTTGCGAAAAAAAACTCTAGCATCTTTCTAGCTCACATGGCAAACAAATGTAGTATTTTTTTGACTTTCTTTTTATTGATAGTAAACAATCACCTGTAATTTGATAAAACAAAACATTTATATTTTTTATTGCATTTTTGAGAGATTATCCTCAAACGAGAGGTGGAAGTTTTTCAAAAATTATATAGTAAATTTCGAAAATTATCTGCCAAATTTCATCAAAATTAAGAAACCACATCTTTCTAGTATGTATTGAAGGGCCTCAATACAATATAAAATGTCTCTACTTTCAAAGAATAATAATAATTAGATAAATGTAAATTGATTGATCTCAATCCTTCTAGTCATTCCACAAATGCAAAAAATTCCATTACTGTATCATGACTAGAACATATTTAATGGTCAATCATTTGCTAATTAATTTATTTCAGATTATTCCAAACTTACATTGCCATCTATTACATACTTATGGGATTTAATAAACAATTCAGTGCGAAAATCGTTAATTTTGTAATAGAAAACTAAAAGAAATAATCGGTATAAAAACTATTCTATAATTTGGCTCAATCACATATTTAAAAAGAATTACGCTAAGATTGGATTAGTAGTTTCGGAACATAATTTGTATGTAGATAGTCTATTTTCTTCTGTACGTATCCCATTAATACGATAATTATTATTAAAAAAAATAAAACGAAAAGACATGACTTTCATAAATTTTGATAGTGGGTTGTGGTTCACAAATGCTATTAAGTTCGATAAGGAAAAAAATTGAGTGTTTCGAAGTACTTTGTGAATCACAATAACCTCAAAGAGGCCAAGGAAAAATTTATGTCTGCATGACTGTCATAATATAGGATTGCCTTCATTTCTAAACTTTGACTTATGATATAAGAAAACATTTTAAAATCAACTTGGATACAGCAATTGCCATAAATTTCTTAATATAAAAACGTCTTGTTACTTTCATTAGTACGTTTAATATTTTAGATTACTATCTAATTCGAAACGCTTTATATTTACTTGATCTGTATGTGCCTACATAATAACGGAATTTTCACTCAATTTCAAATACTACACATTTGAAATTATAGAAATCATCAAAGCCGGCAATACAATAGTACGATACTATCTGCCTGATATCATACATATCAAAAATAAATTAGAATGATCGACAGTTCGGAAAGTTTGCTTCAATTGCTTTTTGAAATTTTGAAGACTTGTTTTGGTAGAATGACTCTTCGTTTCATGGATTTGATCTACATTTCAAATGGCAATGGTTATCGTCTTGCTATAAGTTGATTATTGTAAAATTTAATATTTGGGGCCTCAATAAATTTTCGATTCATATGTATCTCTACATGAATCATCTAGTATATAACAGAGAAAACCTTACGAATATACTACACCCATCGATGCGGTGTAGTGTAATACCTTCACTGGGTATATACACACATATATAGAGGTATACACAAACCTTTATTCATTCACAAGTTACTCAGAGTGAGAGTATAGTATACGAGAGTGTAGACGAGTATAACTCCTTCATACTCTTCCAAACACCCGCCATATCACAAAGGAGAAGGCACAGTTGCCTCAAATTCTCGTCTCATTCCATAATAAATGTAGAGAGTTAGAGCTAGGTTGTGTGTGATCGTATCGTCATTTGTACGTACTCTTCGATGAACAAAAGTGTACATTCTACCTTATACTAACTCATACTTTCTAACTTCACGATTCCCATCCACCATAGAGGTGTACTTACTTGTATATATTCTATATAATATATCTATACACATAAAGTGACGTAACATTCAATCATTATAGTATTGTTGATTGTATTTTCGATATATATATATATATATATATATATATATATATATATATATATATATATATATATATATATATATATATATATATATATATATATATATATATATATATATATATACGATATTTTTTAGTGAAATATATACGTTATTTTTTTTGAATATGTATAATTTTATATTGAAATAAATACATGAGTTTTATCATCAAGATGAATACAGTCATATAAGAAATAATATAATTTCATTTTTGAAATAATTTTCAGAAATCATTCGTAGTAAAATAGTTCGTAAACGTTTATAATAATTTAAGAAATGAATCAAATTTTTTTTTTGGTGTCAGAATAACCCAAAACCTCTGTATACGTATAATTTAACACAAATTTCATTAATAAATATTTTTCAGGTAGCGAGATAAAAGTCAGCTCTGGAATTGAAACTAAAGGTTTATATTACTATATTTTTAGACAAACTACTACTCGAAGTGATCGCATATTAACAAGCAATATTATCCAGAAGAAGTGCGCCAAAGCCCCACTTGAACAATTAACTGACATAGGCTTAACATGGTACACAAATAATGCTTTGTTTATACTTCATCCTCTGCACCCAGTTTGAAAGTAGATATCAAAAAGATACTTGGGATGAAATGCATTTAAAAATTAAAATTTTCTTCTATTTAAATTATGTACAGAAAAAAGTACCTACCATTTTTTGTGACAGAATTAGATAAAAAATATTATATTAAAAATATCTACTACAGTAATGGATCTTTCAATTACTATTATATCCTTTTAGGAATATTTGAAAGTATGTGTGTTTAAATAAATAAAACCTACCTGAATATGATAAGTTGATTTTTTCTACCATTCTTAAATTTTGCTAGACAAATGTTTTAATGCAAACTTATAGATTTTAAATATAGAAAAGAGTAAATCCATTTTTGAAATAAAACGTAAAAATCCTGAAAATCACTGGACCTTCCAGTAGTTTCGCGTCGTAGCTGGAGGTAATATGATCACAGAATACCAACTTTGGTGAATTTACGATAGTTCAATACGATAGTATTGCCACACATACACAGAGAACACAATCACTTTTTGGGCGCAAAGAGGACTTTTTGGATATCCGGTGCAAGCTTGAATTCGAAATTTTGATACGATTTCAATACTTACTTTATTTTATTAATCTTGAATTAACATTCCAGACTTGAATATTAATGATTCTTACTAGTTTCACATCCAAATATCTTAAACCGTAAAGATTCGTTTGAAAACCTATAGTCAAATTAAAAGTTAGTGTATATAGAGGCTTTTGTATTTTTACATAGATAGAAATATAATAAACAGATAGACCAATTAATTCGTGTATTGAAAAATCTAAAATCAAAGGTTAAGTAAGATTTATTATGCTTATAGTAACACTTAGCTCGCAATAACAATACTGTAGCTTACTTGTGCGTCAAGTCGTAAAACATATATAAAAGTATGAAAATTCAAGCAAACGTAACGACCAATGAGTTTTTTATAATTTGATCTCTTATAAATACCTGTGCTTAGACAATAAAAAAACTTACTTAGATATATTTGTAAATACGTAAATAATTGATACATTTATCCTAATATATATTATTATATAATATAGTTACCCAAGTATTATTCCAACATTTGAATCAAACGTTTGTTTAAAATTTGGTCTCGTTCAATCAAATATTTGACGATAGTTAATAGTAACCTGTCTGCTATAAGGATGTTTTAATGGATAGAAAAGAGGTAACTTATGATTCATCAAAAGTTGAGCACTCGGAATGCATAATATTAATTATATTAATTCAATTTAATTTAAACAATTCATAAATCTGTGCTTTATTCATAAATTATTATTAAAAAATTACCTGAAATTACAAATTATAAAATAAATTTTGTACACTTTTTTATACGCATCATTATGATCCTGAATAATAGTCATCATGTTATTAAAGCTACTTATATGTAAATAGTTCTCGAATTGTCCTTGGTTCTACTCTTATACAGCACAAACAATATTATAATTTAATACTGATTTTATTTAATTTTTTTTTTTTATTGAAATAAATGTACTCATTATTTCATAAGGAAGTAAAATACAATATAATTGAAGAACTTTTTAATAGAATAACTATTTTAAATAAAAGTAGATTATAATTTTAATAATTTTGACGACGTTAACCCAAAATCGTTACAGTGATATTTGAGTTTAATATCCGAAGTCATAAAATTTCAAGCATCTAAAGAGATTCAAGATATTTTTAATTAAATTTATGTACTGATTAAAGAATTGCTCTACATTCGGATGAAAATACTGAATCAAATCTTTTCCTCTTTGCTTCTATTATTATATTTATTTGTTATTAAAAATACGAAGAGATGAAATAAGTTATTGAAATTAGTTTGACTAATGAGTTGTAGTAACGAAACTATAAATATTCTCCAGTTTTTTCGCCGTGATACAACTTGCAATAATTTACATAAGCAAGTCCAGTAGCAAATTTAGGCTTAGGCCCGTGAGGCCCGAGTCTAGGGCGGCAAAATTTGAGGTGCGTCAAAATTTTCAAGATAATTAAAATTAAAAATCGATTGAGTTTTCTGTAAACTGTAAGACCAAATTTTAAAGTTTATTTTATTGCGCTGTTACTACCGAAACATAGTACCATTTTGAGGGTAGAATTTCTTTGTTAAAATAATTATTAAAGCAGGTACTAAAATTTGAAATATCTAACAAAAAGATTTTAAAAATCCTCGTTGGCTCGCCGTTCTGCGGTACGGTGTCCGGATGTCTTCTCGGGTTATGGCTACACCTTTCGTGGGTCCAGACTTAACCTAACTTAAACTACTTGAGCCTATCGTATATTTAATTCGAACCCCGCGCTCTCGAGCTGCGGTTATTAGAGTTGCTGGCTTACGTTAAGGTACCACGGTCGCGTTGAATCCCAACCTGGGCCAGTAATGCCACTCGTATCCAAAGACTTAACAGTCCGATCAATGTTTCCGTCCTAGCTGACATGGGACTGTACGTCCGGCGTCTCATTTAACCGGTGGCCAGCCTGATGTCACAATATATGTATATATATATATATATATATATATATATATATATATATATATACATTTACATATATATATACATATATATATATACATATATATATATACATATATATATATATATATATATATATATATATATATATATATATATATATATATATACATATATATATATATACATATATATATATATATATATATATATATATATATATATATATATATATATATATATATATATATATGTATATATATATTGTTACAAAAGAAAAAGGGCGCCACATCGTCTCGGGCATAGTGCGTCTTAAAACCTAAATCCGCTACTGAGCAAGTCTAAGCCCCCAAATCAAGCTACGCTTATGGGGATCTACAGGAAAATAAAATATACTTCTACATTTTGAAATATTATTATGTCTTTATAGATTATGTTAAACGAAGAGCTTTCGACGAAAGACTTCAGGTCCGATCTGAAAATAAAATATTAATTTTTTCTTATATTGTCATTGTAGTATTAAATTGGCTGTATTAAATAATATTGTGAAAAGACGTGTTTATAATCAATATTACCAATTACCATCATCTCCAAAAAGATTTTTTCAAACCGAACCATTAATAATAGTTTTTGCATAATTCATTCTGGCTTACTGTAAAAATATTAAAGATAATTATTAAGAATTTTATTTATTGAAAAATCGCTGTACATTTATGAAGTAACTTCCTACCCCTATATTTTATGACAAAACAACTAAACTATAATATTATTTTAATTTTTAGCTTTATAAGATATTCTTGAACATTAGTGTACACGGGTATAAATTATATGTAAATAATAAAATTGCAAATATTATTTGATTACATACAGTTAAGAGTTAATTGACAATTCTACATCGATAATTTTCAAGGGGAAAATATTTTCATTTATTACTATAATTGTAAAGTAATTTATTTATAAATTAATATATTATTGTTAACAGTAAGATGAAGAAAATTTTAACTAGATATACAATATTCGATAGTTTCGAGATTGTATAGTAGTCGAAGGGGATGATACACAAAAATAGACTTTACTATCAATTCTTTACGTAGGAAGATGGATTTTAATGATGGATTTTTGAAAATCTCTAACAACTTTGTGAACTAATCTAATTATGAAGAAAGCCTAAATTGCATTTGCGTATAAGAAGAAAGCAATTCAGAAGTGCATTTTGAAGTAGAAAAATTATTAAAAATGTGAAACTTGATAAATAATGAATCCAATTTTGTTACTTGAGGTTTTTGGGTTCGCGAATACGAACACTAATTCAACGAAATCCACCAGAGTAAATGTAACAGTTTATCATATAATTGGCCTTAACTCGTTTCTGACAGGTTTTCGAGGTCACTGAACACGAAAACGAGGTTGACGAAAGTCTACGAAGTACCTGTCCTATTAATATAATAATTGTCTCAAACTTGTTACTCGGAGTTTTCGTAATCCGTAGGCATCGTATTCGTGTTCAGCGACGCCCAAAACCTCTTGTAACAAAATTGAACTTATTATTTACCGAGTTTAATATTTTCATTAATTGTCTACTTCAAAATGCACTTCTGCAAAGCATTTTTGTTATGCGCAAATTAAAATTTGTCTTGCTGCACACGATATTGCATTGCTTTAATTCATCGACTAAAACTATAGGTTATGACTTAAAGAAGACAGTTAATGTATATGAAAAGATTTATTCTGAATAATGAAATCTGTCCAATAGAATAAAATAAAATTCTATAAATCACAACAACAAAAAAAACAAAAAACAGTATGTCAGACTTTTAATCATGTGTTTAGTAAATTTCATTTCATCTCAATACAATCCTGTCGTTTATAATGAATTGTTTTTATAACTTAATTTTTTATGAAATCTGGTTGTAAAATGGGTTTCAAATTAGTTTAAAGATCTTATTTTTCTAATAGATATCAGCAGAATATTATTACTTTTTAAACTGGTATGTTTTCAATATGCAATTGTAGAAATATTCATTTTAGCTCAGCGTTTTTAACTCAGGTTTCTAATAGATTATAGCCCCAGTGCCCATATAATAAATATTAGTGTAATTACTTTTTCCTGTTCAAAATTAGGCCGTTTCATTTTATGAAGACCATAAACATCGAGCTTTGAAATTGACAGATATCTGCTTTTTATTCTTTTTGTCATAAGAATGAACCTACCATAAAAAAAAAAAAAAACATATTTGTTAATTTGAAATCTTAGCTTGGATCACCGTGCATTTTAAGCTAATACAAGGAATTATAGTAGAAATGTTTTCATGAGGAAAATAGATAGACTAAGAATAAATTACGTATACACACCATGCTAATAAAAGTTATTTAAAAATCAAATATTGGTCTACAATGACAAGAAACATTATGTATGAAAAAACCGATATAGGTAAAAATTAAACCAAACATTTATGAACATTTATGGTACCTGTATATTTTAGTCGCTTTTTTATGGTAGATATTGTTTTTTTTTTTAAATTTTATAAACTTCACTTCGGTATTCTGTGAAAACCGTTATCCAAATTAAAATATTCTCAAATATTTCGATAATGTTATAGTTTTTTTCCTCGTGTTATTCAAAACACGAGGAGATACAGTTCTTATATCTATATAATATTGCTGCTATAAAATTTGTTCCAAGTTCCTGCTATCAGATTACTTATGCTACACATAACGACTCTACACTATCTACGTATATAGTTTACTTCAATATATCGCTTCCTCGGTGATGGTGTTTTGCGTACCATATATCCGCAAATATATATATGTGTTCTACACTCACTCCCACTTTTATAGTTCGATTTGAATTGGGTGCTTTAATATGATGTTCAATGGTATGAGGTACTATCATCATCAGAACGAGCTTTAGTTCGAAGTGAATTCTATATATGTATATATAGGTATATTCCCCACGTTTCTCATTTTCTTGCATTTGTAGAATATAGCATGATTGCGTTAGGCTCTATGTGTTCTTTATACCAAGTGTATCATAAATTGTCTATATTTTAGTGTCTAGTCCACCGTGTCATTTTTTTTAATGATTTATAACATGAGGAAACTTTACGAGTAGCTTCTTTATGGATTGTACAACAATTTTTTCTTTTTTGAAAGTTCTGGGCCGTTTTTGTTTCAGACGTCGTAAAATTTGTAACTGATCCCACAAGCTTGAAATTGACGTATATTTTTTAATTTTAGAGTAAAAATCATTCAATAACGAATGCGAAGAATATTTTTCCTAATACGTGATAAACGTCAGAATTTTTCGTGAATGATCTTCCCATTAATAATAATTAACTTTAATTAAATCAAAATATGCTCTAATGTGTAAAAAAAACTAAATTAAAATTATAAATAACTAACATTATATTCTACATTTTAAATTTTTTTAAATGTAAATAACAACTAACAATGTTCATTGTTTGTCAAATACCAAAAATTGTTATTGATTGTTAAAACCATTAACAGTCATAAAAATTCAAATTTTGTAGCCCAAATAGTTATAATACTTTGTTCAAATATAATTAATATGTATAATAATTATATACACTTTTATTAGTTCCGGTGTCCCTTGTCATATCCAGTCATTAAAAAAAACACTTCTACAAATTCTTTAAAAATGACTTTTTCCTGTGAAATATTTCTGAAATGTGAGCCGCTTTATTTTTCGCATCCCGTAAAATTTTCGATTGGATCCACAGGCTTGAAATTGATGGTCACCTATTTTTTTTTTATTATTATTGACGGAAGATCATTTAAAAACAGATGCAAATCCGATTTTCTCCAACATGTGATAAAACGGGATGTCCATAACCGGCCAATATCAAAATAGTTTATCGTAATTTTCAGATTGTCAAACAACGAGCATTTGGTCTTATTACGTGGCGGGCAAAATTGGTTTTTACATTAGTGATTGGATGATCTTCATGCTACAATAACAAAAAACGGATGTCTTTAAACCCAAACCGACTTCGAAAAAGAAAACGGCCCAGCTTTCAAAATTTTTGTAAAGAAAAAAGCAGTTATACAAATCATAACTAAACCATATACAAATTTTTATTGCATTCATCAATGACTTGATATGCTTATGGGCACCTAGCATAATGTTTATTATGTGAAATTTTGGTAAATATAATAATGGCGAATCTAGGGTGTTTTATAAAATCGTAAGAATTAGCTAGACTCTGCGAAGCGATTGCATTTACGTTATACACCAACTTTTTGCGATAAGTCGATAAAATACGATTAACACGAACTTGCACCGATTTATAATAAGTATTGTTGAATAAATTTTTGTTTAAATAATTATCTTTTATAGGTATTGGGCTAGATCTGGTGCACCGATTGTATACAAAGATATAAGAGACAAAAAAAATTTATACTCTTGAATAACATTGTATTACTTTTTATATTACATACGCTATGGTCGAAGTTAGTAATTTGTTATTAGCAGTTGTCGAAACATTCTGTTTACTGAATTTTTTGGTCTTACCACACAGCCTGTTCATGGCTACACTTGGTATTTTACGAATATAAATTTACTCCCTGAATATATTGAAGTATCGAAATTTGCACAAAGCTGGGCAAGTCTGGTACTTTTAATCTGATGAAATGGATATCTAAATCAATTAATCAAAGCGGTAGATCAAAATCTTCCATTGAAGATTTTTAAACTCTAATTTCGTTTGAGAGAAAGCAAAATTTTAAGACCTGATGGCGTCATACTACTTCGTTTAGAGGTTTTTGATTACTACTGCAAACCGCAAATATTGCAAATCTTAATAGCAAATGTTGAAAAGAAAATCACTAATTTGATGGTGTTTTTCATATGTCATGTTGTGTGTTGTTCGAAGTATGTACGATTGCCACATGTTTTATTTTTGTGGTTGTATGTGTATAATTCATTTCCGATTATTTTTTATTTATTTTATAAATCATTGTAAATAAAATAAAGTCGATAACTTTGTAAATTAGTTTTTTTATATTTTTATAAATAAAAAAATCATAATAAAAAATGTATACCCGAATAATTATTTTCTTTATACCTCGAATAGAACTTGAAATTAATATTTTTATAATAAGGAACTTCGTTCTTATCCGGTCTCCCACGACACTACACACTTTTTTTATATGCTACTAAATTCAAACTCATTATGGGTAAAAACATTTAAAAATTGGCGAATGATTCTGTTGCGAATAACACACATATATTTATAACGTGTATTGTAAAGCCGAATAAAAGCGGGTATTTGATAGTACAGTGAACAGAGCATAGCACACAGTTACCAAGCTCGATAGATAGAATACAGAAGCAAAGTGTGTGTTATGTGTATACAGTAGAACCGTAGTGTTCTCTATTTTGTATTGTAGAAACCGCTATCCGTACCGTGCATAATATGTGGAAGGGACTTCTTAATCGCTTGATTCGCTACGAGTGTCTAAAATTTGTAATAAATTATTCACATTATAGAATAATTATTTGTTGAGTTGATTGCATGTAAATTGTATATCAAATGTTAAACGAAAATTATTGAATAATTCCAAATGAAATACATTTAATTTTCGTTATTGGGATGAAAATTGTAAGAAGGATTGAAGAAATTCCATTTGTAATTATTTTGAATTGCAATTATAAATAATTATTCATTTAAATTAGTTAATAAATTTTGAGAAGTTTCCCATGTTAAATCATACTACGTTCACAGTGTTATATATCATTTGATTTATAAACTAGTATTTCGTAACCATAGAAACGAATGAAGTAATTTTGATGCACGGTGCCAATAATACACAATCTTTTCTAACATATCATCTCTATTCACGCAGGTACTGCTTCTTGCTTATGGCGTTGTAATAAGAGAGTCAACCATATTTGTTCAGAAATCTGATCTCTAGCTATAACAGCATTTGCCATTTTTCAGATTCGATATCTTTTTCTTATCAAGCCACGAGAAAAATATTGAAAACAATTAAAAGCAGCTAAACTTTTTTTATTTTTATAATTATACGAATACAGCTGCTTGTCATAAATGTTTTTTAAGATACACAATTTTTATACCTTCAATGAATAATTTTCAGTTTTTAAACATAATCGAAAGAAAATTGTTTTTTTTATTTAATAAAAAATTCGCATCAAAATTGATCAGAATACAAATCACGTGTTAAATGTGACTATTTTTCAAAAATTAATACCACAACGTATAAAAAAAAAATTCCACACTTAGAGGAGACTTCTAAGTGAGTGTATTTAAATTTTCTAAAGGAATTTAAGAAATCTGATTTTCTTGTGAATGCCCTTAAACAAAGTTATAGAAAATAAATTTTACTATAATTAATTAATGAATACAGTTGAGTATTTACTTAATCTGAAAGATAAAAGTCTGCCCGTCAAAGAACAAACCATCGTTTAATATATTTATCTATTTGAGTAATATTCTTGCAGATTAATCCTTTCCAATGGATGTTTATGTTTTTAAAGTTCCTTAAATTCGGGAATCCTAAAATGCCATTTTCAGCAACTGGCCTGTATGAATAGGTGGATAGCATCTCCTGAAACGTAGTGTCAAATGTAACTAGTAAGAATATATTTAAAATTTATACAATTCAGAACCTTGAAAAAGCTTTTAAAATTTGCCAGATTTTTTATTTCGTTTATCTAGGTTTAACTGCAAATATAGGTATAGAACGTATATATGATAGTTGTGTAGGGTGTTCAAAAACGACGACGTTACTCTATAATGTGTGTTAGGGTTGGTTGTTGGATCACAAGAGCTAGAAGAGAATTGGTTGAACAGAGGATGTTTGTGAATGTCCACATGAAACCTATATATATATATATATATATATATATATATATATATATATATATATATATATATATATATATATATATATATATATATATATATATATATATATATATATATATATATATATGTATATACGCCTCATGTATATGTACGCTTAGTTCTATCTACCTCTCCAGTGCAAACCTTCATTCTATTTCTCATACTACGAGCCGATAATTCCGCCTTACATCCTTTTCGGTATATCTTGGTATAAACTGGTATGATTATTATATTTGTAATTGATGCAGGTGCATTAAGTTCAGTAGACAATTTTGTTTTGGTTTTCTGTAGATTTTACCCTTTAATAATTACTTGTTATATATATAGAGATACAAATAAAACTTATTTTAATACCGCCCCAGATTAATTACGAACAATATTTTGTATAAAAAGGGAAATTGTTGAAATAATTCAAATTTTATTTTCGAAATATAGAAGAGAATGTCGTCAAGATCAGCGTTAGCCACTAGTTTCAGCATGTGAAAAATTCTGGGGATAGAAATATAAATTTTTGATCTAGCTACATAGTATAGACAATAAAAATTAAAAAATGAAAAATTGTCCAGTTAGTCCATATGCTAAGCTTGAGTTAATTCCTTTTGTCGCACTATTTGAACGAAATGAAAATAAATGGTATACTTTTTACTTTTGAAATAATTTATAATGATTTACTAATTTTAGAATGGTTCTCGTAAATTTTATACTTTACTTTTCGAATTTATTTTCTCTTATTTCAATCAAATTTTGAGTTTTTTATAATATTTTATAAAACTAAAAATTCTAATGTTTCATTACGCTCAATCGATATCCAATATATTATTAGATTGAATTGTGCCCTTCAATATGTACCCATGATAATTTCATTTTCGCTTTTAAATTTGTAATTCTACGTAAAAACTTGAAATTATAATAAATCAACTTTAAAATACATAATTTAGAGGAGGTATCAAAAACTCGCAACAACTAAATATATAAGTGCCTCACTGATGTTTACTTTTTTTTAATAGAGATTTTACGACATCAATAGATTTACATTTTCAGATATGCTTTGAAATTGTTTTACCGAAGAAAAATATGAACAGATATTTTCCATTAGTACCCATTTTAAAAGAAGTGTCTACTGAATAAAATACACCTATGTCTTTCTTAAGCTTAAGCTGAAACAATGTTTGCAACATCGGGAACACGTTATTATCAAAAGTAGATTAATTCATTTAATGGCATTAAACTATCTGTTAAAAGTTGAAATTAGCCTATTTATGTTTATCGTGGATTTACAAACCGTCACCAAAATTAGCAATGAGTAACATGTTCTCGGAAAATTATTACGCCTACCTAATCCATAGTGATGATGCCTACTGTGAGTCGAATAACGTATTTATAAAATACAACAAAATTTTGATCCAGGAAAATAATGAAACAATCGAAATGTAAGTTGTTTTCTTTATTTATAAAACTAAACATTTTTTGTACTTTAATATTTCGTCTATTTTTTATGGATCAAAACTTAATGGAGTCATCGATCGATTTTGTTCATTCACGAACTTAATCTTACTTATCCGATCTATAACACACCACCAAAATTTCAGTTGAAATGCGGATGGACTGATTGACGGAGTGAATGAGAAACAGAAATATACTGATTAAGGGATTCTATGAACACCTATACGAAACTTTTTCGATCGAGCAATATTTGCTAGCGCTAACTTTAACTTATTATGACATATTGTATATTTGTCGTATATAGAAAAGAATCAAAACACATTAATTTATCAAATTACTTGATTCATACTTTGTAAAATTGAAACTTTTATATTAATTGAAAAAATAAACTGCTTCACGTGATTATTTTTTCTTAAAAATTTTATACTTCAAATAATTGCGAAAAAGTAAGGTTCCAATCGTATATATACACCAATGGCTTTATTTACCAATGGCATTCTTTCAATTCGAAATATAGTGATTACGGTTTCCATGATAACCAGGTTTATTATGTGGAAATATATTGGACATGTTTGGCCGAAGTAAGTACTTACTAAATTTAGTAAGTCACTTACTATACTTACAAAATTTTCGACCGGGACACAAAATAAGTGCTAACGCAGTAAGCATAGCTTAATTTGCTTATTGTTGATGTTAACAAAACGGACAGGAACAGATCTGTCATTGTTCAGATACACAAGCACTTAATTCACTAAATTATCGATATTATCCACTGGGTCATTTAATATTTCTTCCAATAATATATTTCTCATGAAATTATCCATTTGCAACAGGAATTAAATTATATTCCTAAATTTGGTACCGTCAATTATATTCAGTCTATGAGGCTATGTACGGGATATAACGTAAGCCGGTGTTTTGTGTTATGTTAAGCCAGTAAGTCTGTCCTGTCCGAAAAGCGCGCTATAGTCAGCTTGTAAAATTTTAATTTTTTTATGCTGAATGGCCTACTAAGTTTGATAAGTACTTACTTCAGACAAACACGCCCATTGTTTTACTTTTTTAGTCTCCTCAAAAAATGACACGCTAGGATTTCCAGTTAGCTTTCATTAAAAATTTGCTAAAATGGACAACATTATAAGGTTGGAAAGTAAAAACTTTTATGATTTCCACATTAAATTCAATTCAAGAATGTGAAATCCATTATGTACTGCATTATAATCTCTGCATATTAGTAATTTCAAATATGATACTTTTGATGTCACTAATATCTAAGATGTCATCTTACTGTCAATTTTAAGCACAATCATGTCATAGCAGACGATATTATATTCGATAGTAGATCACACTATATATATATATATAAACACAATATCTAAGTTCATACATATCCTTTACACATACATAGACACATATACAAGAAACGATAGTTCTATACTCTGATGTGGGTGATATTAATCCCATTCCATGTACCCAGAACCATCTCTCCCGTTATACACATGAATGGGGTATATAGAAACTGTTGGGTAGCATAGAGATATTATAGGATGTTACACGGTAGTATGAGAAGGAACTATCCGTCTAATATCTACTCTGTTATGTGTGTATGTGTACTTCTATAGCCGTTTGGATGATAGCAGTAGTTGGGTGATGCTTAGTTTCATAACATATACAAGAGAACTAACTATTGCTTCAATGTAGTGGATATGTGTTGGTCAGAATGGGGCCATCCGTTCTATGTTTATGTCTGTCTTACTTATATGTTACCCCCTGTATAGATATATTTGAGTGTGTATGTGCAGAGCCGGGCCTTCGGCGAAAAGAACCATCAACAATATTACGGGGCATCTAAAATCAATGTAAAATTTACTCTTTTCAATAAACGACTCTTATCCGTGATTTTAAATATAAAAAATTTATAACACCTATAACATACAAATGATTGACAGTTTTTCGTAGAACTACAAAATATGTTGTTAAAGATGAATAACTTATATTTAGGATAATTAATAAAATATTTCAAATATTTAAACAGTCACAAATGTCCATAGACCAGCAATGTGCTGGATTGTTAAAAATCGAGATCTTTGGATACGAATACGGATCTTGACTTTTCAACTCAATGTATGTGATTGTTTATTGAATGAAATGTCATTGTGATTTATGATATCTCTTGGCAATATTAATTTGAATTTAGATAGTGTTAAATAATAATTAGTACCTTATAATAAGGTAATTAGCAATAAGAATTATCACTTAACTCACTACATTAAGAGTTGAAATATTTTAGTTTCGCCGAATATGTAATTTTTAAAAAATAAAAACTATTTCTTATATATTATGGGATTTAACAGTATTTTATTGCTGTATTTACTTATAAAATATGGATACGGATACGGGTAAACCTTTTAAATCAAAATGTAATGAAAAAACTACATTTTTTATTTATATTACTTTTGCAGTGCTTGCTTGATAACGTTAGTTCCAAATAGAAATTATACAGACTAAAATTTTATTTAAAACAGGTACTAATCCTTTCTTAGATATTATTAAATATAGTCAATAAGTTTTTCTGACTCATCCTTATTAAAATTGAAGTGCTTCAACTGTCGCCTTATTTTGTATATAGAAATTATTACAATGAGATTGTAGTATTATTTTTGGAGTTTTACCTAGCGCAGCCTTGTGAACATAAAATTGATTTTGGAGTCCAATTCTCTAAGCCTAGAGTGTGAGAAATTTGAATCTCTACACTTTACACTATATGTCAAATTTATTATTTTTTCCACTGTTTAATTCTGATTCAACTGATTCAATAATTACGTTTTTCAAATTTTTGAATTCGTTCTAAATAATTCAAGCATTTAAACTTTTTTCATACAATAGCAAATATTGACGGGGATGTACGATCAGTAGCTTTACAGCGTGATCAGTAGCTTTATCAAAAAGAACTGTGCATAAAAATTGGACGACGAGATAGTAGTATTCGGAAACAATATTCATGTATTTGCCATTAACTTTAAACTCAATCAAGTTTATCAGTTTGCCATTCACTACAAGCTAAATATATTTTTTGTCATAGTACTGAGTTATTATTCCAAAGACAGGAGATATTAATAGAGTAGTTTGTGATGTTTTAAAAAGTACTTCAAAACATTGATTGCTTAATAATTAAGTCACAAAAACATAAATATTTTTGCAAAATAAACACGATTTCTTGTAATAAAATTACTTAAACACCTTTAAATTTAAACCTTTTTTAATCCAAAAAAACGCTGTCTGACATTTTGTTGACGTAATACTGGTATATAATATTTAGAATACTGTGGTATAACATATTGAGAACAATACATAACCTAACACTTTCATATATTTTTTTACTAATTAAGATTACTTTTTAGATGAAACTGACAGATTTCAACCAATCATTTTTACAAAAATTATGCCACACCTTGGTAGCCTAGTGTTTTAGGTTACTTGAGAGATAATAATAGAATTTAAATTTTAAGATATTAAATTCAGCATGTGCTTTTATAACTGAAAGGCGGAATATTTTTAATTATTTCTACATAAATTTTAATTTTTTTCTAATTTTATTCTTTGTTTTTCACTACCAAAAGTATTGTAGAAAATCGCTTATTCTCTAAAAAATTGAACTTTACTAGTTTTTCAATTAATTTACTACCCGGAAATAAAGTTTTTCTTTTTAAAAGTAAAAATATTAAAAAATAAAATTACAATTGAGAAACAATACTCCACGGTCCTGTATTATGTCGACCTATCTACTATCCTTCGGTTACTACTGCTTCCAAGTCTTATACCGCATAGTCCATCTGTGGCTTTGTACATATAATATTGTTATAGGATTGGAACTATGTGTGGGCACACACACAGAACGGAACGGTATTACTAAAAGTACTCCTTTTACTTCCTTTACTCTTAATGTTATAGCAGAGAACAGACCCTAAATCATCAGAGAGAAAATAAACCTTATGTGTGTCTGTATGGATATGTATGTAACATAGAAACAAGTTTTTAACGCTACCTTGTGTATACTGTAGACTCCTTCTTGTTTGCCTTTCACATTTTCAGACAAAGCGACCAATACGTACTACATAGACACACATTTACGAAGGAGAAAAAAATAAATAAAAAGTATATTCTCACAAATGATGATGCTTTTTTTCTTTTCCAAATGAAAAACAATTTATTTTATTTTTGTCCAAAAGTTAATTTCAGGTTCATTGTAAAACTCTGTGTGATATGATAGCCAATAAGTTTAATCAAAATTATTTTCTATGAAATCTCGTTTATCGTGAAAATATTTCATTTGTTGTATTAAATTACATAAAGCTTTTTATTTGGCAGCAAAATTGTACAATTTTGATAAAAAATAATGTTATTAATGGGCCTTTGTACGTATAATTTTCAAAATTGTATTTTTTTGGGAAAATATTAGAAATTTTTATAATTTATAATTGTAATTGTAATGTAGCACATTAGAGATTTTCTTTAAAACCTAATTGCATGGACAAAAAGCTAACATACAAGTGAATAGACTCTAAATTCAGTACTTATATCATATATAAGTATTCAATAATAAATTATAATGCTAAATTGTATGATACTTGTAAAAATAAATGTAATTTGGAGAATAATTTGTTCTTTATCCACGACTTAAGACTTTTTATAAAACCACATACCTTCATTTCACATTAACTTTATAAAATTTTTATTAAATAATTATAAAACAGTAAATTACAAAATAAATATACATAAAAGAGCATGAATTTAGAAAGATGTATTTGTTTATTGCAAATTTGTTTTTCTTTAAATACATATTTTTTTTTAATATGTCAAGGCATTACTCAGTATGGTGTGCGATTTTATTCACGGCATCATTTACATGTTATGAAAAATGTAACTATAAAATGGTCATAAATACACAAATGATCCGTTTATATAAAATTTTTCCAAAAAAAGATAATAACTAACTTCAAAAAATTATCTAAAAAGTAAAAATATTATTTAAATTAAATACTTCTATAAATAATTTCTTGGTGACCAATTACCTTTCGAAGTCGGCAAAAATGTAAGAATTTAAAACTAAGAAAATGATTGCAGCCGACATTGAAAGGTAATTGGTCACAATATTTTTGATATTTGACTTAATTTTTTTGTTGGATCTATTTTTTTCGAAAAATTTACTTTTTTTTTAGTTTTAAGTGGACGTTCTGCCCTCCTCTTAGAAATTCAATCTTTATTTAATTTTGATAGGATCTATACAATAATTTTTTTCTATCTCTCAGCGGTACTTCTCATTTCAATTAAAAATTATTCCAAATTGGTAGTTTATAAACGAATTACGAAACGTTCTGACGTATATATATTCTGTGGTAACAAATATTTAAAATAATAATAATATTCTACTTTTTTGTTCTTATTTTGTATCCATTTTGAACTTTGAGTTAAAACACCACAAACAATTGTTCTTTTCGGTGATATATAATCACCAAATATTCGAAATATCTAGGTCTATACTTGCGAATGTTTTTATACGTAAAATAATTGGATTAAGTACGCAAATCAAAAATGATATTTGAATAAAATTATTTCGTAAATTTCTAAAATTATAAGCTTTTTATATTGATTTTCAATGAATTATACTTAGTGTAAAATTAAATAAATGTACACTTGCCACTTTATAATACAAAGATATTCAAATCAACTGTAATATTGTGATGTTTTACAGTTTATATGTCAAAAACTTTTTGTTCTCATTATTAATTCAAATATAAAAGTTCTCATTGTTAAATTCAAAGTTATTTTTAATAATAAAATCGATTAATGTTCCATTGAGTCATGGACAATACTTTTTTAATGCCCATATTCCCACACAGAACAAACTAGGGTGTAGTTCAGAATTATCAAATACAATGTCTTTATTATGACTTTTAAAAGTTAGTTTTAATAAAACTAGTAACTTGTCCTCGATTCGCTTATTACATATAAATTTCTCATTTCTCTAATCATTTACATCTAATACAAAGGATTGCATGTCCCTATCTAAAGGATGGCGTAGAACACATTTATTTGTCATTAATTTAATCAAACGCCCCGCACTCAACTCAATGCACAAAAAAATGGAGAATTTAGAAATTAGTTTATAAAATTGGGTATAGATTTTAGATTTGAAAATCCAAGGGTACGTAGATTCCGCCTATATTGATTTTACAAGAAGGTTATCACTTTATATATAATGTAGATTGATTCTCTAAATTACTATTTTGTACACCAAATTTAGACCAAGATCGATAATTTTGGAAACAAATTATAGTAGGATGAAATCCATTCAAAAAAATAATATAATATAACATTAATGAAAGAAAATATTATTTACAGGCGATATGATGAGGTCGGATAGTGAAAGAGGGTGAGTTGTTAAGGGTAAAACACGGTTTATCTCGATTTCCGGCAAAACTACAAGCCCTATGGAAAAAAGTTAAAGTTGTGGGTAATAAAAAGGTCGGCAACTTTTGTATTCACACTTTTTTCACGTAACTTTAAAATTTATGTGAAAAATTAATTGAAATAACCTTTTTCATTAATTTATAAAAAAAAAAATTTTTCACGAAATTTGATGAAACTCTTTTTATGTTTCTAAGAGACTGTAATTTTTATTTAAATTATTTATTTTTTCACCTTATTTTGAATCAAAATAAAGTAAGTAACCCCTGTCAATTTGGAGAACAAAGATTACCTGTTTGCGAGTTTTCAACACGTGCAATATTTATTTGTTGATTGTACAAATAATTCAAAAATTAATTGTTAGAATTTTAAATTAGCGTATATATTTTTCGATTGTTTTTTTTTATCCATTTTATGCCAAAAGATACATTTCTTCCCGTGATTAAAATAGCCAGTTGATACTCAAGAGTTATTTTACGCTTACGTAGACCATGTGGTAACAATACCATCGCTATATTTTGGATCGATCTAGCACCTCTCTACCAGTTTTTAGTCTTTGCGTTTACTCAATGATTTAAATGTTATTTAAAAAGCTAATAAATTGTAACAAACGATTACACTAACTAAATTCAAAATAAGATTCAAGGTAAAATTCAAAATAATCTTATAGGTTCTGTCTAAAAAAAAGAGTTTCCTTTCAGCTGTTATTTCGTTCTTGTTTCATCTTTTGTTTTATAATGTTAATGTTCCTATTATCGATAATTTTAAAATTTCTATTCAAAATGTTGCTATTTAATTAAAATTTATATTAAAATTAATATATTTCATTGTAACATACCGTTAAAAAATAATACTAATTAATAAATACTACTATTTTAATAAGAGTTATTTTCACGAGAGGTGTATTTTGTCAGTGGGCTATTATTTCACAAGGATCATTAATTGTTTGGATATTATGACGAGTTTTTTTTGCCGGGGACTATTCTGTCACAAAATATTATGTCAAAACCCATATTATAGTCTAAAAAAAATTTCATTGAAACATTTCATTAAATCTCAGCATTTCTCAGAGTTCTGTTTATTGAATGTATTTTTTACATATTAAAGTTTTTTAGAAACCATTTTGATAGTATGTTTAGTATATGTCTTAATTCAATTTAAAATTTTTTCAATTTTTTTCAATTTGTATACAGGGTGATATACGATACCCATACCGTATAATAATTGTTATATAATGAGTGTTACGAAAAATAAAATAAACTTAATACATTCAATAGCAATGCTAGTAAATTCAATAATATATCTGATGCAATGTATCCAATAATTCAAAAACCAATCCAAAATGCATTCTTTATTAACATGCATTCTTTATTATGTTTGTCAAGAAATTTTTGAAATAATATTTAACAGAAATGTTATAACAATGAACATTGAAAAACAACAACACTAATAACTTTCAATTTAAAATTTCTTCACTTCTGGATGAACATAGATATTAATGATCCCAAATTTTAATTCATTTCATAATTATAAAAATTAAAAAATGTTGTAATTTGCTCCAAAATAGAAAATTATTCAGTACTTTTTTTATTGTTTTATCTGATATTGATTTAAAAAATTAGTCGATTCTTAGATGCATACAAGAACAAATTGGAACTTTTTTTTAACTCTCTCAAAAAAATTGAAGCTTTTCTCATATAACATACTTCAAGGATAATTAATTAAAATTTTCATATACTATATTTCTCAAATTTAAAAGTTTTGAATATCTACATAATATGCTTCAAAAAAGCTGTAAATGTCCAATATGATGGATAATATCATCATTATTAAAAGATAGTTCTCGAAAATTTTTGAATTTTTTTTTTATATCGATAGCAAAAAGGAGAAATGGTAAAGTTTATGTACTTCGCAGTATTTTATCTGCATATAACTAATTTTAATTAATGATTTAGAAGAACGTTTAAATTGTCCTAAACAGGCGGGTAGCAGCTAGTATAAATATATATTTATTAGAAAAATATTACAAAAAATTATTCTTACAGTCGATAATACTCTTTCGCAGCCCCTCAATTTTGTTATTTCCACATAGATTTTAATTGCATTCGATTAAATTTTTTCCTTTATCTTGCTTGCATTTATAGCACAATATAAATATTCTATTTATCGTTGAGATAACCACAATGAGGACTCATTTTCTTCAAACATACATATATTACATACACACATACAGACATATATGTTCCTTTGTTATTCGTCAATATACATACATAGTTATGACGTTAAATCTCCATGCTCAACCCAATTACTCTATGAATCCCTTACTTACCACCTCATCATATACTTACAATAATAACATATATACACACACACACATCTACAAAGTTAGTAATAGTTTTTGGGTTTGATTTCAGTTAGATTCAGTAGGGTGTGTTAACACTAGGTACCTTCACAACATACGTATGTATAAGTGTGTGTGTGGGGGAGTATAAGGGTAACACAAGTAACTATTATATTCAATAATGAAGGTATGAGGATGAATCTAAGTAAGGGGTGGTAAATGTTTTGAACATTCAAACATAAAATGAAGTGGTACGAGGATGTCTATCCAAAAGTCTGCTTACTACTTAGTATCCTGTCACCCTCATACCATAGTATTCTGAGAAGTGCGTCTACAAAGCTAGACCACTGTCTATATATATTTATTATCTCCCAGATCCCATTCTCTTTGGAATATTGTTTTATTTAACTGAGTTAAGCTTGTTAAGATACAAGATGAGTTACTCATACAATTTTGGCATTGGGATATTAGCAATAAATATAAAATAGCTTTTTACAGCTAGTTAGTTAGCTGGAGAAATTTGATTGCCATTCTGCTGGAAATAAAGAGGTATGCATTGATGCAAACATAAGTAAATATAAAAAAAAAAAACGACGAATGTACCTACATATAAAATCGGATGAACGGTTCAAGAGATATCGGCATTAAAATTTGAGCGCTGTATCTCCAGAAAGATAATTGAGAGTTACAATTATTGTTTTAAATGAGACCATTCTGAACACCTCCACTATTTCCTACAATAAATGTAAAAATATTTGATGACTAGTTTTGAAGTAATGCACGATAGTATGAATACTTAAAGACACTGATGCCTAATTAGACTGGTTTCGAGGTTGCGAGTTTAAATTCAGGATACGGCAATTTGATCTATTATAATAAAAAATAGAAGTGTTTGGTTGAGCACACTGTCGTCGCTTGGTTAAGAACGAAGTAACCGGCTCCACCAATAATATAATAACAATATCATTGTCACCTTGTTCTAGAAGGCATCTTTACCATGTTCTAAAAGAGGGTACAGAGGACTAAAAGATCTAGTTACCAGAGACGCGGTTCCCCTCTTAATATACTCTACTCTACCCAAAAATGCTTATTATAGACTGAAGGACTAACAGACAAACAAGCACTAAAATAAACTGGTAATAACTCGAACCCACAGTAAACTACTTATATATTCTTCACAAGCAATATTGGACTTAAACGTAGAGTTTCTATATTAAAAAACGAAAAGCTTTTTAAATCGACGGTTGCATTTTAAATTGGAATTTTAATATCAGGGATTTTAATATTTTACCATCTGTATATATTATTTTGGTAACATCAATCGTGAAAAGTTTCAAAAATTTGTTGATTATTCGATGCTTAAAAGATATGTCAAGGTTGTATTGCAATACTACGAAGTTATGTTTAAACAAATGGTAAATGAAAGATATAACTTGTAAGACGTCATTCTATTCAGAAAATAAACGAAGTAAACTGACTTTGCTCGTTTGGAACATTGAAAAGGGTGTTGTTGTTGAATCGTCGTCGAGTTTCATACAAGAAGCAAAGAGAGAAGTATAAGGAAGTAAAATACCTTCACTATCTCGACAACAACAAGAAGAACGAATATTCTACTATTACAGCCTGAATTACATTACGAACAAACACTACGACTACTGACTACTATACTCTTTTCCATCGTCGTCGTCAGCAACATGATGATGATATGACGATGTGATGGTGCCATAGCATATTTAGTAAATATACGCCACTGCCGCTGCCATGCTCACTTATGTAATGTTTTCTTCATGTCAGTATGTTTATATCGTTTTTGGAACGATTATGTTGGCAAGCAGGCGGGTTACTTGTGTTGTACGAAACCGGCAACAAGAAGATGAGAAAAAGGACTAACTAACTTTCTAGAGAGATAGATATCAAGTAAGTTTCATTTTGCCTTTAGTTGTGTTGTTCAACCATCATTCTCTGCTTCTTCTTATGAGTGTAGAAAATTTACAACAAGAAAATGCTAACTCTCTAAGCTATACTCATTTACTCCAGCACCATCTCTATCCATCTATTCTTCCATTTTATGTTAAAAGACTTCTTACATATTATTACAGATCATCGTATCTTATTTCAGTTTACTAAAACTCTGTATTCGCTCGTATACACAAATGTATTACGTTTTCGTTTATTCACATTCGTTTATCATGTTCTCGGTATCATCTTCAAAACTAAAATGAATAATATTCTAATATGCAGTAAGTTTCTTTAAAGGTTATATAATGACTGGCTCCATGTTTTTGTGTCATTCCGTTACGACTTTTTTCTTTTTATTTTACTTTTTGTATATACTGTTTGAGTGAATTTTATTATCAGCATCATGACTGTTGTACGAAAACGTTGTCTTGACGGAGGTTTTTTACAACATGCTGAATTACAATTTTAATAAAATTTGTAACAAATTTTGGGAGGCTATTAAAACCATGGCCTGAATGGTTGATGATAGCTGTAAACTTCATATAAATCCAATCCAGACATTCGTCCAAAAGTTCACGGAAAAACCATGATAAAACTATGAACTGGATGGGTGTAGTATCATCGAATCAGAATCTAAAATGAAATAAAACTCAAGTTAAATAGCACAAATTGATTATCACAACAATTTTTTATCAAAAATAGAAGCTCTTAAAATCAGCCCCAATCTAAGTAGAAATAAAATATAGCTCCAGTACTGATTATTTTAGTATTGATTTGTCAACAAAAAATAAAATAAATAAAAAATGGTCAAAAATATGTAATAGGCTCAAACTTATGTTTATTGTTCAAATTTGTAGATCAATATAATACCTAGATTAAACTTAAGTAGTTGTAGACCAAATTCAGGAATAAATAAAAAAACCGAATCTTCCTTGATTTCACAAAAAAAGGGGGGGGTTGCTTATTTTCTAATCTGCATTTAAAAAAATTTGGTGTTTTCAAAATTTTCCCCAACAGCGGAAGAAGAGTGCAAATTGAAAATTAAAGCTATCATTTTTCTATGTCATTATATTTGATATCGATTGCAAAAAACGCCGCATCATTCTAGTTTGTAAAATATAAACTAGTATTTTTGGAGATTTTCCATAATTTAGACTGGTAAATAGCTAGATAAACGAAATGTTAAATCGGCTAATCGTCTAATTCATAGAAGTCACTATTTTCAGTCCATAAACGTACGTTATTCTAAAATAAAACAGTAGAAATGCAAAACCACTGTAAGGAATAAAATAAAAGAATTGAAGTTTCAATCAGGGAAAAAGTTAGTTGGCGTTGAAATGACTATGAAATATGATAGTATAGTTTATGTTGGATTTATACTATATTTTGTTTGTTTAATAATCAACTACAATAGGGCAGCCGAAGTGAATCTCCTACATTTGAATTTTGATATTCTATTATACAAAATATATTTTTGATATTTATTATTTCAGAAAAAAAACAGAAAAAACTTCTATACAAAATTTAACTTACGATTAAAACGTCTAGATACACTTCAGAGACCAATGTAGATACACTACCATTATTCTTTCAAATAAAAAATAATTTCTCAAACTGGTTTATAAATGAATCAGCTTTGAGGTAACAAACATTTAAAAAATTTGTTTTTTACTTGGTTTTTCAAGTGATTAAGTTCTAAGGTAAAAGCCGTTAAAAAAATACAGACGAATTGATAACCTCTTCCTTCCTTTTTTGAAGTCAGTTAAAAATTAACGTGTACAAGGTAAAAACATATATATGCAACCCTTCACATCAGGCTCAAATATAGCTTAGCCTAACTGCATATTAATTTTACCATATTAATTTTTCTAATAAAAATACGATGTATTGAACACTTATTTTTTTATATTTGATTTATACATCCAAAGTGCAATTGAGTATACAATTCACAATCAAAAACTGCTTGAAATATTGAATTGAAAATTAATTAAATTATTAAAATTAAAAAATATAATATTTAATATTTGCATGAAACATATTAGTGTCTAGATGAAGCATCAAGCATTGAATGACGTCAATTTTTTGCCTTCTTCTCTCAAGTTCTTCTATAGCGTTTCTTTCTTAGTTTTGTATCTCAATATCTCCAGTTCTAATATAAATAAGAGAGTTCTAAGAACACCCAGAAAGTATGATTTGAGCTACTAAACACTCAAATTGGATGAGTTGAAGATTATTGAGAGCACAACACACACTCATCCCCTTTTTTGTGTGATTTGAATGATTAATAGTATCAGGTCTGCCACAGTTTAGCTTAGAATTTAAGATTCAAATTTAAGCAATTAAATGATCATTAACAATTAATGCAGCACACGGGTCCACTAGTTACGATAATAATTATCATAATTAATAAATTTAGTCATTACACACAAAAAAAAAAACGGACACGTATTTAAATATAAATGACATAATATTAGTAAAAAATAATAAAAAAATAATTTATAAGTTAGTAGGTCATTAGTATTAAACTAATAAAGTAATAATATTAGTACATAGTCAAGTATATAAATACTATGTATTATACATATTTATGCATACGTTTATACGATATACATGTACTGTAATATGTATTTGCAAAGTCAGAATTAATTTCCATACTACTATAGAGAGATAACAATATATATATACCTACAATGTAAAATGAACGATATTGTTATTATACATGTTGTAGAAGATACAGAACATTCAATTTTGATCAACTATCAATTGACTATGCAATATTTAACAAAATAAAATTTCATATAATTTTTTACTACTAATAACAGGAAGTATTGTAATCATGTCAAAAATTGAGTTTTCAGCGGGAATACATATAGTAGGTATGTGACGACGATATCGCATCGAACGTTTCATCCAAAATTCACCAAACTCGGTATTCTGTCTTCAATATAACCCCAGTTATGCCTTATACCTTTTATATACAATCTACAAAATTGTAACCTCTGTGTATTGCCAAAAAAATAAATTAACTTTTTTTCGAATTGCGTTTGTCACAGTATTTATCTATCTATGACAACACAGTTTCTGAACAGATGAACCAATTTGGAAAAAAAAATAATAAAACTTATTATACTGAGGATGTTGATTATATCGACCGATCCATAGATAACAAGCCCATCTTTTGTTTTTGTAGATTGTGATACTATATGTGCGCACAGTGACTTTATTGTCTTTATTCTGATACTGACACAAGCTGCTGATCTAAAAAACCGACTAAAAAAAAAATTATCTGCGCTCCCACCAAAATAATAATTAAATAAATGCGTTTCATATGTCTATATTTGTTTGTAGTTATTAGTAGCGAAATCCCTTCAAAAACGATGATACTAAAGAATTTGTATTTAAAAATTAAAAATATACTTGTAAGTTTGGAATTTTACGTCGGGGACTTGGGAGATAGGACACAATTAAAATCATTTTTATATTTTATTATATCACAATATTGCATTATCATTCGACAAAAATAAATTCAAAATCTCAATAAAACTTCATAAAACACCACGAAATGGGTCTAATTTTACTTGTAAGATTTGATTGCAAAAACCCAAATCACAACTACATACAAGCCAACGCTATGCCGTTACAGCTACAGTTTTCTTCTACAAAAATACAAATCAACAATTCAAAATTTGCAATCATGTTTTGGAAAGTCTAGTTATAAAATTGATTAACGATTTCATTGTATTCCTAATACAATGTCTATATACCATATAATAGGAGTATTATAACATCAGACCATTATAAAATATGGGTTTTATTATTATATAGCCTTCGTAGTATTCTAGTAGTAGTATCGGAAACTACGCGACGACGTTACGACGCACAACGGTAGACATAACAACTACAATATTGTTGTACTATATGCATAAATGTGCAATTGAAATATTTATAATATCTATATATATATATATATATATATATATATATATATATATATATATATATATATATATATATATATATATATATATATATATATATATATATATATATATATATATATATAACAGATTATAACTGAACAAACAATATCACTATAATATCAACGTCGCAAATTTGAGCTGTATATAAATGCCGAATTGTATTAAACTCTTCTATTTTATTACACATACTGTTTAAAATTTATAAAAAATTATGATAACAACTAACAGTGTTTATTCTTTAAATTGCCGACATATAGTTGAGTACCATTTTTGGACTATTTTTATTGAACTATCATAAGCATTTATAGAATATTCATTCTGAAAATATTCAATTTAATTCCTTATTTATTCTGTTTTTTAAACAATACGTAATTGTAAAGAATAAGTCAAAATAATAGGAAAGGGTATATGAAGAGTAGGGGAAGGTATGCAAATATGGCTGACTTTATAAGGAACTATTCCAGTATTTCACGCTGGAAAACCACAGAAAACCATTGATAAAGAAAGCCGGCAGCCGATACTAATGATCAAATACCTCCCGAATATCACTGAGGTAGTGATTTGTGTCCGGATACTTAGATGAAGTACATAAAAGATTTAACTAAAAGCTATATAATTGCAGAAGTCCTAAAAGTTAAGTTTCCCAATTGAATCGATGCAAGATTAAGAACTAAAGAAAAATCATTTATCAATTAAAATGAAATAAACATAATTGAATTAAAATTTAAATCGACTATTTATTATCGATTCAACTGAGAATTCAAATTTGTAGGGAGAAATACTTTCAGAAAAAATTTAAATAAGTATACATAAAACTATTCTTAATACAATTCTACTAAGCATATTGAAAGTCATTCAGCAAACAAAGAGTGCTTGTCTGTTATTAATTTTCAAAGTCTGTAATTAATTTTCTCTCCATGAAATAAAGACATGGAGAATCTCGCAGCAAATGTGTCCATAAGTCCAGTTATACAAATTTGTTATATAATAAATGATATGTTTTGAATTATATACGTGTTAATTAACTAAATTTGAACGGAAATTGTGACGAATCTAAACACTTTATGAAAAATTGTTAAGAAAAACAGTTCTTTGTTTTGACAAACATCTTTTGAATTTAACTCATTCACGCAGTTGAAACACATTTTTAGTTTTAAAATACGCCACTAACATTTGATGATAGGTAGAGGGGCTGACAAAATTGAACTAAATACACCTATACCTATTTTATAAGTGTTTTCAATATTTCCCAGCGTTACAACCTCAGTCTAATTTTAATATCCTCTCACAGATTTATATGTCTAGTATAAAAATTCATGATGTGAAAACTTAAAAATTATAATTTAAAACATACTATAATAGGCTGGACTCTTTAATTATAATGCTATCTAGATCTTTATGCTCAAATATATGCAAGAGCGCCTGTTTAGTCGGAAACACATTCAAGTATTCTCTAAACTAATTTTGTTTATTACAAGCTTTTATTTATTGTAAACTAAATTTTATTCTCACAACTCGAGATCCCTGCCGGCAGAGTTTCTTTCAAAACATGGCTGCTGACGCACTATCTACTAAATCCTAGTCTTCACACAACATTCGTTTTATCAGTTCCATCATGAATTTTATATATCGGAGGAAGTGAATAAAGTTTTAAAAAAATAATGTGGGTTGGGTCTGTTACAACGTGTATGTCTCAGAAACAATGGTATAACACCATAATTTTTTTTTAATTTAGCAAATGAATGTAAATTTTTGTGTATGTATGTATAATATTGTTATATTCTATATAGGTGTATTTAAACATGGTTTTCCGTATGAAAAATTTTACGTTATCTGGTAATCTGATAACTAGCTCGAAGCTTATAAAAAAAAGACGGTATAATGTTTCTCAGAATCATAAACCTTTGATTGTCATGGTTTGGTGTTGTAATCATCAAAGAATCTAGTTTTTATTTTTCCTTTTTTGAGTCATGGTTTTACTTTTACACAATTATTAGACTTATTATAATACTCTTTGTGAAGCCTTGCAGTTAGTTTTAGCCTTAATTACAAAAATATTTCTATTAAATTATTTAAAATAACAAAATTTACATTTTTAAAATTTTTTCCTATCAAGACTCTTTACTAAGATCTCTAAATAATTGTGTATTCCAAATTATCTAACATTTGGATAATTCGCAAAAAATGGCAAAACTAAAGCCGCAGGATTCACCAAGAAATTTTTAAACTTTAGTTCGTTTTATCTCACACAAATTTGATTAAAACACTTCATTACAATTAATAAATTTACTATTTTTAATATAAATATAAAAGTTTTCATAATTTCGTTTTATTTTTGAGTTATTTTTCACGAAAATGTTGTCTTATAAACGTTCTTAACATCGAACTGTATTACTACTCATTATTAAGTTAAAATTTTCCAACCATTAACAACAAATGTGTGCATTTCTTATTTCATTTCTACTATGTATGTTTGTAATAATCATAGGATGTTAATTAGAAGAAGTAATTCAAAAAAACTGATAATACTTTGACTATTTTTTCCACTAATTTCACATTCTCTGCATCGAACGTATATGTATACTATATTCAAAGCATTATCATGGCCCATTCGTTGTTATACGATGAACCACTTACCCACATACAATAATAATTATAACATAAAGACGTTACTGACTGACTCATCATCCAAATAGATTAAACCAAGCCAACCTAAAAAGGATCGACGTAGTATATATATAGTATAGTAGTACATAACAATAACGTGAATACTATTCAATGTTACACATATTATTTATTATATGAAATACTCACTACATTTGTTAGGTTATGAACAACACAAAGGAACCCCCAACACAACTAAACTAATACTTTAGTCATAATAGTGTGTATATAATATTATGTATATGTATATCTAAATTGTCTCCCAAGTTCCAACTAGTAACACACTTTGTTCCCAATAGACAATCATGACTATAATTATTTAATGATCTCGGAATAATCATATCGCTTCGTAATTACCTATCGATATATATTAAAATTTGGAAAACTGCTTGCAAAATTAATTCTATTAGGAAAATAGCTAACGGTTTTCAAACGGCTAATTAAAAAAAAAATATATATATACGACGCTGAAATTAATGTGATTGATATAAAAACGGCTATTCAAAGGTCATTCATTATAAGAGAAAAAAGTTCCCAGGGGAACATTTTTTATTCAATTTAAGTGAGCTATGGTAACAAGATCTAAGATACAATAAGAATATTTTTTTATTCAATTTATTAGTATTTGATGGAACTGTATACATATTTTATTGCATATATATGAAGTTGACAAACAAGTTTCTTTAAACCATAGAAATATAACTTACATCTTAAAGGCGTAAGCAAAACACAAACTTTACTCTCTAATTTTTATTTCGGATCGTAGCGCGATGTCTATCTCAGTAAGTACAATAGGTACGTGGATATTCGGCGTACGTCCAACTGATGTGAAATTATCTTTGTGTGTAACTTTTGGTGTTCTAACTGATATTAAATTTTTCATTAAATATTTTATAGTTGATTAGTATGAGGCTTACAGAATTTTGATTTTTTATTTTTCTTCGATATTCTACTATGGCGCACCTTTGACTTTAATAATGATTGTGTCTAACTGTGATGTTGAATTACAAATTGATTTATTGTAATATATTCACTTAGCACTTTTAAAATCAGTAAAAAACTGTAATATAGAGTTTAAAAATTGATTTTTAAAAATTCATTCTTTCAAAAGAATGATTTATTAGTATTTCAACTTTTATAATTCATTTAAAAAATGTGATTTAGATCTACGATTCAAAATAATTATCCATTTTATCAAGAATGAATACTTTAAATATTATTATTTTTTTAAACTGTTTTCGAACATTTCATTATAAATTTGGTTTTGTTTGAAGTACGAAACCCTAAACTAACTATCTAACTACCTTTAAATATTTTAATTATGATAATTTTTGAAATATGCAACTTTAAAGTTCAGTGAATCTTCAAGACGTATGATTATCGTTTTTTTATAATATTTAAATTGCCTTTTATGATTATCTTATTTGTACACAAAACAGGATTATTTTCCTAAGGTTTACATATACTTCAAGTTTTTTAGAAATCTTTGAACTTGAACCAAATGAATATTTATAACTACTAATATTGTAAGTTTTATAACTACTAAAACTGTTTATAACTACTCTACATAACTGACAACCTTACTACATCCAAAAATTATTATTTATTTTCATTTTCACAACGATTACGACTATAAAACTATAAGAATCCACCAAAGTTTTTTTATGGATTTCATTATCCTTTCAGTTACTCTAAAGACAGTTTTAAACAAATATTATAGAGTACACAAAATATTTACGATAATTTACGTAAAATTCAACTTTTAAGTTAAATTTGATGCAAGCATACAGTGTAAATGTGTCTATCAGGATAGCGAGCGAATCGTTAGTTAGTATAGCTGAGTTGGTTTGATGACTATGATGATGACGATGGGTGTGTATGAGAGTATTGTACATGTTCTATGTATATGTGATGGGTACAACACAAATACACAGCGTTACAATACCACCCTACTTACCGTTACAATTTCTCACCCACTTCTTTTTGCCTCATTCCCTTGACGCGTCATCACACTCCCTATTTTGCTCTCTCGCCTTCAACCTCCTACTGTTTTGCTTTTCACTAAACAACTCACACTTATACGATATTGTTGTTACCTCACCACCACCCACCCATCTTCATAGAACTGAAGTGTATGTTATATGTTCTATCATTGCTGTTGTATAGATGTTTGTTATTTTGTTGGAAAAGTTATGGTAAATTTTATTATTCCATAGAAAATTAACTAACATTACGCCAGTTTTACTTAGCCAACTTCTAGATAAACAACATTTTAGGTAGGCTCATTTTAAGATTAATTACGTAAAGTTTCTTCAAATACAGTGTAGTAATGAGGACAAATAAAAATGTAGATATTAATAAATTTAATGGCAAGACATAAGATATAACATCTAACACTGTCAGTTGTTAAAAATCCTACATTTACTGTTTGTAGAGATTATGCGAAAATAATTCCATCAAAAATATTGTATTTTCAAAAATAAACATAATTTAGTCTTTTTTTAAACGAAACATATTTTGATTCTATCGTTAAAGGGTTCACATGGCTTTTTGTGCCTTGTACTTTTTTCGTGGGTATTATATTTATGTGATCTAAAAAATATTTTTTTCTGTGTAATACTATTTCCATTTGAGAAGTTTAGTAATCTACAAAATTTCCGATATTAGAAAGCGAACACCCAGCAATATGCGTAACTATAACATACAGTGCAAGTGTTGCTGCTGTTACTTGTAAAGTGAAGTTATAATCTGATGAAAGAAATAAAATAAATTAAAACCCTACGTACCCCTCTAATACAATTTGCTTATAATATCATTTTTACGTTTGATGTATTGTATTAATACATCAAAAGTTGTTAAAACCGAAAATCGTTAAAAAAAAAAATTCGCTTTTGTTCATAATATCAAATAATAAAAACAATCGAACAAGCAATTGTTTTGTCGTTTCTGCACAAATCACTAGTAGTTGATCTGAAAGATGTTACACTTATAAAGATCGTAGTTTATTAAGTCAGGTATAGGTATTCGAGTAATGAATCGGCTGCCGGTCCAAACGATAACGAGCTGAAATTTCGGAGCTATGTATTATTTTCTATTCTCTCAGTTATTTCAAGTTTATGGTTTCAACTTGAAATCCAAAAATCGTGTTACTAGCATTTTAAGTAAAACATTTAAAAAATATTTCTGGCTGTATAATAAACCTCTACAAATATCTACTTTAAAAAAAAAGTATTCCACCATTATTTTTTTAACTACAAAGCTTTATGTTGTATATGAAATTAATTTTAGTAAAACAATGTATGATTTATTTTTCCATTCAATCAAAGATTTACTTTGCTAAAAATTTTTATTTTAAGTATAAAAATATTATGCTTCCATTTATTACTAGGTAAAAACTCAAAAAAAATAAAAGATTGCAGAATTTGATTCACCAAGGCGTACATACACAAATTTGTATGGATATACTTGATTTCAAAAATAATAAATTTTTAATTCAAATATTAAAAGAAGCAAATTAAGTAATAATTAGAAAGACGTTGAGGAAACTAACAGAGTGTGATTGGTCTGAATACATTGTATGTGCTCATACACGTTTTATTGAAACTATTGAGTATTAATTAATATTCCAAATGTAATTAACAAAATTATTAAATAACATAAAATGAGTTAGTTTTAAGGGCCGATGTATTTAGTCGGCTAGTCGTACACTAGCGCATTGCAATCTGAAATTGTGGTGACTTTGAGCTTCAACTTTGTTAATTCCTTCAATATTTTTGAGCTTTACACAATTACGAGTAAGTTAAATACATCCTCAAAAAAAGTATATAATAATGTATAATTGACAAGATAATTTGTAAATTTATTTTGTATAGTCTTTCAGATCAGATTTTAGATCAGACAATCAGATTTTAAAATAGCCACAAGGAAATTAAACATTACTATCAATTTGAATTCAAATTCTCACTCATTTCAGCCATTGAAAGTTATACAAAGCATTGTATTATTGTAATCATTGCAGAATTCATAATGAGTATTTTTAAATAAGAACTCTTTGATTGGATGAACGTGGATTACACAATATGTAGGTCGCTTACGAGCAATGTCACTTACACTACTTATTTACTCTCATAGTAATCGAAATAGGAGTACAACCCAGGCAGGCGTAGAGAAATAAAAGTGGTGTAAAGGAACAGATGGTATTAAGGGTCTCGAAACTTTTACGATATAATAGGATAAATATGTAGAGTACAAAATAAAATTGGAGTGAATAAACTAAGGATGGTAAAATATTTTGTATATAGTTTTGATTTGCTGAGTGTTCGTATTATGTTAAAAATGTTATGTACTAAAAATTTGAGGTCAACAAATGTTAAATCTTTGCAGATTCTTAAATGCTTATTTTTAGTCTGACATTCTTAATGATTACTAATACATCCTGTATTTGTAACATTCTGTACATATATGTTCTGTTTGTTCCCTTGCCTGCGACTACTATTACTGTTATGAGGGATCCTCGTTCCATTTATTTTGTATCACATCAAACCACCCCGTTCTCGCATGTTTCCCACATTCGTTGGGGATACAAAACAGTATGTGGAATGGTTCGCATAAAGATAGGTTTTAGTTCTCTGTTGTTGTGTGCTCTATATCTGTATTCACTTCCCAAGTGGAGGTTGTTGTTCTCATCTCGAAAATCAAAGCATAACAAATTACTTTGTGACCATTGTTGACAAAATTTATCCAACGAAAATTTTTATAACACAAAAGAATGTCATTCATCAAACTTATAGGTTAGGAAAAACAAGAATTATAACTCATATCCAAGACTAAGTTGTGTGCATTTAGCTATTTCAAAAATCAAGCAATCAATTATGGAATAACGGATACAAAATTAAAGGGGACAAAAGTCTACCTCATTGATGATTCGTCAAAAGCTTTAAGAATAAGTCAAAATGAAAAACAGAAGAAAACGATGGAAAACAAAAAGTACAATTCGAAAAAACGACCAATCATGAGAGGAAAGTGTTTTCCCAGATGGCAGAATTGTACAAGAACCGAAAAAGCTAACAACCAACAACCAAAACGCATTTAAATGGAACAGGATCCTGGAATATTGAGGAATTGAAAACTAAATTTTAAAAAAATCATGCAGAAGATTCTTATATATATCGAAAGAAGAGCAGATGAAGGTAGATCGGGAGGACTACCAGTCTTTTAGTGGTCTACTAAGGATCGGATTGAGATTGAAAGCCAGTTGAATGGTATTCTTTGGGTTTTCTGTTCGTATGAAAGCGTTGAGTTATTAGTAGGGGTAGTCTATATGCATCCTGAAGAATCAAAATTCCCTAACAGTGCTTTTTTTCACATGCTAGAGTCTGAATTGTGTACCGCAAGAGCGAAACATTCAAGAACGGAAATTAATATCGGAGGCAATTGGAACGCTAGAACAAATCTCGAACTTGACAGAGATCCAAATGTGCAAATTTTGTTTCCTGAATGATTTGTGTTTATCGACAAGGTAGACAAAATTTAATATTAATTTGACAATAATATTTTGTGTAAGGAAAATTGTATAAATACGGATTATTATAAATTACTATTACAAAAATCGACAAAAACTGAAAAATATTGATCTGAGCATAAAGGATTCACGCTATTCACGACAAGTTTATGAATGTGTGTGTGTGTGTGTGTGTGTATAATATGTGTGAATATTCTGATGGTATATAGTAAATTGTTGGTGCGGTTCGGTTCGTTGGTGTATTCAACCCCACAATGATGGGCTTATATGATGTGTATTTTATACAGAAATCATACATATAGAGGACGATTGGAAAAATCATCATCAACCTTTTCGATACCACCACCACTCGCCCTTCACCTCACGTATGTATTGAACGAAAATCATAAAAAAATGTAATTCGATATGAGAAAAATAGGGGCAGTGTTTTTTTTCCCATTCACTTGAGAAATCTTGTTGAATATTACACATTTGTGGTTGGTTGATATATTTTAGAAATGATTTCTGCAAAATTTTAAATCATTGTAATACCTACGTACTTGAAATCGTTACTATAATCGAAGTTGTCAAATACTCATACGATGCAGTAGCAACAAATACACCTAATTATATAACCTAATTCTGGTCAAGTCTGTTATAGATATTCGTATATTTCCACATTTATTTCATTTATGTTCGTATATTCGTATATGAACACATTTTGAGTTCACTTTTGTGACAGGAAGATGCTTTCAGAAACATTTTTAATTGACAATCGATACTTCTAAATAACTTAATAAGGAGTCAAAATTCGAGAGAATGCAGTGATTTCAGAATAGGTCCAATCTTAATCGCAACGAGTGCTATGATCTCTGTAGGTTCTGTGTATTACCTTCTTGTTAATCTATTTTTGTAAATCTATTCTGAAATCATAGACCAAGCTCTGATCAAATAATTAACATAAGCAGCTAGTGTCGATAGTTAATTGAACAGCAACTTTTATTCAAGTGATTAGTAAACTGGTTTAGTCAAGTAGTTTCGTAAAATTCTAGTTTTTGTGTATTATCTTCAACACTCTTCTTCAATCACAATATGTATATAAAAATAAATAAATTACAAAATCAGTTTTTAGTATAAATATTCCAATATACACTGATTTTTAATAGTAAAATCTGTTACACTTATTTAATATACATAACTATATTGTACGAAATTAGAGACTGTTTTGTGTATGCTGTTAGGAGACATATTGGAACATTGAATTATTGCTACCTTGACTAAACTACCTGTTACTTGAGTAAATTATATGATCAATATGAATAAACCTTTAGTTACATTATTGGTTAAATAAACGTTAAAAATTCCAACTTTATTTACACAGGCTAACTTATAGTAAGAAAAATTTCAATGGTTTAAGAATTATTGAGGGATCAGGTCATACTATATATATATATGGTATGATGAACTTTTGGAACTGTTTTTTTTTTTAATATTCCCAATGTTTTTATGTTGGTTCTATATCAGCACTACTGATAAAATTGTTATTTAATCATGTGACATTTATATTTTATAACAATGTATCTACATGTATTTTTGATTATGTTTGACAACACTGGAAATATTCTGGTTACCAACAATAATCTGAAATGTACATTTTGCTCGTCATGAGTGAATTGGCTGTCTACTATAAACTAGTAAACATATATACCAATATATATATATTCGATAGATTGAACGGACAAAACCAGTGGTTAGATACACCGAGGGGCATATATACACTATGATGGGACACCATTGACAACAGTCAGAGGATCGACAAACCGAACGACACAATTGTAATACCAACATAAATACATATATATATATAATCATATACATATACGTATTAGGCAATGAGAACGACCATTCAGCCGAAGGCTATACAATGAAGCATCCAACAAACATACAACGAGAATGAGAGAACCAAGATCCCCAAAGGCCTATGTGTTTGTTCTACGTTTCTCCACATATTCTGGGTACATATAACATATATCTTGTCTTTTATCCAATCCTCTATTTATGAAAATAAATAAATATATATATATGTGTGTGTGTGGATCTATCGTTTCTGTATATGCAGACCAAAAACCTTCGAGGATTCTAAACATTTCTATGTTATACAAAACTCTGATATAAACCCATCAGCAACATGAACATCGTAATCATCATCAACAAAATAGTAGCGTGCATGTTTGTATACTTGCTCCATGACGTGAACGCAACAAGAAGATGGTATCATTGTTGTTACACAGAAGCTGTAATAATAAAGCAGCATGTGGGATTTTCTCTACTTGTTATTTTATTATATATAGTGCATCTGAAAGTTTGTTGAACTAAAATTTTCTTCAGTATGGGAGAACAGTTATTAGATAAAAGTGATTATTTTAATCAAATATATCAACAAAAATTTGTACGCAAACTTATATCGAATGAAATAGTAAAGAAAATTATTTGTCCCTATTACAGTATTATGAAAGCTTTACGAAGATCTTATTTGAAAATTAATATAAGCAGCTGGAGGACAAATGTCCTTTGCTAATTTTATGAAGTTTTATTTTGTACGGTATACTCGTTTTCCAAATAACATAGATTCAAATCCAATATTAATTTATCAAAGACAGAAATTTGATGTTTTCAAAGTTGTGTCAAGGTATTTCCTCCAAGTATGAAGTAGACTTATTTAGACTATATTAAATGCAGTGATAAGATAAAGTATCCTGATATTTTTAGACTAATCAGTTATCAAACTATAAAATATTCTAGGTTCTAATACTAGATACAAAATTTCTATTTTAATGCTTATGAATGCGTAAAACAAACTTATTTTTGTGTCAATCCATCAAGGTGTGTACAGTTAATAAGCTTTCTCACTGAAATAAAAACTATAAAACGTATCTAAAGATTGATTATGTACATCTCAAAATTACAATCCACTTTAGCTCAAATAATATTATATTTTTCTTTTAAATACCCTAAAAGACGGCATAAATAATTACGCAACAAATAGAACTACAGTTCGAAAAACACTACTAAACTGTAATAAATAAATAATAATTTAATTAATAAATTCGAGATAAAAAAATGATTATATAAATCAGTTTAAAACCAACATACTAACTCATTTTATAATATAAAATAACAATAATATTATATGTTTAATCTTAAATTAAAATTTTTTTTTACATATAATGTGTTTACAACGTGTTTAACAGATTAGAGTAGACTGAAACTGAATTGCTGTATATTTATTATATATGTATATGTGTTACAGTAAAAGTAGATATTGCGGCAAATGTACACATTTTCCGGTATATGTGCACATTTGCCTCCTCATTTAGGTAATGTTCATTCAACTAACATTTACAATTTCAAAGCAGGGAAATGTATATTGAATTCATAATGACCATGTCGTTTTGGTAAATGTGAGCATACAAAATACGAAATCGCAAGTGCTAGTTATGTGGCGTGCATGCGCACTTGTAGTGGTACGCGTACTACCGTTTCGGCTAGTTCAGTAGGCGCTGCTATTTCACGTTACACATTTCGTGCAAGTGCTCTATCTAAAATTGTATATTATTATGTTTATGTACCCTACAATAACTACATTACAAATTAATGCCATAGTACTGAAGATTTCTGGATATAATTTAAGATATTTAAAGAAATAAGACTCAGGTAAGTTAACATTATCATAAATTAAAATTTTAATTTTTCTACAAAAAAAATTATTTTTTTAGTCAGAATTTTTGAAAAACAATGGAACAAAAAGAAAAATTTAAAAACCAACTAGAACAGATTGTATCACAAAAAAACAAAAATAATATTTATTTAAACCAACATCAGTATGAAAAAATATTATTGGAAGTAAAGACAGCAAAATTAAAAGAAAAGAATAAAAGTGATGTAGATTACCGCCGGTTGAAAAGATACGATATAATAGTGGTAGGGAAGGAAGAAAAATTAATAAGTCCATTAAAAGAAAGGGGTAACATAAAATATTTTGTAACAATTGAAGAAACTTATGGAATTATACACGATGCTCATTTGGCAACTGGCCATGGTGGCCGAAACAGATTAGTGAAAGAAATTAATAACAAATACAACAACATTACTACTGAAGCAGTTATGTTGTATTTGTCATTATGTGAAGCATGTCAAAAGAAGGCAAGGGGGAAGAAAAAAGGAATTGTGATAAAACCAATTTTGACGAGTGAAATGAATTCTAGGTGTCAAGTGGATCTTATAGATTTACAGACACAACCAGATAATGAATTTAAATTTATTTTAAATTATCAAGATCATTTAACCAAATTTGTTGTACTGCGCCCACTAAAAACAAAAACTGCGTCAGAAGTAGCAAAACAGGTTATGGACATTTTCACTCTTTTGGGAGCCCCATCCATTCTCCAATGTGATAATGGTAGGGAGTTTGCAAATAAAATTATCCAAGAATTAGCAAATATGTGGGATGGTGTGAAAATAATACATGGAAAGCCACGCCATTCCCAAAGCCAGGGCTCGATAGACCGAGCGAATCAAGATGTTCAAAATATGCTTAAAACCTGGCTTATCACTAACCAAACCACCAAGTGGTCAGAAGGTTTAAAATATGTTCAACTGATGAAAAATAAAGCTTTTCATGAGGGTATAAAGCAAACTCCCTATGAAGCTTTATTCGGAACAAGAATGAAATTGGGTTTGAAAACATCAAATTTACCTATGGAATCTGTTGAACAGCTGGAAACAGAAGAAGAGTTAGAGCAATTACTAGAAGGAGTACACACAGCCATTTCACCACATAGCAAAGTCGCAGAAAACGATGAATTTTCCATTGAAACGATAGACATAAAGATGGAAGTTTTGAGTTAAATTCTGTTTTAAACAAGAAGAAAATTTTAATTGATAATGCTCGAAAGAAAGCAAGGGAAAATTTAGAAAATCAAGCTATTAAAATGTGTAATCTTTCGAAAAAAAAATTTCCTGCTGCTGAGATTGGTGACAATGTTAGAGTTTCCATTCCAGAAGTTGATCGTGGTGAAACGGATCCAAAAAATTTGATTAGCGTTGTTTTGTCAAGAGATGACGATAAAATTTATATAAATTAGGAACTAAACAGGAAGTTTTAAAATAATCTTATTCTAGGCATGAATTCGCCATTTGCGAACAAAAGTTTATATCATACGAAGATGTTCCTCAAGATGTTGACAAATCGGTAAGAGAAATTATAGGAATGTAGTCCCTTACTGGTGGACAAGGTTTTAAAAGATGCATCTGTAAAGGAACATATTCCTCAAAAAAATGCAGTTGTAAAAATGCTGGAATAATTCCAATGTAATTCCAAGTGCAATTCTTGCTCAAATAAATAAAACTTTTTACATTATGAAATTTCTATATGTTCCTTTATCGTTTTATAAAATTTAAGTGTTATAATAAAGAAAACAATGTTATTATTATTATTTGTTTGATTCCCATCGTATAGGTCCTGAAAAACTAGGACGAAAATTGTATTTATGAATATTAGGATCATAACCTACGACATATTATATAATATGCAAAGAAAAGTATGTTTTGTTTGTCATTTACATTTTTTAATTAAAATGATTTTCGTTATTAAAGCCTTTTGTATTATGTTTATTTAAATAAATATTTTTTTTACTGCAACAACATTTTTAATTTACTTGTATTCCAACTTTTCTTAAAACATGAAGGTAAGAGTATTTACCAAAACGTGAAGGCAAAAGTACACATTTGCCGGGAAATGTACATTTACATTATATTCAGTTCACATATACCTAACTTTTTGGTAAATGTACACATTTTACGGTAAAAGTGTACAATTTCCTAAGAGTGTACATTTACCGTAACATATGCATTCTATTATACATGTAATGTTTATATTATATCATTTATTGTACGTACAAAATATTGTATGTAACAAGATTGTTGGCTGAAATATTTTTGGCAAAGTATATTAAGTTCATAACAAAAAAAGTAACAGGTTTTAATACCGATACGTCGATGGTATTCTTCTCGGAACACTCCCAGCATCCTTATTCTCTACGTGTAATATTATGATTCACCGGGGCTTCAATTTACATCTACCAAAAGAAAATCATGAAAAATAAATATATACCAAAACATAGTAGCAGTGAACACGGGGTACGGTAGATCACTAATCTGTAATACAATAGAAAAGAAAATAAATACGAACTTCTTTATTTACTAGATAATATTTTTAGGTCAACTTTCTTCTAAGCCATTTAAGTATAAGGAAGTCATTATTTGTGAATGATTTTTTTATCTTTAATATTTATATTTTTATAATCGACATATATCGAATATGTTAGAGTGTAAAACTTTGTAATGGTCCCAAATATTGGAATAACTAACAAAATTTACATATAGGGTTCATAGAATCATCTAATTAATCGATTTCCATTATCCGTCCATCCCTCTTTCCGTCATCAAGATAACTCAATAACAAAAAAGATATTAAGCTGAAATTTATTTTTGTTTAATGATTTTATTTCACCTTTTTAGTGAAATATCTACAGATTAAATCAGTAAAATTATTGCGACGCAGTGAAAATAAAAATATTTTTTACGCCCAGCTTGCATAGACAAATTGTTGATATTTTATTAGCTCAAGGGCTCGTGGTAGAAATTTACACGCTGAAACCGTAATATTTGCAGACCATTTGGTTATATTAAACGTCCTAGCAGATCCGTGCACAATCTGGGTAGGTCTTACAAACTTTTGGTTAAGGGGAATGGAAACCAAATAATGAAGAACCCTACTTTATGTAAAAATCTTTCAATTTTTGTGCCCAAATAAGTCATAAAATAATTATCCAAATGTTTTGAAATTTAGTATGAACAATATTGACTTGAAAAGAGCTTATCGAAAAGTTTTTGTCAAAAAAAAAACATTTTTAAATATAAAATTGAATTTTAATTTTCCCCTAAGAAATTTTTTTCGAGGAAAACTCTTCGGCAAGTCCTTCGTTTTGATGACAATATTTTGCATACCAAATTTCAAAACATTTGGATAACTATTTTTTGATTTATTTAGGCGCCAAAATTGAAGTACACTCCTATTTTGTCAATAACAGCTGGTGGTAATCGCTCTTAAAAAGCACTATACATTTACATACATGTAGCCCATAATTTTTATTACATAGTGTACGAGTATTAACATATTTATAATGTATATTGTACTATATCTAACATTGAGAGAAGTTTTTATTTTATGAATGAATATTAGACAAAAATGCGGTGTGCATCAAAAAGAGATAGATCATATTTTGTACAGTGTGGTATATTACAATTCACACATAAAACGAAACAATTTTAATAAGGTTTTTTTTTTTTTTTTTTATTATATAAATTTTATTTAAATTTTTTAAAAGTAAATTGTGCAAAACTTAAAAAGGTTTTGTAAACTTGAGATTCACCTTATTAAATGTTTTATTATACCTATTTGAAATTTATTAATATTAATATTGCAATAAAATAATACAAATCAACGATGAGTTGTGATGAAGTTGCTTGTTCATGTTCATTCGCTACGCGGGTTATACAAGATTCCATTAAAACATTTAATAATACATTATTCTTACAAGATTTAGTAAAAAAATTTCTGAATGTTAAACAGATATATTTTACGTAAACATCGAAATAGATTCTTAATTTTTACCTACAAGAACTTCCTAATAAGAATGTTACAAAGATAATTAAGTATAATATAACTATTATTACATTAATTACAATACATATAATAGCATGATATGTGCTATACAAAATAATTAATTAGCTGTATTTGAGCTGAAATTGTGACGAATCTATGAAAAATAACTATAAAAAAATGTTTCATACAAACATTGATATTTTATAATTATTAATGAGAACTCTAGGATCCCCAATTTCCTAGATCAAATTATTTTGTATTTTATAAATACGTATTTCGACTACAAAGTAGTCATCATCAGTATGAATTAGCTAGTTGTAATGATTCTCTGAGGAGATGTTACTCATTGCTAATTTGATCTTCATGAAATTAAATTAATGATACAATAAAATCTGCGATTTTCCAGACCTAAAATAGCTTGGTATTGATGGTTTGCGTGCACCAAATTAGCAACGAGTAACATCATCTCAGAGAATCATTACAACTAGCTAATTCATACTGATGATGACTACTTTGTAATCGAAATACGTATTTATAAAATACAAAATAATTTGATCTAGGAAATTGGGAAAAAACTCGGAGTTTATTCAAACATTGATAGTTTTACGCCATTTTTTTTATTTTACTTTTAATATATCTCTTATGGTTTAAAAGTTGTGTCATGGATCTATGCGACATAGTTTGTATAAAATTCAATGGTCGAATTTATGATTATAGACTTGCCTACTGTAAAAAATCCAGATTGTTTGTCGTGGTTTTCCGCGAGTAATCGTCATACCCTGTCTTGATTTTTGGAGTAATTCCAATAACTCTTCCCTTATAAGAAAGTTAAAAAATATTAACAAATATTTAAATTCCTGTGTTAGAACATATCTTTACTTAACATAAACTCTTAACTTTAAACTCTGAAAGTCTTTCATTACTTTCAACCTATGCTAATTTTTAAGCTCAATTATAGGATCAGATAAAAGATGTCATTGTTGTCAAAGATGTCCCAATCATAATGATAGAAAAAGTTTCTAGAAACGTAAGCGACACTTAATTTATTGTGAAATTTCAAACAAAAAGACTATATAATATTCTAATATGTAGAATTTTAATAGTCAAGAGAACTATTACGATTAGCTAAATGGCCGTTGACAAAATAATGTTTCATAAAACGAGGAAGGGGTATCTCTTGATGAGACAAAATATAACAAGAAACAGTAGGAGTTATAAGGAAACGAGACACATTTCACAGAACAATTAAATGTACTTTAATTTTTTTTTTTTCGACGCATTCTATATTTTATATTTTTGTAATAGAAAGTTTCGTATTTTCAAATTACTTGATCTCCAAAAAGTATCACTTACAACCGACCCCCCCCTCCCGCACAAGAAATCATTCTTTAAACTTTTAACATGGAGCTCAGTATTCATATTAATACAGAATTTGCTATTTACCTCAAGTTTAGTTTAAGATAATATATAATAGATCATAATACTCAAACTCACTAGCTCCAAGTCCATAAACAAAAAATCCATTAAATCCTCCAAACTAGGAAGCATATAAATCGGATCCGACAAATATTAAGCCGTAGTTAAATTCGATGTGAAATTAAAGCTCGTAGTTGTTCCGACCTTTTACAGCGAGATTCGCATTGGATATGTCTGGACGGTGGGCGAGGGGAAAGGGTTCGATGTTTTATGAAGGCAATTATTTTTACATACTACGATGCTTGTAATTAGTTATATTTACTCAGCGTCGCAAAAGGAGAGGAATATGTCCAAAAAAGCAAAATTTTCTATGTCGTAGTTTATACACGACCCCGTAAAAATGCTGTTGATGATATTGCAATCGAAACACTTATTTATAATAATAAGAAAATTTTTAATTCAAGCAGCTAGTTTTCATGAATACCGTTGATAATAATCCAATAAGTGTTAATAATCTAACATCTCAACCAATTCAAATACAATTGAAAAGCATAAAGAAACCAGGCAATAAAACAATATATATAAAAGCTTTAAAAAAATTATTATACTAAATTCCAATAATAAACACAAAATAAAAACTTCAATAAAATTATAATTTGTCAAAACAAATAAAAAAAGGATTAAAAAGTGAAAAGGATTTTCCGTTGTATTAAATTAATTACTAATACATAAAGTGCGAAATGATAAATGTATAAACGAATAATAATTATCAAAAAAAATAAAAATAAAAAAACAAAACAAAAAGTAGTTTGATAATAATAACACTATTTACTTGACTGGTAGTGGTATAGTAGTAGTAGTAGTTTGTTTATGATGTTCATAACATGGTAAATGGTGGAAGTAGAGGTGGGAGGAGGTATTAAAAAATACTAGTGAGGTTCACTCATACACACACACACAATAAATAAACATCATAGTAGTACCTAACACCTTCCCCTACTTAATAATAGGTTTTTACTGCGCATAGTTAAAGCACCCCATACCACATTCAAACAATGCGTAATTGATATGACATTTAGAAGGTAGATCAATTACTTTATTTTTATGTAAATAATTGTAACCAAATCACTTATCATATATTAGACGAAGTAGTAAAGTTTCAAATATCGATCGATGAAAATAAAATAATCTAATATAAAAAATCTAAATATTTTATTAATAAAGACATTAGAATTTTTTATTAAAAAATAAAAGTCATTTTTGAAAAATATTGAAGTAAGGAATTTGAAAACGTATGCATCAAAATATGGTGGAGGCGTAGGAAAACAAAAACAATTAAGTTTAACAACTATAGATTTAGTATTATATTATTATGATATTGTCATCCAACTTACACAATTATGCAAAAAGCTCAATTGAACTATACAAATTAGGTCAAAATTTATCGTTGATTATAAGCAGCGAAACTTTGATTACAGGTATATGTATATAAATGTTTGTAGTTAATAGTATTATTACAAACATAGGTGTAATAACCCATGGAGTTTAAAACAGAAAGAACAATATAAATAATTTATAAATCCAAAATGTAAGCGAAAAGTGAAAAAAAAAACATTCTTAGAGAGGCGGAAATTCCTTTTAAAAAAACACCTTCTTTTCGGAATTATACCACAGGTTTATATTTTGAATTAAGTGATGAAAATATATGAAAACTAATAATCTGGATACCACGGTCAACAGTCGACTCGTGTCGTTTACTTTAACAACAAAATAATTCTTAACAGTAAGTAATTTTTTTTTAATTTGCAACGTTTCACTGATTTATTTTCAACTTCCTCAAGCATCCTATCAAAATGATTTAAGTTCATTAAATTTAAACTTTAAAGTCGTGAAATAGCAAAAACCACTTCAACACATATTTGGCATTGATGAAGCCCATTCAACGGTTTATTGTGTAAATTTAGCAATATTAAATTCCTCAAATTTCTTCACTCAAAATCAACTGCCGATAGATTAAAAATATCTTGAATAACTAACTATTGCTTAACACACAATTTACTATTAATTAAGAATATCTTAAGAATAACTAAATGCCTTTTTTCTCAACTTAATTTGTTTATAAATTTTGTAATTTTCTATCTGCTAATAAAACATTTAAACACATTTTTATAGATGTCATTCCGAATCCAAGAATATATTATTGTTCATGTTTTTAGGAGCTGTTACAATTAAATATTTTTTTTTTTTGGTACTTACCAACTAGACTATATCGAAAAGGTGACAATAAGTTTTATTTATGCTCAATCCAAAATTTGGAGAACTCTATACAATATATCTTAATGAAAATTCGTATTCAGGTATTTGACGCATAAAAAATTGAATTTGCTAACATCTTTAAATCTCTAGCATAATTTTTTCATTTTTGTGTGTGTGATATTATTTTGATCACAGTATGACATAAATAAAATATTAGTTGAAACTTTTTTCTTATACCATTTGATAGAATAATACAAATTATCTTTTGCTGTTCAAATTATTTATATCGTATTTCATTTCCAATACAAAAAGCGTGTTACACTAATCCGTGAAACATTTTATTTACTTCGATATATTACTTTCAATTTGAAACGAATTTTAAAAAGAGTCCCATACGCTAATAATCAAGTTCGTTCTAATTTCCTCTGCTTCACTTTTGAGTCATAATACGAGTTGGTATTCGTTATATTGTGATATCTCATAAAAAACCTAGAATAAAATTGTTGCTTGGAAATTTTTTTGTCGTAGATAGTAATATATTGTAGACGTTTAGACTCTATGCTCGTCAAAACGCTAAATAGGTACTATTTATGATTTCCATTTTCGATGAAAACAAAAGCCTTCTATCGGAAAGTTAAAATAATCAAACACCCCCCCCCCCCAATATAATATTATATACCCACTATCCATTTGGTTAATAATAATATTCAGTGGATGTATATGTGAGGCTCCCACATATGCTTGTGGATCTTACTCTCTCTGAAAACTCGCACCACCGATAATATTCCCAACACAACACATACAAACCACCGCACATACGTAGTACATTTGGCCGACAGTGAGTGCTATGTGTTCGTATAGTCGTCGCGCACAAGCAAGTTATAATATTATGTGTGGATGATCATGACGGCGAGTTTGTTGTATTTTCAGTTGATATAAGAGATACTCGATGTGCAGACGTGTTTTAATACAACTAAATATAAAAAAATTTCAAAAATTCATTTAATAATCAAATATAAAGTCATACCTGACAGTGGGCCATATTATTTAAAAATACAAGTGAATTTATTTATTTTTTTTTTTTTGTAATTTTGTGATATAAAATTTCTTTGTTGAAAAAAAAATTGTAAATTGCAATTTTTTTTGTTAAGGTTATATGCAATTTCTGCTTTCATGTGTTAAATAAAAAAAAAATTTTTTTGTATAATTTTGTAATCTTTATTTATTTTATTTTTTTTAAATAAAAACAATTTTGTTATAATCAGTAAGTATTTATAATTAATTTCGATTATTTTTGAATTAAAACAATCAGTCTTTTATATTTGTTTAAAAATAAATTGCAAGGTTAATTAATAATAATTGCAATGGCTTTGGTTTCACTTTTTAAATTTAACATGCTTTTAATATGAAACAAAGTTTATTATGTTTATTTTTTATTCATAATGTTTACATTGATAACTAACCTATCTTAATGTTTGGCCCACTGAATTTATTTGGTGTACTCCTAATATAATCTATATATGTGTAGATAGTAGCAAAAATCACATACGTTTGAAATTATACTTTTTTTTATTTGTCTCTTTTTATTCGTATGATATGCTGATAAATAATTAATCAAGTCATAATAATTATAATAAAACTTTTATTAAATTTTTTTGTTTTGTTTCATTTTACATAATTTTCAAAAACTATTATGCATAATAATTTGACTTTAAAAAAAAAAAAAAACACATGATATGCAAAAATTTGTTATTTCAAATCATCTTTGTGTGAAAATTATTAAATTTGTGTGTGTAGACACATTTTATTTGCTATGTTCGGCTTTAATTTTACAATGTGTAAATTTATACATGCGCTCAAATGAAAATAGTTTTGTTAAAAAAAAAAAAACAAAAAATAATTTAAATTGCATTTTGTCTAACCAAAGTTTTGTTACCTTGATTCTTGATTCCATCTAGTAACATCGTTCTAAAAACCGAGTTATAAAAACTTTTTAAATAGTTTTTTTGGTATTTTCTTAATTTTTCAATAGTTTTTTTTTTCGTTGTATTTAAAAATACTTTTTTTTACTAGATAGTTATTTATTCTATAATTCAGTTTATACAATTGTAAAAAACAGAAATTCTTGAAAATTAATTTTTTTTAGTTCTCAGTGAAATGTAAAAAAGTGCCTTCATACTTTTGAGATGTCTAATTTTAATTAATTATATATTTTTTTTAATAAATTTCCCGAATATTATCAGTTTTAGATTTAATATTTTTTTTTCAAATTTAGTTTGTCGCTAATGTCATTTCAGAGTTATTGAAATATATTCCCCCGCTATTGACACGGACTGTATAACAAGATAACTATCTACCTGATTGCCCGTTTTTCACTCTCATTGTGTAGTTTTAAAAGAATTGTTATCCACATTTGTAGGCTCATTTAAGTCTCCCGGTATAATTTTCGAGTGTTCTAATCACCTTTCAGTCAATACAAATAAAATAAAGTATGAATCAAGCTCTACAGTTAGACTTAGAGCTACTGTTAGACTTCGTGGCAGTTAAAAATACTCTTCAAAGTCTTACGAATAAAATTTTTTACCATACAATTTAAGCTTTGATTTAACAGTCTTAACAACATATTACGTATATGAGAAAGATCAAAGTCTATTTTTTTTTTTTAACATAGGGAGTTTAACAACATATGTATGTATATATAATTTTTTTATAGAGGATTTTTTATTATTATTCTATGGATCTCTTCTTCATCTGTTGTTCATTGAATATGTGTACGAAGTACTATATATTGTATATACGATACACTCATACACACTAATTCATAAAACGCATCATGTATGTGTACCTTTACACACACATAAAATGTATAATACATACAATTCAATAGCAATGAAATTCTCAAACACATCATAGACTGACCTACCACAACTTACAAGTGCATCAACCTTCACTGGGCAACTATATACATGAACATTTTGCTTATATATATATATATATATATATATATATATATATATATATATATATATATATATATATATATATATATATATATATATATATATATATATATATATATATATATATATATATATATATATATATATATATATATATATATATATATATATCAGCAAAATCAACCGACAACCACTCTCCAACCCCTGGCCCATAATACTAAAATATTACTGTAGTAATACTAACTTAACGTTGCTTACTTACTAACTTTGTGCTAAGCTTCTGATAGCTATTATTATTATTATTATCACAGTTTCTATTTACACGATAGCTTATAATAGAGAATAATAAAAGACATCAATCTAGATGTTAGATAATATATAATAGTTTTATCACAACTGTTACATTCAAAATATTTACCAAATCAAATAATATATTATTTCTCACCTATTTGAAACACTTTTAATAATTTACATGTTAGTTTTTAATGAACTAGCAAAATGTTAACTTGTTACCTTTACTACTTTGAACAAGTCAGATTATTCGTGGCAATAATATTTACAATTGTGTACTACGCAGTTTTTCCTATGCCCATCAATGAAATAGTAATCCGATTATCACAAAAACTGTTTAGTAAGTTTTCATTTAAAAACCTTTTTTTTTTACTGAAGTTTGAAAGTGAACAGTTTCTGCATCAAAATAAATTTAATATTTAAAAATTTAAATTGTCTTCTATATTGTTTAGTTAAAAATAAAGTTTATGTTATTTACTGAAAAATTTGAAGTAAAAATTTTGTATGTAGAAAATTTCATACGCTTAGATAAATTTTAAGATTTTTCCACCTCAATTCTTATTGCCCCAATCCGACTTGACAGATCGTTGGTCCTAAATAGACTTCACTTTACCTGGTGCTTTGTGATGCCTTCTCAGACAATTACTATTGGCAATTTTAACACAAGTTAAAACTTATAATTAGCACTTAACTAGAATGAAATACTGTAAAGTTTGGCAAATAAAAAAATCACATTTAAATGAATCGAAGAATATCAAATTAATTTATCAAATTATTAAGAACTTTTAAATATATTTAAAATTATGAAATAATATATTTATGAAATTTTGTGCTCAAATTTGGTCAGCAAATTCTGTTTAAATTCTTGGGTAAATGGAACTCCCACCAGAGGTTTTGAATTACTTAATACATTTTTGATAACATTAATTTTCCATAAAGTTTAATTATCATACAATAAAAATATAATACCATTAAATGATATGGAAATGATATCAATTGCAGAAAATATATAATAATTTAAAAACTTTGAGTACTTCAGTCGGCGGCCCACATCAGCAATATCGATATCTCGATCATTATAAGAAACCAAAATCATTAATTTAAATGAATCTAATTAATTAGGCTTCAGATTTGCTATAAAATTACATATTAAAATTCTTTGTAAGGCTCCTTATGTTACCTCATGTATTTATAGAGCCTATAAAGTTTAAAAGATAAAAACATTCCATAAGTAAATAAACTTAAACTTTTTTTTTTAATTTTTCTTGATGAATAAAAATAATATACCAGTAGTACAAACTAAAATACGTACGTAATAAATCGAGATAGTAATTGAACAGTGGACACTATAACAAAAAATATTTAAAAGAAGGGAAAATCGTGTGATCTGAAATTTTTGGAACGAGAAATTAGGATGGAAAAAAGGGGGTTTAAGTGGTTCTTGATTCGTGGAGGCGATACTTAGTCTTTAAGCGAATAAAGTTTTAGATGATCCAATATGAAAAAATCCATAAGTTAAATAACTGCCAAAAAGTGTCGTTTTGGATTTTTCTTTTTTATTTTCTACTAATAGATAGTATTTTATGCCCAAATCATTTATTTTTTGAATCGATACTTTCAGTGGTTTCCAGATATTCAATTTTTTCGGAAAAAAAACACTCCATTTTTAAATTTCAGACCAGGCTCTTTTTCTTCGTAATTATGTCTACTTTCATTTTACGCATACTCCCATTTCAATGCTTGAAATACTATACCAATGTTTATTTAAATAAATAAGAATTCCATTGAGTCAAATTGGTTTTAAAGACTATGATTTATGATCGCTTAAAATATATTAGTAACTAGCTGGCCCGGCAAACGTCGTTTTGCCATATATTTCTTATCAACATCAACATTTTCTAAATATAACAACATATTCTCAACACTCTATTTCTAAATAATGAAAAGCTGAAGCAAATCAGAATAAATAATGATATTAATTTATATTTTAAAGCAGACCCTCCCGGTTCTTTGGTTGCTGTATTAATTTTCCCATTTTATTAAATGATATTACATCGATTACATGCGAATGCAATTCTACCCTTAGGTAGAATTTTAGAAAATCCTTTCTTATCGAAATCCCGGTATTTAGTGTGCACCCGGTACATTATATGCACCCGATATTTACCTGGTATTTGGTGGGGTACACCCGGTACCGCGTTCACCCGATTATTTGTGCTGTGGTACTCATATACTTGATGAAAGATATAAAGTATTTTCCGTTACTTATTATTTATGTTTGACCCTTTAAACCTTCCCTGATTTTCCACAAATATTTCAAGATCAAAATTAGCAAAGTCGGTCCAGCCATTCTCGAGTTTTAGCGAGACTAACGAACAGCAATTGATTTTTATATATATAGATATATATTGAATTAAATTATGATATTTTTCGGAATAAAAAACCTGAGAAAAGTAATTTTTTAGGGTTACTCAAGTTAAGGTGCCACAAAATAAATTAGATATCCCAATATTCTATTTCAAACTTTGTCCTTTTTCATTTCTAATATTAAATGAGTTTTTTCTAATACAAAAATCCTTTTTACGAAATATACTATACTTTTCGACAATGAAAATTAAATTAATAATATATCAGAGAATTTTAACATTTAAACTGTCAGCGATGATAATACACAAGCTGGGAGCCATAAACGCTTTTACAGTCATTCCTGTTTGAAGTATTGTTGTTAATAATACTTTATGATTATAATCGTTTAAAAATAGATTCTAATACATTAAATTAATGACAATATTCAAGAAAAGTAATTTATTGGAAAGTATATATGTCTTATGATTATATTTTGAAAGTAATAATTACGAGGCAAAGAGCTGGATAAGAAAATTATGTGACTTACTTGGAGCAGTGACTATCTCTACACATTACCTAAATTTTTCCATCTTATATATGTTTTTATTAGTTGATAAAAAGTAGCAGTATTTAAGAAATTACATATACCAAAGAATTAACAGTATTTTTACGCCAATATTTGAATTACTATTTTGAAGAATTCTATTTCATAAAATTTCCACTTACGACGGGCGCTAAATATGTTACCAAAGATATATTAAACTCACAGAACTTCCTTAAAATAATATTATTCTTTATTACTAATCGAATACTGTAATATTATGCTCCCTGTCTAATATGTATACTTATGTAAGAGATTATACCCAGCGAAAATTTAGTAGCTTTTAGTAATTAAAAAAGCTCAGTAATGATTCAAGAACTAAAACTTCAAATCTGTAACGGTGGTCAGTCGCTAATTTGACGGCAATTTCATAATAACTTTTAGTTTATACTTCATTTTTAAATATTTGAGATTTTTTATATTCTATTTTTATTGATATTAGAGTTAATCAATTATTATCAATCACGTAATGTTTCTTTGACCAATGAATATTGATTTGAACTGAAAAATTATTGTTTTATATTTATAGAATTGACATCAAATTATAATTGGATATTAAGTCCAAACTCATCATATTTTTAATAAATGTGTTTATTATGTGTGTTTCATATGAATCTAACTAAAACTCTAGCGAATTTTATTTGAGCTAGATTTTTGAAGTGAAAACACCTTTAGCCGCGTTTGGCATTTTGATATGGGAAAATCTTATGTGTTCGCATCACCGACATACTGATGACTAGCGAATGCGCAGCTTCCGTGTACTGTGCGCATAAGATGCTTGCTGCATGGGAGAAATGTCATGCGTTAGCGTCACCGACATGCTTATAGCAATATATCTGTATCTATAAAACTGGCGTATGATTGTATATTAATTGTTATTTCAATTAAATTGTATTAATCTTTTTTCATGATGTTGTACAGCCCGTAATATATTTGAATAATATAAATCTAGATAACCATGCATATAATTGTAGTAGCTCAGAGTATCAATAAATGTGAAAACTAGATTGATGTTGACAATTTTAATTCAAACATTATGAAATTTCAAATGTAAATACTAGAAGTTTTCACTTCTGTCGGCAGTCCGTATTAGTGCCAATATATTTTAATTGAATTTTTCGACTACTTGGATCAACGAATAATCTGAAACAAGACAAACCACATTACCTTTCTGAGTTTCAAAAAAACTACCCATTCGATATAAATGATTCATTCATTTCTATACGAGTGCTAATCATAATTTAAACAAATCTTCAAATTCCAAGTACAATTTTAACGTGTAAATATTGGTTGATATTATTTGTAAGCTAAACATCTATACCTAGGTTAAACATTGTTAACTTGCAAATGACCATGCCATATTATTGTTATTGGAAGATATGTGTATTGGATTGTGTTTCTGTGTACTGTTGTATTCGCTCTATAACATAATAATATATAAACACTTTGTCGTCTGCCAATCAGTGTGAATTTAACCCATTTTACTTATGGTGGTTATCAAACCATGTGTGTGTATATAAATCATTAATGGAATGCGTTACTGTTAAAGCTTGGATTTTCGTGATAATCCTTATGCACAACGAACGTATTGTATATTTCTACTTTTGAACACTTGCTTTTCATAAAATTCGTCTATTTACATTTAAAGCTTTTTTGTTAGTTTTTGATTAAATGGATATAGACTGTACTATGGTGATAATTCATTATCGTTTATATTTCAAACAGAGCTGAAAAGCTTTCCCGAGTTGGCTAAACTGAGTTTAGTGGATATAATTTCGTTAAATCTGTTATATTTTTCAAAATAAATATTTTAGTAGACATTATAGTGTTGATTGGATAAATTTGGTGATAGAAAAGTTAAGGACCTTAGAATAAAGAATTGAATTTTCAAATTATAAAGATAAACTCAATTAAATTTCAAAATTTCTCAAAATTAGCTTAATTTATATAACATAACAATGGTTGTGTACCACAATAAAAAGGATTTTTATCGCATGAATATCCTTCACTGCACCAAATGTTCATAGAAATTCATCAAAGCCTTTGAATTCTATATAAGATTCTTCGCCTATTTACTCATACAAGAACCCTTTTAGTGGATTCAATATTCACTCATGTAGGTAGGTATTGTAATCATAGTGTTGTTACTGCGTATAAATATATTTGACACTCCCAGCCCCTCAATTTATATGAAGTAGCGCAAATAAATATATTCATGACTAGAGTTGCTTGATATAATTATGAATGTGTTAAATGAAATTCGTGTGCTCAGTAATAATGAAATGTTATAATTTAGCTGCGTGTGTAATATCAGACAGTACACTGTCTGCATCAGACGCATCCATGATACAACGAGTTTAATATTCATACGATTTTATTCAATTGGCTATTGTTTTATGTTTATCATAACAATCTGATATAACCTCTATTGGGATAAAGTTTCGCATTTAAAAACAAGTATTTTATAGATCTAGAATTTTGTAATTCGATTCAAGTTTTGATAGATGATAACCAACCAATTCTCAATAGTGCTTAAGATTATCATTATGTATGTAATCTTAAAATTCGATTATAAGACATCACGATTTTTTATAAATAAAGTCTTAAGAATGACGATAAAGCTTTTTGTCCTTACAATATACCAAATTAAAATTATCAGAAAAAGTCACTGTACAATCAATTTTTGATGACAAAAGTACTTTCTGTTGATGCAAATAAAGATGAATCAAACATGAGAATTAATTCTCATAGATATATTTGACGCTCTTTTATATATATACGTTTTTTGACACAAACTTAAACAAATGTTAATGGAAATTGTGCTCTTCAAATATACACGTCTATAACAGAGGCCACTTACGTCATTATTGAAATCTTTATTTATTTAGATAGAATCAATATTCTTATATAATTAAAGTCATGTCGTGGATGAAGAAAAGTATATTGGGAAAGACTGACGCCGTTGTTTGTAAAAAATGCCGGCATTGGTGTGGAATACATTTATACACTACAAACACCAAACGTTATTATGATCCGAAACATTTAAAGCAAAAAGAGAGAACTCAAAAACAAAAAAAGATGGCGAGCTGAAATTTTGGTCCAGTGGATCCTGGACCCAACTTTTAATCTATAAAAGATAAAAGAAAAGTTCAAATACAAAAAATGCTTACTTTTTGTAAAAAAACATTTTTTCGTAAAACATTTGAGTTCTCCACAATTTTAGCTCAAATTTCGCTAATAAACATATATGTAATAACAATACATATTATTTTTATGAATAGATGCATATATAGACTGGATATTTATTGTATTTTATGAATGCTAATTAAAAAGAGTCCAAACAATGAAATTCAATCATATGCCGAGTATCTAAACAATTAACTCAGTTGATATCTACACTTGTTCGATTCTTAGTATTCATATTTGTATCCAAGTTCTTCTGTATACATATATTACTAGAATGCGCACTTTCTGGGAAAGTTTAACAAACTCACGTTAAGCAGCAAAATTCAGTCAGGAATTACTTGTACATACTGGGAAAATGAGTTTTTATTCAAAAAAAGACCAGAGGCCTGCTTATGTTTTGAATCAACCATGCGTGTTATAAACCGTAAACGAACATCTGAGATTCTACAGCGAGTGCCATGTTATTTGTACTATTGAGCAGGTTTAAAAGCATACTTGCGCCCGATTGCCGACAAATTTGTTGTTAATTTAACCCTAATTTTCTTATATCTTGGAGAAGTTAAAAAATTGTTTATGTGATCCGGTCACCTCTACTCTGAGAATCCAAGTTAAACAAACATTCCTTTTAGAACCACCGCAATTATTATTAAAACTTAGTGAACTCAAAAATCGTCCTGTATATAGATTACATAATATAACTAATTACACAAAAAGTCATTATTATTATATTTATCCTTTCGTACATTCACATAATCATAACTATACAAAACTACAACGGCAGTTATATAATAATTATTTCTTGCACATGTGAACATAAATGTTTCTATAGATTTGGTTGTCTTTTTATTTAATTATAATCATTAAAATTATCAGCATATCATACTATCTATCATTCGCTCATTTGGTTTCTGATTTGTATATTATTTTTGTTTAATTGTAAATTTTTATTTGAATAAATGTAGTGTAGGGATAATGATAAGAATTGATCTTCCAAGTAGACTAAAGAAATGTTAACCATAATAAAAGTGCTTGGATCTAGAAGCAGTAGAAAAATGAAATATCTTAATATTCTAGTTTATTCATTTTTTCATCGTTATACATGAAATTGGTAGAATGTCTGTGATTAATTTTTTGTTCATATGCTAACCATCCATGTATTTTTAGAAATCAGTTTTACATTTAAATCAGCGCTTAAAAAACAAAACAACGTACACTGGCAAGGAAACGTAAACCACAATTACAAAAAAAATATGGCTCTGATTTTTTTCACAAATTTTCTCATTGATATTTTTGTTTGTTTTCAATTTTTTTGATTTAAAATAATTTTTAAGAATTATACTGTTAAATATTTGCGTATTGTTGGGTAATCAATTTCTAACGCTTCTTTAGGTTCTCTTTGTGTCTGGCAAGAGTTGTCATCGAGTCAGTACACAATTCTCTGCAATGTCTATTTTTAGGGTTCCATACCTAAACGGTATACCGGGACCCTATTACTTAGACTCCACTGTCTCTGTCTGTCTATCCGTTTGTCACCAGGCTGTATCCCATGAACCATGATAGTTAGACAGTTGAAATGTATTCATAGACAATGTATTTCTTTTGTCGCTATAACAACAAATACTAAAAAACAGAATAAAATAAAAAATATATAAGGAGGCGGGGAGTTAGATTATGGTACGGAATCCATTCTGCGCGAGTTCGATTCGCACTTAGCTGTTTTATTTTAAAAAAATATGTTTTCACTCCATCAAAATGATAATCCCAATCTATTGATTGAAAAGTTTCAGTATATTACAAATTAGATTTGATACATTTCGGCGTTCAATAGTTCAATTTTCTATAGGTAATAGGTTTGTTTCTGAGATGCACAGAAAATTCAAAGTCAAAGATAGGATCCAGCATGTTTCTCTTGTATAAAAACAGATGCAAGAAACTTATAGGTATAAAATTCTAGGGAACTTTATAATTTTAAATTTTTAGCATGCTTATCTAGCTATTAAGATGATTTCTTAGATAATTTCTAGATCAGTCGAAGCTCGAACACTTTATGACTTACCATTGCTTCTTGGTCTCGAGACTTTTATTATGTTTAAACCAAAGCATTCTTTCCTTCCCGGTATTTCTACATCATCTTTTTGACCCATAAATTAATTGAATTTCCTAAAAATTAAAACATTTTTGTTCCAGATTTGAAATAAATTGTAAATAAATAAAATTAAGCAAAACATGAAAATGTGTTGCAATTTTCAACTAAATTCCATAAAACATTTATTAAAATTTCCCGCGTAATTCCAATTTTATATGTGATATTAGCTACCTGAGTATACAGAGTGTTCTAATAAAACTTCATACTTTTGTCCAGAACAAAAAAATTGTATGTGTGTGATTGAAATAAGTGTTTAAAAACTATTTGACATCGTCGCTATTATAAAAGATAACCAGTCAGTGTGTACGAAAATATGTCAGCAAAGCGTAAAGCCTCAGCGATAATCCAACATCATAAGGTAAAATTTTTTCATCGTATATTATATGTAAGCCCATATAACCATGTACTTCAAGCTCTGATATTAGTAATAAATACGCAATAAAATTCCTAAACATAAATTACATAATTTTTTTAGCAGTTTAAGAGGCATTAACAGTTGAAATTCCATTCAGAAAATCAATTTCGACAAAAATTTGATAATTTATATATTTATATTTATTTGTATTTAAGTTCAAATATAAATTTCGATATTTTAAGATTAAACTTATTAATAAAAATTTCGTCAATTCCTGATAAAGTGTCTATGGAAACAAGCCTTTAAATTCTCTCTTTCTAGAACTATTCTCCTTAATCAATGTTAATTTCGCTTCATATTTTCGTAATTAAAGAGATTTTATAAAATTGAAGACACTATTTCAAATTTCAAAACAAATTTTGTAGCCACCATTGTTTAAAACAGAATACTTATTTATCCGTACAAAGAATTATTGTCTAGAAATGGTAGCATTGTATATTATAATATAAAAATATAGCTTAGAAGTCAAAATTAAAGTTAAGATATGTAATGGAAGTAATAAAAATTAGTTTGACAAAAGGCTATGAACTAAAATATTTAAACTTTAGTATTATCAGAAACGATCTAATGGTGATAAGTTTGTAAATCAAAATGAGTAACAACAGGGTGTCTATTGGTCAGGAAAAATCTGGAAAACCTGGAATAGTTAGTGAATTTCAAATTTGCTGAAAAAGTCATGAAATAGTCTGGAAAAATGGAAAATTATGCAAACAGTCAGGGAATTTTGAATTTTTTTCTGAATTTTCAAAACGTTAATTTAATTTTTTAAATATTCGTAATAATTATTAATGGGTTTTTGATCTCATAATAATATCCGATAATGATGTTCATTCGTGAACAAGTCAATGCTCAGGCCTTAAACTGGAAATCCTTTTAAAAATTACGAATGATAATAGTTTGTATTACAAAAATGGTCTAGAGTAAGTCAATGTGAGACCTGGAAAAGTCTGGGAATTTCGTTCTTGAGGTATCTACTATCTTGACCAAGGATAGACCTATTTTGCTGTAAAAAAGAGTAACTTCCCAGTGGGATGCTCTTGCAAGAGAACTGATTTTGTAAATTTCGATTTTTGACAAATCTTTTACAAGGTTACTAAAAACCAAATAGAACGTTTTTAAAGAGATGCCTATGTGTATGTTTCTGCGTGTAATTACAAATTCTACGCGTAATTACATAACTTATAACCTTCTATCAAAATTGGTTAAGTCGTTTTACTTATTTATTTATTTTCTTTTTTTGAGGACAAAAATAAAAACGAACAAAAATTACCCATTTCGAAATTATGAAAAAACAAATTATTGTTTTTTTAATTCTCCTTATTAACTTTTAGGTACGTTATTATGAGTCGAATGAATTCTGGAAGCAAACGAGACAAAAAATAATTCAAAACGCAGAATAATTCAACTCTTGGGACTTTGAAATATCGAAAATGAATCGGGAAAGCACAGTAGACAAAGATTTCCAATTTTTGACAAAACTGGTGTTTAAAAAAAATATTGGGATTATAGAATAAAATAATTATTCTATAAATTATGAAACAGACAAGACGTAAAACGAAAAACATCCTTACTAATTAATTAATTTATACTATTTTTAAAAGTTCTTTAAAAATATCAATTGAAAAAAATTGATTTTCAGTTTGAATTTTGTATTTTATAAATTCGTATTTCGACTACAAACTAGTCATAATCAGTATGAATTAGGTAGTCGTAATGATACTCTGAGGAGATATTATTTGTTGCTAATTTGGTGACATTTTGCACAAACGTTCAAATTGCGGCAAAAAATCGAGATTTTTTTAAATTTAGATGTTTTTATATAACGTATTTATTTCTGATAGGGAGCTTAGACTAAAACATCTCTGAAATGGTGAAACTCGACTCAAAGTACTTTTGCCATTTTGTTTGGATGTGTATATCTGTGAGTATACACTGGATGTATGTGCATCGATCAAATTGTGTACGGATTTACGACACCAGTTTTATTATTGTGAGAGTGTTTGGAGAAGTCATTTTTGTAAACCAGTTTTTATCTTTTTACAATATAAAGACTTTAATAGCGATCGCAGGCGACAATACAAAAACTTTATACGTCTACAGGATGGAATAACCAAAAATAATTTCAATAAGTGGAATTCAAGAATATACTTTAGTACTGATATTATTCTCTTTAACTTAAAATGAGATCTATTTTTATATGAAAAGAAATACTCTTTTTTCATCTCTGTGATCAAAATTTGTGTTTAGTTGTGTAATTATGTAACTTATTAGTAATAACAATAAATCTAATACTCTTATAAGCAAACCAAAGTTATATCTGTTAAAATATAAGTTTACTGTATATTAAAATTTGATATCATATTGAGTTCTTATACTTGTGCCAAAAGATCAATCAAAAGTACTATTTAGTATTGAGTAAAAATAAGTTTTCGAAAAGGTACTATTTATGAATAAAAAATTTTGCATTATGAAAAAATATTTTAACCGTAAATATTAACATATTGACTCATAGAAGAGTATTCACAACGTGCATCAAGTCTATGGGTGGTATATTATTTATCATTGACAATGTGTCATTTCATTATGAATTATTATTTGTATTCGTATCTAAATTTTACTAAAGTCATTTGTTCTTTTATTGTTACAATTTTCAACGCAATAACTACAATTAAATGTTATTTTTTGTGATTATTCAACAATTTATAAACTTTTATGTAGTTTCACCAGTCCCGTAATAAACTCTTGCAAGTTAAGTTCAATTCAATTCTTTATTCATTCGTTTTTTATAAACAATACATAATTTTACAGAATAAGTAAAAAAATAGAATGGGGCATATGAAGGGTAGGAGAAGGTATGCAACTATGGCTGAATTTATAAGGAACTATTCCAGTATTCACTTTGTGCAAACCAAATGGAAAACCATAGAAACCCATCGGTGTGGATAGCCGGCACTCGATATTAATGATCAATATTCAAAAGTCTAGGAATTCCAAATAGTAGAATCTACATAACTAAGTTTAAGATATGGGGTAAACTGTCTAAGTATAGGACAATGCTTTAATTGACATTTGTAATAAGACCAAGAATACAAACCTAAATCAGAATAGAAATATATACCCAGCTTATGACATTTAAGCTACTTACAATTCTAAAAATTTTCATTTTTTTTTTTCACGAAAATAGAGTCTGATTAGATTATCTAATTTCCGTTGAAGAATCTGCATAGAATTTAAAAAGTGGTGGAAGAGTAAAAGTTTCTGTTCCACTCAGTATATATCGCATACGCAAAATATCTTTGTCGTTCACATAAAAACGACCACTCACAGCTTGTAATCACTAAACCATTTTTATGTTCGCGATATACATATACATTATATTTTTAACACATAAAGCGAAGTAGGTACTGGTATTAAATGTATGTGTTGTGTGTGTGTGAAGTCTGTATGTAGAAGAAGGTTATTACTTTACCACCGCAGATCAATTTGAACAATGGCATTCAATACAATATATTTTCATGACAAAAACTATTTATATTATAAAGTATGGTATTAAAAAAATCAATTGAAAATTTGAAAATGATTCATATAATCTCCACATGCTCCTTATGGCATATTGGACCAGAATATACAGTAAACGAATAATATTTAACAATATTGAAAAAAATCTATTTCAATTTTAAAAATATCTGACAGTAGTGTAAGAATTTTTTGAACGTTTTGTGATTGACTACACAACATGTTAAATGTTTATTTGTAATGCTTAGAAGAACTTTATATTTAAACGAGCTTATATATTCGATATGAATAGTCCTTTTGTAAATTAGTCGTTTCCAAATCTCAATTTTAAATTTTTTATAAAGCTAATACTACTTTAAAATTAAGAAAATTTTATAAAAATAGATTTGAATATTATATGCGGCCTTTACTACAAGTTAAGAATTAAGCTATTTCAAAAAAACTATGCTCTTTAGAAAACTTATATGGGTTAGAAATTAATAAATGATAATTTAGTAAATTAACAAACAAAAATATTAATCAATATGTTTGGTTCCAATTTGGATTTATTACCTAGGTATTTATTTCCGTTTGTCTGTGTGTCTGTCATCAAGATAACTCAAAAACAAAAACAGAAATCAAGCTGAAAATTTGATGGTGTATTCTAGACCTAAAAAGTAATATAACGTTCGTATTAGTTTACATTGACGAGTATTTAGATATTCGATATTTAACTGAATATCAATGTTCGAACTATTTTAATCTTTAGCATTCATAAAATACTCTAAATGTTTAGTGAATATAGTAATAAATAGATATATAATAATATATATTATAATTTATTATATGTGTTTATTAGTTAAATTTGATCTGAAATTGTGGTGAGTTTACAAAAAAATATTATAAAGTTGTTTGAAAATATGATAATTTTTTTAAATTTTTTTAAATCATATATGGTTTAAAAGTTGGCTGATGGATCTCTTGTATCCAATTGACCGATTTTGTTCATTCACGAACTTTATCTTACTTTTTAGGCCTAGATGGACAGATGGAAATGGGATATTTTAGTGATTCTATGAATCGTTCTATAATTTTTTTTTGCTCTGAACTACATGGGACTATTATAATATACTAATAAAATAATAAGCGAATTAAACCCAATTTTTTCTAATTTTTGTCCTGCGTATATACTGACCACGTACAAATTCGCCTCTCATTACAGGGTTGTACGCTGCTGTTTTTGAAATCCAGAGGCAACATCTAAGACTCGACATATGCTCCAAACATTGCAATTTCTGTTGCTTATGTACGCTTAATATGCACTATCACTTTTATTATTTTGATCATATTTCTTCATCATATAATCAGAGAAGAAATTTTTGAGACCTTTTGATATTGAACGAATAAACTATATTTTTTTAATTTTTCTTGATTTATTTAAATTTTGTCTTCTGAATTTAATTTCATTAGAATTATTTTGCGTTGAGACATGTTCCTGAGATGTTTGGTTCCTCAAAATCTTAGCTCATCGTACATGATTTGTATGTCTTACCGCAAGCTAAACTATACAGTCTGAAAAAATCGCAACTTAAACCCGTTAGTGTATGTAGAACATTAATATTACCCAAAAAATAAAAATAAAATATATTTTACAACATTGAACATAAATTGTTATCAGATTAGATTTTTTTTCATTTTGGTGCATTATTTTAAAAAGATTTTTTTTTTTTTATTCGTACGACTTTTCAGTATTTAAAAAAATATTTAAACTTCATTTGATATCTATTTAATCTTTTTTTTAGCACGTTTATCAAACATGATGCAATTATACTCAAATTAAAAATAGGTATTTTTATGATATCATTTTTAACTATCTCATTTTTTGCAAGAAAATGATAACGTAAAGCTATTGTAATCAACTCGGGAAAACATAAGCCTTCTTAGATTTGAACTGTTAGATTTCAAAACAGGAAGGATTAAAAGATTATAGAAGATTGCAAATTTGTGAATAACTTGTTAGATTACATTGATTTGAATTTTATTTAAAATTACGAACATCTCCAAAAAAATTTTTTCGAACTACCTGAACTTTTACATTTGTGATTTTTTAATTAACATATTTTAAATCAATTGAATTTACATGAAAAACTTTTAGTGCCGAACAAATTTATTCCTGAAAAAATTGTAATAGAAACTTTTGTGACACAATTGAAAAAAATGTTTTATCTTAAAAACTACCCGGTCATTGCCATTGCAACAAACTGATAAGCTGAAGTACGCAATGTAAAAATAAATAGAATAATATAATATCTGTCTTTGGTCGTGTGTTACTAATTAAAAATTAATCATGTTATTAATTACTTTATAAATACAGCTGGGCAATAAAAATTGTTAATCATACTTTCATGCTTAATTCTAATAACTTAATTGTTTTACATTACAAATTATTTTAACTATCACGCCTTTTTAATTCAATTTTTTGTTTGTTTTATTCTAGGAAAATATGTCTACACCAGAACCTCCCGAAATTCAAGAAGAAGACCCATATGCTGGTAAAAAAAACTGTTTTTAATCACAATTAGCTTACAAAATACATAAATGTAAAAATATGCTATTAACTTAATATGAAAATTAAATTTAGACTGGAAACATTCGATCATATATTCGATTTAATTTCAAGTCAAAAGTTAATTTAATATTTCTGCTTATTTGCTTTATTTTTAACTCTGCGCGAATTTCATTTCAAACAAATTTTCCATGTTGACAAAATCCAGTTTTTATATTTCATCGAATCCAAATACAAGAAGATATTTAAGTTTGAACTTTAAATTTTTTGAAGTATTTTTTATTTTCTATAAAAGATTGATATTCAAGAAATTTCATTTTATACAGTTAAATAGCAAAACACGAAACATTTAATATTATGCGAGGCATATGACAAAAGAAAACCATACCCGCATTTTATAAAATACAAAGAACAGTTGGAAAATTGAAATATCTTCTCTTGAATTTACTGCATGGAGAAAACCGTCATTTGGATAATTTAGCCATGCACGTTACTTAATTTGTAATATTTCACTACCCTGTGACATCACACCTGTAATATACCGGTTTTACTTTTATGTAGAATCGGCATGTCTAATCCATTCTGTATTTTGCATTCTGTTTCACTACTTCAGGGCGTAATGCCTTAATATCATCTTACCTACACAGGAAGATTGCAACTCCTTAAATTGGATCCCTTTAATAATTCAGATCTTCGTTCACAATTCAGGCTAAAGAATTAAACTAGCTGTTCGTTTCCCTTTCACTTTTATCAATCACAGAAATTTGAGAGAACTATTTCAAAATGATAGACAACAGATCAGATTTCAAAATGATAGACAACCCCTAGAGTCTTAGCCCGACTTGCATACTAAATCTTTTAACATTACAGCAAATTCAAAATTACAGCAACTCTTGCGTGGTTCGTAACTAATTTTTATCGATTTAAAACTGAATGTTTATGCTCAACTTTATCAACAATTTCATATTTCCCTCCTGCATAAGATGAGTACAGTACAGTGACTATTCAATTGTATTTCAAAATTGCACATTGAAATGTGTTCAGTATATAGCAAAATCTACATATATATATATATATATATATATATATATATATATATATATATATATATATATATATATATATATATATATATATATATATATATATATATATAAATTTCGTGTGACGATGTTTGTCCATGCTATCTCCGAAACCTCTAAACTGATTTCAATGAAATTTATAAATATGTATTGCTTGGTCCAGCTGGAGTTAGTACCATAGGTTTTATTCTGTATAATATTAATTTAAAAGGTTTACAATTCGATTGCATTTTTAATGAATAGTATTCAGTATTGTTACATTATTAAATAATTCAGTATAATATTAATTTAACTGAACCACAGCGACTCGTAGCCAGGGTAGTTAGGAACAATGTATACTGTCCATAAAAAATTTAGCAACAATGATTTGAGTTATCGAGGATTATTTGACTTCAGAAATTATCTTTCGATAAGAATATATTAGAACTGTATATAATGGTAATTTCTCAAATGTCTTTCTTAAGAATGATTGAGTTACTCGAAATTTCCGCATTTAGACAATACAATGATATAGAAACAAAAATTCTACGTATTAAATTCCTTAGGAATTTTTTGATAGGGTTAACCACCCTTTTTGAAATATTCAATATTTAATAATAATAATAATAACGCACACCTTCCGGTGATTATTTCGGTAATGGTACACTTAATCAAAAAATGTATAAAATATTTATGGTGGTTATTTGATGCTCTATATGTAGTGTAGAAAACAGACCTGGCGATAATTTTAACTGTATACTAAATGATATTATAATATAAATTGTGTGTATGCAATACAAGTAATATAAATTAGATTTATTCTAAATTTCGCAGAACGACAAAACGTATACCAATTATTTATTATAGACTGAATATAATATTACTTTTAAATATAGTTTAAATATCGCTTGTTCTCTATTCTGTACTTAATGAATATCATTGTATTTTTTTAATGTGGCTGTTATGTGACATCGTATTGTAGTAATATTTGAAGTAGCAACATCGTAGTTAGACACGGTGGATACGATTAGACACAAAATCTTCCAAAAATATTGATTTTCGATTATTGATTGTTATCTCTTGGTTGGTATTATTAATAGGCTCATTGATGAAAGATGGTGACAAACTCAAGATGATATTGCTCGCATGGAATTATCACAATCAAGCTACACAAGGTAAAACATCAAAACACAATCCTCTGGAATCGTTTTTGTTATTTATTTTTTTATATGTTTATTTATTCATTTTGTTGGTTTGTTTTGATATTATTTCATTTTTGTCATATTTTATTTTATTTTTTATTAAAAATTTTTTGTTAAACTGTAATTCGACTGAAATACTTACACATAATTTCAACGAAATTTCTACATGACACAAAATATATTTTAAACTTCATTTCAGAGCAATTAACTATACTTGCCATCACTTGCCGACAGAAAATTTTAATATTTTTTTTTCATAGAATTTTACTAGTTGCTTTTATTGGTAAACTTGTCTATTACCAATTTTAGTAATATTTTTAAAAAGTGCAATCAAATATTAAGGCCTAGCACACACCATCAGATTTTCTGATCAGAAAATCTGATGTAACTAAATAACATGTATTTTATATTAGACCCCACACACAGTAAGATTTCTACATAAGACATCGGATTTTCTGATCAGAAAATCTGATGTAACTAAATAACATATATTTTATATTAGACCCCACACTCGGTAAGATTTCTACATAAGACATCGGATTTTCTGATCAGAAAATCTGATGGTTTGCGCGTACATATAATGCTGCCTGAAGTAGCATCAGAAAATATTACGAAGTAGGCCATCTTTTAGGCAAAAAAGTAATTAATAAATTTAAAGTATTTGAAACTTCATTGGTTCGTTGGGGTTCGTTGAACGTATCGGATGATATTAGATGATGTGTGCTGACTTTTTGTCAGTAGTAACATCAGATTTTCTGATAAAAATTTCTTATAGACTGTCCGACGATGTGCGTTGACCATCAGATTTTCTGATCAGAATTTCTACTCAGAAAATCTTACGCTGTGCGCTGGCCCTTAAACAGAAACGGATTTAATACAAGCAAGGCAAGTCATGACACAACATACGGCTGTCAGCACGGACGCGACAAATGATCCTACGTCTATTTCAGCTCAATGTATCAAACATGTATGATTTCAATGCAGATCCTCTCGAATGTAAATTCGGTTTCTACTCGAATACCATTTTATGTGAAAATTAGACCGAAACTGGATCCAAAAATTCGATCAGACACAACTTTTAGGTCTCTGTGAGCTGTTCCCTAATGACTGTATTCACATAATTCAGCAGAGCAATACTGAAGACAAAATGATTTCAAGTAGAAAAGTCGTTACTTTTTTCCATCCTGCGTGTCTTTAAGGAAATGTGTCTTTATTAATAAGCAAAACTAGAAATATTTTCGTAAAGTTTATACACAGACAGGATTATTATTTATAAATATTACACTTAAATAATAATGATCAGGAAATAAATCGCAGTAAATTTTATGGTAATTACAATTTCAATTTTACTCATATCAATCAATATTTATAATTAAAGAACATTTATCGTATTCGGTATGAATGTTTAGAAAATGTATGAAAACGACAACTGAACTACACAAATAAACATTTGCAAAAAATATTTTGCAGTCGGATGAATAGAAATATTTTCGTTTGTTTCTTCAGTTTTTTTATTATTTTAAATTTTATTTTGATGAATTTTATCCATATAATTACACAATCAAACTTTATCCCCAATGTCGTTATGTTTCCTTCTTTACAGGTGGACGTAATAATGGTAGTGGTGTTGATGGTAACAATGTTCCTGCTGGAGGTTTAATACCAGAACTTCCTCAATTAGCTGGAGTAAATCCGGAAGATATGGCAGGATTATGGGCCAGTTATCATTCAGCACTTGGATTGAACAAAGGGGGACTGTTAAAGCCATCAAATACACCACCGGCACCGTCACATCGCGAACCGAATGTAAGTGAAAACAATATTAAGTTAATGCAATAATATGAAAATAAACGATCTTACACATCAGCAGATAGTTTAACAACCGACGTTATCCCACCGACGCACGAGTGAATTACAAAAGCTATAAAGTCTAAATTATTGAAAATAATAATTGCGGTGATATTGAAATTTATCTTTACTTTGCGAGTAGTACTGTTCCCCCATTGTGTTTCGTGATTTGGAACGTAGCGCATTGCGGCTAGCAAAAAATGAATCACGTTACCAAATTTTTGAAGTTCAAAAAACCTAAACTTAAATTTTTATTAAGGATGTTTGGGAGATACAATTGGCGGCAAATCAATATTTTAAATATTTTATTTAAAAAAAAAATTATATTTTATTTATGAGTTGAATTCAACTTCAAGCAGAAAATTAGATTTGATTTTTTTAAGCTCTAAATTATGGTTAAATTATTTTAGAATATATTATATTATTTTATTATTTTCTTTTATGAAATTTAGTCAGCATTGTAAAATAGTAATATAATTCTATTGTTGGTATAAACTTCAAAAATGATACATTGCGATTGTTATAATATACGTTGTAACAACTGAAATTAAAACCATAACAATTAAAAATATTGGTTAAGATTTTTATATTAATTATTTAAATTCTTAAATTACCTACCTACATCATGTTTGTATTGATGGTAAACTAAAATAATAATCCACCAAGTTTATTTAAACGAATTTAAACGATTTCAAAAACAACGTTAAAACGAACAACTCCAAGTAACTATAGGTCTCAGTTGATGACAGTGTTCCCAGACTTTCTTATACACTAATTAATTTTTAACTAAAATTATTCAGTATAAAACGTTACCGTCTTTTAATGAAATCTGTATTCTTTCAAACTGAAAGTTTCATCAAAATCGGTTAAATAGTTTAGAGACTAGTTGTGCAAACAGACACACTTTTTTTTTTTTTTTTTGTTATTTTCGTTAGCAGATGCACCAACATTCCATAAGATTCATTAATTTACTAGTGTTCGCGCCGCTACTTTACCCGCGTAAACCTATGCACTGTACAAGGTTTTGGCCTTAAGCATCCTACAACGTGATGTCTCCTTTCGAATTGCATTTTGTCGTTTTTTGAGTGAGGCCACTTTGGATGTAGGTTCCACGTTTGATTTCGGGCTATATATTAATATTTCTGCGTATAAGCCAACTCTATATATAAAGATAACAATTTTTACACGTGATTTTTTTTAAATAGCAAACACACATCTTTATTATGTGAAACAACTGTTTAATCTAAAATGTCCCACTATCTCTTATCATTAATGAGAAACAATGCACTTTAAAATTACATTTTGTATTCCGTTTAATTTTACAGAGTCCTGTAATGGTGGAAACTGGATCTGCTCATGATGAAACCTCGTCTAGTGGTAACAAAGAAGATGAAGATGACGAAGACGATGAAAGTGATGAAAGAATTGACACACATTCTCATCATGACCCAGAACGGCTGAAAGCATTCAATGTAAATATAAACTTAATACTTAAACCGATTAATAGATACTAATTAACTATATTTATATTTAGTCTTATATTTATATACTATTTAGTGAATAATAAAAATCATTGGTCTGATTGAATGTGGCTCTTATAAAGAATTTTAAAGATTTTTTTGATATTGCAGAGAAATGTATCCACCAGAGTTAATTACTGTGAAAAATGTTTAATCTAAAAGAGTAATTACAGTGAAAACAACAGCCTCTATGGCTATATTCTTTGATAATAGGGAGGTTATTCGCAACCGGCTTTTTTCGAATAAAAATATAAAAATTTACCCTAATGAATAGTCATAGGACTGACTCAATCGTATCGAAATTTAATCGAAATGAATAAAAAAGACCAAGATTGAATAGAAAATTTAATTCAATACATTTCTCAATCATTCTGATTCGTTTTCAATAGGATTTTATATAAATTTTTTATTCTTTATTAAAAATCTACAAAGCGATCCAATTTAAATTTCATTTTATTAAACATATTTCAATGTAAATTGCCACAACATAATAATGGTTAATTTGAAAAGTATAAAATCAATTCTTTAGCCATTTGAAAAATTACACAGATGCAAGATTCTCGATACATTTGGGCTAAAAGGGAAAGTAAAATATTCTGTATTATACTTTACAAGAGAAAATTGTTTCCTCAAATAAGTCATGATCATATTTCAAAAGCTTATTCAGGTTATAAAATCTGTTATGATTCTCTTATACAGATCGATTTTATAATCACTTTTCATAGATAAATAGGGGAAAAAATATTAAAATACACCTCTGTAGAATAAACACATACATAAACAAAAAAGATTTAGCAGGTGATGTATATCTATAACATGTTATTGTTATTATTATTTGTCAATAACAAATATTATGGTGTATATGGTGTGTCGGTAATGATCGCATTGTATCTACTGTGGCACGAAGGATAATCGATCTTCTTAAAAGTTTGTGTTTTTATACAATGTACTATTTTTTGAGATAACTCTCAGCTATTATTGAAGATACATTAGTAATTTTATTGTGACTTATTATATAACTTTTCATTGCAGATGTTTGTGAGACTCTTTGTGGATGAGAATTTAGATAGAATGGTACCAATTAGTAAACAGCCAAAAGAAAAAATCCAAGCTATTATCGATTCATGTACACGACAGTTTCCAGAATTCGCAGAACGTGCTAGAAAACGAATACGAACGTATTTAAAATCCTGCAGACGAAATAAACGTGCACGTGATCCAAGTACACCTTGGGATGCGGTAATTATATCTTTATTTAAATTTTTGGACTAAACTACACCAACCTAAGCGAAGTTTTATACTTCAAGTACGCGAAACTTATAATAGCCATATAAAATATGGCTGACCTATTTTGCAAACTGAATTTCATAGCAAAAAAAAATTAATTTTAAAATAAGTATTATAAATATGTTTTATTTTTTGTTAAAATAAAAGTAATGTGATTCCCTTCAGACTTTCCAGTAATTTATAAGCTTATCCAATTAGATGAGAAATTTAAAAAACGTACAATGCACACATAAGTGGTTTAAATAATTGATTCCATAAAAAAATTATAAATCTCCAGAATATTAATTTGAATATCAAACACATGTAATTTCAAAAGCATATTTAATTAACATTTTATTAAAAATAAAATTTATTTCTAAACATTTAGACCAGGCCAACACCTGCGCATTTAACTTCAGTACAAGCCGAACAAATATTAGCATCAGCCTGTGAGAATGAGAGCATGAATGCAAAACGAATGCGAATGGGAATGGAACCTGTAAGTCAACCTATGCCAGTGCTTCCTGGAGCGACTGTATGTATAAAAAAAATGTTACATTTTAAGTAACTTGAGTTTGAAACCAGTTTTTTTCAATTGTAGACAACAGATACAACAGCACCAGTTACACCAAATAGAAGTATGGATTTCACCACAAGTGCTGTTACATCGGGAGTTAAAGTTGAAACCACCGAAACATCCTCATTTACACCGTCTAGTACACTTACGCCAGTCAGCAAGGGTGGAGGTGGTTTATCATTAATATCAGATGCAAAATCGCAAGGATTAGGGTAAGATATTTTTTAATTATGTTGTATTACTTTATTTTATTTATGAATAGTTTAGTTCGAAAAGCAAAAATACGCTAAAATTTAATTTTCAATTTGAAATATCTATTTGGTCACTATTTTATAACCATTCTAATGATTTTATTGTTTAGAATAACAGCAAATAGTCTAGTAACATCATCCGTGACAACAATGAATGGATTAGCAGCCGCCGGTGTAGGAAATACTGTTGGAACTGCAGCACCAACTGCAATGTACCGACCAAATTTTACTCAAGCATTTCAAAGAGCTGGAGCGACTGGTCCTTACCCACCAACAAGTGCGATATTTCCATCCAGCAATACACAACAAGCAGCATTTAATCTTGCGGCTGTCTCACAAAGTTCCAGTTTATTGCCAAACGGTCAGATCAATAACAAATTTTATTTTATTAAATATTTAAATTCAGTCAATTAATTTAATTTTTATGTTAGGACCTACAGACTTGAGTATGAAACAAGGACCACAGCCACAAAAGCCATTGTTAACGCACAAATTAAGTGGTGGTGAAATGACTGCTGTACGACAACTTATTACTGGATATCGAGAGAGTGCAGCATTTTTATTAAGATCCGCTGATGAACTCGAACAACTGTTATTACAACAACAACAACAATAGAATCATGTTTAGATATATTGAAAAATTGATATTGTTTGTGTGTTTTACAAATGAATTTATTGTAGTCAAAAGCAGAAATACAAAATTTATTTTTATTTAAGACGAATTATGGAACATGTGTGTGTGCGTGTGTGTAAGGAAATCTAATTTGAATGAATGTGTTGTGCAATACTTTTAAGTTAAAATTTACGTAAGGCTTTGAAAATATACACTTGAGTCTTTGTATTAAAGGTTTATATATATTTTATTTGCTATCATCAAATTTAAGATTACATTTGTACTAAAACTCTTTTATCTTCATAATAATTTCTCAAAATATATATTGACAAATTAACCGTAAATTTAAATTGTGTAGTGATCTGGAAAGCTAGCCGTTCTTCTTGAGTTTATAAGTAAATATATCAATTTATGAGTTACTATGCCACTACATACCTTTACGCACGATTATAAATTTAGTATTATTGTAGCTTCAAGAAATCTTACATAATTGGTCCATCATTTGGTGTTAATAATATAGAATTTTCTATACGCAAATAAATAAAAGCTTTAAAATATATATAATCCTTGTTTGATTATTTACTAACGGTCAAAAGCTCACGAAAAACAACATCAATTATGATTACGTATGACTTTTTTCCTAATATTCACATCTCCTATATAACCTAGCTTCCTATTACTCAGTATGTGTGATCCAATTATCCTTCTTTAAATTTTGGCTCAAAATTGAATGCGTAAATTTGACATTTTCATACGTATTTTTTAATTTTCTAAAAAATATCTATAGGTATCGTAAAAGAAATATAGTTTATGAACGTCTCAATATTCACATTGCTATAGTTTGATTTTTATACAAAAAATCGGAGATGCAGTTCATCAGCGAACAAAATTTTCTGGTAAGAAGAATTTTAAACAGTATTTGATATTTGAATGATATGTTACTTATGGTCTTTTAAATTGAGTCGTTTTGTATTGTGATAATAACAGTCCAATTATTATTCAAGTTAAATGAAAGTCAAATAAAATAACTCTGCCCGAATTCATTTCAAAAACTAGCCAAAAGTAAATCAAGGAAAATTTAAGTAAAAATACTGCTAATATTTCTTACGATTCCTATTTATATCAAAGAAAACAAAAACAAATAAAATTGATTCCTAATTGATAATTCAGGAAATTTTATATATTTAAGAAAATTGTATAGAATAATGTGGTGTGTACCTTTTAATAATAAAAAAAATTATTTAAAGAAAAAATATATTTTATTTTGAAATTTAAAACTAATTGAAAAAAAAAACAGGGTGTAAAATTATGTTTTAAAATTTAGGTTTCGTAGTTTTTACTGTTTTATTTTGCAATATAAATATGATTTAAGGCTTTTTTTTACATTTTTAAATACGTTAATTGTTTTTAAATATTACTTAGGAATTTAAGAAATATTATAAGGTTAATTTGTAGACTTTTAGAATGTTCTACATGCATTAAACCATTAAATTATGTAGAGAGAAGTTTATTGTAAACGCATTGATAAAAGTTTGAGCTTTTCTGCATTCATTAAGTCCCAGATTTCGTGGTTTAATCTAGTTCTGCCAAATATGAGTTTGTAAATTTCATAATATGTAAAATACACATTAGACACTTTTAAACAAATCAAATGTTTATACAGATTGTTTATAAATTATTTATCAATTTTTTTAAAAATAATGCAGAAAAACACAAATTAGTTCAAATTTTTTAGAATTTGAGACAAATGACACATAGGTGTAGCCAATGTTAAGAATGTCATATGCAACCACAAAATAGAAAACTTTTATTAACATTTCAAACTCCCAAAATTTTTTTTATTATATAATATTATATTTTTCCCTCGAAGTAAACTTCAAAAATTTGATATAAAAATAAAAAAATGTAATACGCGTCGTAAATTAGACCAGGTTTGGAAATTCAATATCCAAATTCAAAACTAATAAAAGCTGTCACAAATTTTACGCAAGAAGTAATTTTGAAAAAAAAAAAAACGTTTTTTTTTATTAATTCGAATTTTTTTATTGATTCATGAAGTATATAGTATAAGCTAATTTAAACCGGCCTCAGTGACCATGTAAGTAACGACACTAAAAGATTTGTCTACTTAGACTGCAAGTTGCCATTTCGATTCCAGACAGTGGCAGTTTGATCAATTATAAAAACACAGTCGTCTCTTAGAAAAACCGGCTCCACCAACATCATAAAAACTTAACTTTCACCGCGTGCCAGAAGGCATATTTTCCTTCAGGTGATGGAGTGTTCTAAAGGAGGGTACATTGGAGCGAAAGGTCTAGGTACAAAAATATCTTTTATTAGCTAATTTATGTAAAGGACTACAGGCCGTATAATGAATTATTCGCTGAAAAACACACTCGATTTTCGTTACTTACACTTTTTGTTGATATTTTTTACGATTTTTTTTTTTATTAAATCGCATTTCGAGTAGAATCGCTATTCATAATATTCAATCAATCTATTCAGAAAATCTTAAAAATCCAATAACGTCGCATTTCCAACAAAATCGTTTTGTGAAGTCTAAACAAAAAACAAACAAAAAATTTATTAATTTCAACAAACATTATGCATAAGTAATTAAGTAACTCATGGAGGATAATTATATACTGTATAATTTTTATATACTGTATGCTGTTTCATACATTACCTTTACTACATACTAGTATGAATCAATAAAAAAACTACAAATTTAATTTTTTATTTTTTTAAATTCTCAGTGTAAATTTTGGGACTTCCTTTACAACCATATTTTTATAAAAGAAAAAATTATAATAATACATGATGTGATAAAACGTCTTGGCTAAGCCTATGTACAAAAACTTTGAAATTATATACGATTATAATCTATTTAAAACACTTAGTCTTTTTTTCAGAATGAGATTTTTTTACGAATTGGCATTATAAATTGAATTTAAAACTCTAAAATATAATTAGAAATTAAAATTATTCTTTGTGAATAACTTTAACACTGTGAAAACTTTATATATTTAGAGCCTTGAATTATATTTTTTAAATATATAATTCATGAATATAATTTTTTTTAAATATATAATTGAATTTGAATGCCGTGCATCGATCAGACCCGAACTAATAATTAATTTATATTGTTCGTTGTATCATTTATAAATAATTTGTTTAATGAATTCATAACGTATGTTGAAAAATGTCTCTAACAAAACTCTTGAATAAAATGCTAATGAAATTGAATCGAAATGAATAGGAAGAATTACGAAGCCCCTGATGACCCAAAGAAACTCAAACTATATAGTAAATTTCCTAAATTTGATGAACGCTGTGTGATAAATTTTATAAAAATCGGAAAGCGCGTTCGAAAGTTCTAGCGGATCCATAAGCATTTTATATCAGTTATAAATATACTTCTTAAAAATTTATTTATTATTTAGTTGTGAATATGAGTATTGTGAAAAATAGCAATTTTGACTACGCCGGGCAAAGGAAATTCCTTCATGTCGTATATTGAGCAAAAAGGGTTTTGCATTTGTTTTTAATAATCTTCCAATAATAAACGGCCAAATTTTTGAAAAGTTTCGTAGCGTAAAAAGTTTTTTTTAATAATTCATAATTAAGGTGACATAATTTCAAGTTTGACTACTACTAATTTTATTTTTTGGCTATATCATATTTGGCTATATAGATTTGTCTATTTTGGGCTAGTTGAACGTGGCAAATAACAGCGATTTTTTTATGTTCAATACTGGTGAAAACGTGTGTAATTAATTACTCGGTGATTATTCAGATCCCACTTTGGAGAAGTTTGTTTATATTTTTTTGACATTAATTGCCATGCGTTTCGATGACGCTTTACACCATCTCAATTCAATATAGGTTTTTCAATACTCCAACACTGTTAGAAGCATTTGTTAAAATTATTATATTTAATTCGAATGTGATATCAAATTTTTTAAAACAAACGTGAAGTGATAGACATTTGTCAAATTCTTAATATTTTTGAAATTTAATATTGGCATATTTATTTAAACGTCTTATCCTATCATATATTTTATCCTAATCTTGCTTCCGGTATCAGTTCGGGTCTGAATTTAATACAAATCACTTTAGATTTCATAACAATGATAAACAAAATCTTAGTAAAAACTTTTCATAAGTTCTGTGATTTTTTTAAAGAATACTTACACCTGTTTAAAATTTTTTAAATATTTTTATTTTGTTTTTAAAATCAAATTGTGTATTTTTATATTCTCTTTTTTATAAAATCATTCAGATTTAGAATTTTTAATTAATTATGATTAATATTATTTTAATAACAAAAATCGATAAAAAATAAATTGTTATTGTATTATATTTATATGTTAAGAGACTAAAAAATATGTATTTTGTATTTAAAAAATTTGAGAGGAAAAAATGATGTATAATACAAACATTTGGTGCATATATTGAAAAATTATTATATTATATATATTATTACTATTATTATTATGAAGTCATTGTGTTCATACTATATATGTTTAAATAAAAAAATAATTACATTTTTTCTTTATAAATTGAATAGAACTATTGATTTATTTTCCTACCATCAATTCCTAATAAAATCTATGTAAATGTTTTAAACAGCCAAATTTTAAACACCCAACAGAAGTTTGGCAATATATACTCGGCAACAAGAAATGGCCACGATCTAAATATTGCATGTTTAAATAATTAGAAAATAAAATTTGAAAAGCAATTATTACATCATAAAAATCGTGTATTTCGTAGTATATTCTTGTACAAGTGGCTAATATAAAGCAAAAAAAAAATTTAAAAAAATAAATAAATAAAAGTAAAATACAAGTTTTATTCATAATAAATTTGAATTAGTTTTTGTGGTTCGACGATTTTTTGATATGAAACTAGAGGTTGTTATAAGTGCAAAATTAAAGCTTAAGGCTATTTACATATGTTTAAGATTTGTATGAAACTATTTCTTTTAAAAGCTTAGTTTAATAGACTATTTAAAATAATAGAAAAAAAAATGTTTTCCATAACTTTAACCAGCCACATTATGGGTATTTTTTCATTTAAAATTTTATGGGTATTTGTATTTGGATGGGTGACCACCTAGCATTACTGTGTACTGTTGTTGTATAAAAATAATAATCCCCTTTGGTTAATGGTTATATAGCTGAAAGTAGCTGAAGCCAGAAATTAAAAAAAAAAGGTTTTTACAATATGTAATCATATATGGGTTTATTAACATATTAAGTCAAATTGTCTCAAATAAAAAATATTTGTTTTGAAAAAATTAACCGATTTTGCTCGTTCATGAACTTAACCTCACTTTTCAGGTCAAACTCACTTATACCAAAATTTTATTAATGTGGTCACTATTTGATAGCATTACAAACTTTAGAAGTTCTATAATTAATACAGTGTGACTTTCTATATATGTCAAGTATAGTATAATAATTAATAGCACTAAACATACATAAATTAACACAACGCTCGTTAGTTTTTCGCATCCACAATCTGGTACATTAATTGTGTAACACTAACACGCATTTTGGAGCGCTCCCTAACTTTCATGGTCACAATATCTAACCTAAAAAAAAACTGTCATGTTATTTCATATGTTAATAATAAATTGAATGAGTAATGAGCGATAATAAAATACAAAGTTCTTTTATTTTATAAACAAATTTTTTATTTTTTAGTATTAAAATTTGTGTTATAGCTCTTATTTTGTAAACACGGAAATATTAAAGATATTTTCTTTTGTAAACGTATGTTACATTGAAATTTTAAGAATTTACCAAATTTATTGTTTATAAATTTTTATTTTAGATGTCTACAGCTGGTGAACTATGGATTCAATGTTTTCCTTGTTGTATTTCTCAACCACATACAAAAAGGCCTCGCTTACGTATTGATCGGTAAGTTTATATTTTCACAGAATATTATCAATTTATAGTTTAAAATCCATACAAGCGTTTTATTGTTGTTATAATATTTCAGTTAAACATACGAATTTAACAAAAGCAAGGCTATCTCAATTCTATGTAAAGAAGTAACTATTTTTAGTTATTAATATAATTACAAAAAAACAAAACTAATTTTTGCTTTTAAAATTAAATAAGTAATATTTTGTCTGTTCCAAACTTGTTTTCGTTCAGCAAGGGCTTGAGCAGTTCATACACGTAGTAACAAAACTACTAATATCACATGTATAGATTATACGAATTTATGTATATAGTATATATTATGTATTACGATATCCGTAGCGCCTCGATTTTTTGATGGATTTTGGTAAAATAAGACGAAAATACAGAATACCAATTTTTTAGTTTTTGCCTATTTTTGGAGTTATCCAAGGATAGTTTAATCACAGGTTGAGCGTAGGGGCCAAAAACCAACTCGACCCGTGCAAACTACACCCCACAAATTCATGGGTAGTTTAATCACAGATTGAACGTAGGGGCCAAAAACCAACCCGACCCGTGCAAACAACATCCGACAAAATCCATGGGTTAATAACAGTCGAAAATGGCGTACATTTTAATTTATACACAACCTTATTTTATACGCAATTTAGCTGATAGATTTCGGACATTTTCATTTTGTCCAACTTTGTTTTGCAGTTCTCTATGAAGTTACCCAATTTCATCGCGGGTTTATTTGCAACGTTGAAACCCTTTTAGTTGAAACGTGGATAAACAAGTGGAATTTTTAAGCAAATTTAAATACATAATTTTCTACTATAAAATGGAATTCTACAAAGTTCGAAACAATTTTTCCCATTTTACATTTAACACCTGGATTCAAATGTGAAAATTGTTTTGTGGTTGAGAATGTGATCTCTAGCTTTGAAATAAATTGAAAAATATTGTCTTTCAATGAGTATCATGAAAGAAAATTATATACTGTAAAATTTTCAGAAATCGATCTTAACGATTTTAATTCACCAAATTTGTAGAGCTACTTTCAAACTTTACCTACAATATCAAATTTGATTTATGTTTACTCTTATGAACAAAAATTTATTAAAAATTAAAAAAATTGAATGATTTACCTGGTGAATCGAATAATTTTTTTTACATGAATCCACTTTTTATTAAAATTTACATTTAAAACGAAAATAATTTAGTCTGACAATATGTCGAGTATAAAAATGTTGCAATTGGACTATTTAATTTTTCGATAGCCTGTACCAAAAAATTGTGGCAGTATTCTACATAATAAGCAAAATATTTTTCAAATACGATTTGTAATAAAATTCAAATAATTACAATCGAGATATTGCTTTGTATAAATATAAAAAAAAAGTTCTAAATTATTTTGTATGGTTAACAATTACATAATTATTAAAAAAAATTTAATTACAGGTCAATGATTGGTGCGCCTTCAAACTTTCAACATTTAAGTCATGTTGGAAGCCGTGATGTGGAAGTGTCCAATGATCAGTTAATTGCATTACAAAATCAAATGCAAAGTAAAGGCGGGTACGATGCTCGTTATAGGTCCAATATTCAAACACGTTGAGATATAAACGGGTGTATAAATATTTAAATAAGTTTTAAAACCTTTTTTATAAGCAATACAAAATGAATATGAAAATTTGCATACTACATATAAAATATTTTCCTTTTATATCATTTAATATTTTATATAAACGACTTTTTACGGCGAGTCAATTTTAATTATGACGTCGTGCAATAGGTCCTCTATTTTTAATTGGTCCCAAGTATATTGAAAATAGGGTCCCAATTTTTTAACATATAAGCAATAAATCCTACTGTTATTATTAATATTAGTGCCCTTGAAATAAATCAATTTTCTAATTGTGTACTTAATAATCGTGCGTTCACACGATTTTGATAATAAGAAAATGATTTTAACAAATAAAGTGATTAACGTTACGTGTCTTAAAAAGTATTTATAGTAGGTATATAAATGAATCCATGATTTTTCATACATTTTTGAGAACATTTTTTATATTATACCAAAAATTTTATAATAAGATTATTAAAACAAAAATTACAAATCTAGATTTTAATTGATAATATAATTAATATGTATCACTTCAAGACTGTTTTATTAACGATATTTCTAGCGTAATTGTTATCAAAAAAATCTGTTGAATAATTTCATTATTGTCAATTTTATTTTTGTATTGATAACGTTTCAATTTGGTTATGTTATGATACACTTTTGGTCAAATAAAAATTAATACAACGCTAACATCAGTTGGCAGTGATTCAATCTTGAGCCAAAGTCCTTATATATGAATAAGCTACTGAACTGAATAAAATAATGGATTATATGATTTTAAAGCGGGGAAAAGGATCCAGGATCATAATCTTACTCAAGCAGGTAAATGAAACTTGAAACAGTAAAACTTTAAAAAATTATGAATGTTTATATCATTCAAAACTAATTTTCTTCCAATCGTTAATATTTATTTGAAATTTAAAATATTTGATGGAACACAACTAAGCCGATGAATTTTTCGGTGATGGGTGGAGTAATTTTCGATTAAAAAAATGGAATACCATGGTGATGCAATGCCAGTGTTTTGAAATAGACTGTATGACTGTAACAGTACTCGTCTATTTCATTACAAGGGAAAGCTATTTATACTCCAATATCGAAAGAACTGACTTGTGGTCACATTCTGCTTATTTTAATTATCGAGATATTACCATTGTCAGGTTTGAACATCATATATGAACAGTCTTTAACTTGTTTTGTAATAATATGGTAGATGAAAAAAGCAATGTTTGTATAGAAATGTAAGTGTAATAAAAATGCTTCACGATTAGTAGTGGTTAGTATTGGCCAATATGCGCGATTTGCATTCCCGGCTTCTTACATTTGCAGCCATATGTATTACACTTTTGGACAGACTTTCACTCGTTGCTTATACCTGTATATATGTCCGATATTCATATATCACGCTCATATAAGGGAGTTCATCAACAACTGTTTTCAAGCACACAATTTTCCAGCACAAATAACACCAAAGATGCTTTTCGCTATGTTATGAAATTTGGTATGCAATAATATTGACATGAAATCGTGATGCTTGTCGAAGAGTTTTTGTTAAAAAAACATTTTTAAATATAAAATCAAATTTTGATTTTTACCTTAGGGAAAAACAAACAAAAAATCCTTTCTTTTTTTAGGGAAAAACTCTTCGGCAAGAACTTTCATGCCAATTTTGTGCATACCAAATTTATAACATTTTGATAAGGATCTTTTGAGTGTTTGTGCTGGAAAATTGAAAGAAATACAGTGTTATTACATGTGACTTAAATCTACAACTGTTGAGAAAACTTTGGACATGGATTAAAAACCTTATGCATCCATGTGTAATGAATGAAATTCTGTCCAAAGTACTGATCGCCAATGGGTAAATCATTTTATGTAATGATTAGATAAGGTTTTGGGAAAACTAGAGAAAATAATATATTTTGAAAGTTTATCAATATGAGATTTATTTAATGAATGAAGTGAGTTCAAACAGATTTTGCTGATTACAGACTATAAATATTTAAAATTCTATACCAGGCACATAATATAAATTTGAATAATTTTGCATTTACTATTAATAATTAATTCACACTTTGATAAAATTATTTTTAAATAATCGTACAATTAGTTGTTATTTTAGGCAAATAATCAAATTTGATCTCAAATGCCTGTGCTAATATTCTTCGTATTTCTTTTGCCTATTTTTCTATTCTTAAAAATAAATAATTTTGATTTTTTACGTGCCATACGTAAGTGAAACTTCCTTGATGATATTGATCTAAGTTGTCCTTAAACCGATGTTTTCCAAACAAAATAACCTTTCTAAATAAAAAATAAAAGCTGTGCTTCCTTATTCAATTTTAATAGTATGTAAAACTTCTTAATATTAATTACTTGTGTTCAAACTTTTGGAAAACATTGGCATAGAATTCCAAAATAAGTTTATGGTAATTGTGAATATTTATTATATAATTAACTCAATTTTAATAATTTGTACCGGATATTTTATACTTTAGACTCGGTTGCTGGTGCAACGGAAATTATTTCCAATAAACGAAGGTGCTTTATTAATAATAAGATTGGAGTAAGAACGTAATATTGTGTAGCACTAGCATGGTTTTTAGTTTATAATTATAATATAGCAAAAAATGATAATTTAAATTCAAAGATAATAAATTCGATATGAAAGAAGTAAATAAACTACAAGCGATTACTAAAAACCATTTATTTGCTTCAATATTTTCAGTTTTTTGTAACTATCAAATTCCATATCTAAGCTAATTTTGGAAGTTTCACTTATACTGTGTGATATTCCTAGAATACACATACGATTTTTTAATTTACATGTTGACCAACGAAACAAATTGTTAATACGGCACAAAATATATTTAGGAATAATGTTTTCTTTATTTAAAATTTTTTTTGCCATAATGGTTGTCAATGGTTTATGTTAATGTGAGGTTGATGAATTGCAAGATAAATTTTACTACTTTACAACTAAATTACAGCGTATTTTAAATAAGTACAGAAAAATAAAATATTTTAACATTTTACATCGAATTTTAATTTAAAAATATTACTTTTCAAAAAAATAATTTTTAATTCGACAACTTTTAAATTTAGGTTATAATAAATTAATTGTTTAAGTTTACTACAATGATCAATTTTCTTAACAATAAGACATTAAGTCATCAAGTTTTGGTTTCCCATACTTCTAAATTGATTTTCGTATATTATTCAGTTTATATTTTTGAAGTCTATTTATTAAAGCTGTATGTTTTTAAATCCGATATAAAAGAAGGTACAATAGAACCTTCTTTTGATAATGTAGTGAATCACGCTATGTAAAATTTATGTACAAATAATTTATAACATTCCGTCACTCTTGTTTTTTCGTCAGGTCGTAATGTTTAACTATATAACTAAATTGAAAAAAAATTTTACACTTTTTTAAATTCTAAAAGTTCTAAATTTTTACAACTTTAAAGATATTGTGGATATAAATTCGATGTAGAAAAGAACTACTCGTATTTTTTTCTTTAATTATTTCTGACACGCTGTACATGGTAGTTTCTTATTTATATTTATTTCTTTCTTTTGTTAGTGATTAGAATTTTAATCAATTTACTTTTAATAAAAACAAAAAATAAATCATTTAATGTTAAAAAAGCTATTTATTCTTGCATTAATTTGTTAATTTGTTTGAATATAATGTGTCAGATCGATGTAAAAGTTGTGTTTTTTTCTATTTATATATATATTTGTTTCTCTTTTTGAGTCTGTTGTATTATTTCGATGTGGAGTGTGATGAACATTCAAATTCTGTTTATTTCTATTTACTATTACTTTTTAAATGTTAACAACCGTTTTTTGTAAATATTTATGTTTAGGTAATTGTAAACTATTTATTTTCTGTGTTACGTTACAGATTTAGTATGAATTGTAATTCTTGATTAAATAAACAGTAATTCAATTTGATTCAAAATAAATAAATTTTATTTTTTAGCGCAAGCCCTTATACAAAATTGTGTAAAATATGCTATCGTTCTAAAATTATCTTTATTTGGGATAAATAAAATGGACAAAGTTCAATTTCTGCCCTTAATAATAATCAGATATAAAATTCTGAAAACATATTTGATTTGAAAGCAAAATATTCAATTTGAATTTCGATCTGCTATCCATTTTTAAAAATAATAAAAGTTATGTTCTAATTGTTGGTCCTTGCATTTCAAAATTAATACAAGAACGCCTACCATCACGATGTGCCATCAAAAAATATATAGGTACTACTAATATGAGACATATATGTTCATGATGTAATACCGTGAGGATCGGCGAGGCAGTAGTTTTTAAGAGATGTTATATTGCGTTGGATGTTAACAAAGACCGGGACACCAGATGAATTCGAAAAATAATGATTTTAGTAAAAATTGATGCAATAATTGAAGAGTCTTAACGTTGTATCAAAATTACTTTTCACCAAACTTAAAAATTTTATGTTAAAAGAAAGATCTATAACCTTGACAGATATATGCTCTAGTGTAAAATTACTCACAAATAATGATTTTAGAAAAAAAGTTTAATATAAAAATTGAAGGTTTAAAAGACAACCTTAAAATTGATATTCATAGCTATTTGGGATTAATTATAAAAATTTTATATAGAACTATTTTCTTAACATAGTTGATTAAAGAAACATGAATGTCATCACTTATCAAAACTTTTATAACCCGACAAATTTTGTATCAAACGTTTTTTTTTCTAACACCATTACTATTCGAGTTAATTTTGTTTTCCAGTTTTTTTATACACTTTATAATACACCCAGTATCCAATATTTACCTGTGTAGCCAATCAAATGAAGCACTTCCTGATAAAAAAATATTATTTAATCCTATAGAAATTGAATATGAAATCAATAGGACTGAGTAAAAAATTTCATTTTCTATTGAATCCTAATTAGAATTTTGAATAAGACACCATTTTCTATTCAATTCTATTTAGAATTTTGAATAGGAAATCATTTCCTATACAATCTTATTCAATATTTTTTTTTTCAATGAATCAAAAATCATTTTTCAATGAAATTTCCTATTCAATCCCATTGATTTCTTAGTAAATTTCTGTAGGATTGAATAGGACTTTTTCGCTCCTAGTAACGGTATAATTTTTTTAACTTTATATTTTGATATAAAAACACTTTTCAAATTAGTTGGTTAATAAAAAATAGTTTAGTTCTTTACTAACAGCTGCCTATTAAACTGAATAAAGTTGTTTTATAAAATTAATTTTGCAGATAACTGTCAAAGCAGAGATTTCTCTGTGCCCAAAGTAAAAATAATAACTGTTAATTTTTTGGTATGGGGAGCTCCCGAAGCTAAATGAGAATTTACTCGAGCATCATGGATCAGAAAGAAAAGTCATAATATGAAACCTTTCAGCGAAGGAGGCAGCGGGTACAGGAAATGAAAAATGTAAAAATGCACCTGAACATATTCGAGCGCGTCAGATATTGATAGGATATAACTCTTAGGTGTCTATGAAGACGGAGGTATGTTAATCTACCGGTTTGCATGGTGGGGGTGGCCATATGGAAGGGAATCAAATGAAGCTCCATTTCAAAGATTGACGATTCGAATGTGACGCCTGCTCGTAGAAGCAGTTTACTAAAGCAAAAAAAATTCGCCATTTTAAAATACTTGAACATCCCAGGCTTTCATACTGAGAGGTTTCTGGATATCCCGATTGTGCTGATCCTCAATCTCAAGATTATTACCTAGACCATATCTTAATACGCTCGAGTATATCCAACTGTCAATTTTTTGTACTATTCTGAGCGGCTACACCCGTGTTCCTATATATAGGACTAAGATTTGGTAGAGGTACTCAACAGAGTGTAAGGTATCTCCGATATCTTAACCTGAAGCACATGAGTAAATTAAAAAATTCCTTCTTGAACTCCTCTACCATTTAATGAATCAAGATATAATACATAATACAATATAACGTCTATGTAAATACAATCGTCTACAGTTTACATATTCTCTAGCGCGAATTTTTCTAGTATAATTATTCATTAAATATGGAGCAGACGAGTTAGAGAAGTCTATTCATGAAGAGATATGGATACAATGAGTTATACCAGACAGTTTGAATATGGAAATTATCTGTCCAATTTACAAGAAAGGCGATAAAGCTAACGCTAAAAAGTATCGTGGTATAACGCTCTTAGATACATCGTATAAAATCCTAATTACCATCATAATTAACCGATTAAAAGAAACAATAAATAATAAAATTTGAGAATACCAATGTGGATTTATTTGTTATGAGACAAATTACGGAGAAATGTTATGAACACGATATCGATTTAAACATCCTTTTTATTGACCTAAAACAGGCCTTTGACAATATGAATCGAAATAAACTCAATGAAGCTATGGAAGACCTGGAAATACCAATGAAATTAATAAACTTATCCATGATGACGATGAGAAAATCAAAAGCAATGGATAGAGTAGACAATTAATTAAGTGACCCTTTTGAGATTAATGCTGGTATCAAACAAGGAGATATTAGGTACTATTTTTATAAAATCTTCACACATATCTGTATGTACTGATAACGTGGGAATAATTGCTCAGACAAAACAAAAGATAATTGTTTTGTTTAAAGAACCAGAAAAAAAAGCAAAAGAGAAAATGAAAGTTTAATGCTGAAAGCTGTTACTCAATACAAATATCATGGGGAAATATTGAATAATATGGGAAAAACCAGTGCCGATATAAAAGATAGAATACATAACGGAAATAAAGCTTATTTTGCAAACCAAATCTACTTAATAAAGGGCAATTTTTTAACTAGAAAAACTAATATTAAAATATATAAAACCACCACAAGACCAATAATTACATATGGGAGCGAAACATGTACTCTTAATAAAGAAGATCAACAAAACCTGAGAAGATGCAAAGAAAAGTTATTAGAAGAATTTACGGAGCAATTAGAATAAATGAGAGAGATTGGCGTACCAGATACAACAGGGAAATAAATGAAATTCTTCATGGGGAAGACATTGTGAAGTTAATCACAAAGGTTGAGAAGGTTTGGAAATGTCCAAAGGAAGGAAGAAGATAATATGCCCAGGAAAATCAGTCAAGGAATTGTCTATACAACCAGAAAAAAGGGAAGGCCACGACTCAGATGGATAGATGATTTAATGAGCGATTTAAGTACAATGCAAATAAGGGGATGGGGAGAAAAAGTTAAAAATAGGAAGGAATGGCGGCGTATAGTTGAGGAGGCCAGGGTCTACCCCGGGCTGTAGTGTCATTCATGATCATGATGATAATTATTGTGAGCATTCAATGGTAGATACAAGATAGATTAAATTGTCTTCTATATTGAGGAATAAGAACCAAAAAGGAGACATTTATAATAAACAACATCTCGAATGTAATATACTTTGTCTTTCTTTCCATTTTCTCACACAGATAATTATAAAATTATGTTATGATTGTTATGAAGTTTGGATAATTATAACTATTCCTGCGCGAAAATTTAAAGAAATATAATGCATACTATAGTACATATTGTCTTTATTATAGATAATTAAATGTATCTTTTTTTGATTTTTATTCATCCAAATCTGTGTAGTATTTTTTTAATTAAAGTGGCCACCGGTTTTGAAAACATAGTTTCGAGAAAATAGTGTTGGTTTTAGTTAAGTTGCAGAGAGCCCTTCAGTAAACGTGTTATATTCTGAAAACTATATTTTTTCTATTAAATTTTCAGATAATATTTTCAAGATATACTTCATAAAAATACAATTTAATTTTTTTAATTCTGACCACCTAATTTGATCCTTAACAAAAACTTTTGTAGTCCCGTGTTGTTTGTGACAGGCCTTCTAATTGCTACTTGTAGTCTAATATACCAAGCAAAAACGTGTTAATTCGTGTAATCGTTCCTAAAAATATTGGAGTTAGTTCATTAAATTTGAAATGACGTTTCGAAAAATGTTTTATTAGAATAAATCAGAAACTATAGTGATAATCGACGTTTAAGTAATTTGTCCATGGTGGTCAAACCAAACATACGATTGGTTAACTTTAAAGGAAAAAATTTTTTTAACCTATTCAAAAAATAAATATGTATTATGGAACAGAAAAATTTAGTAGTCATTTGAAATATAAATGAACAATAATTCGCCGAAAAAATTTTTTCCGTAATTTTTCTATTTTTTATCAAAAAGTAATTTTTCCAGTTGGAAATTAAATAAAAACCATGATAATTTTTAAATTTAAGACATTCCAACTTCTTGAATCTAATCATTGAGAATTTTACAAATTATTCCCATTGGAAAAATGTTATATCGGCATTCTCGTTCTTATCAAATATATTTTATTATTTTTAGCTGAAATTTCACAATTTTCGTATACAAATTAAAAATTTTGATATTTCTTTGAGAATATTTAATACATAAAAATCTCGTGTCACGGTGTTTGTAGTCGAATTGCTTCGAAACGGCTTTATCGATTTTAAAGAATATTAACTCGAGCGCGAAAAATTAAGGTATGATAGGTTAATGCTGAAAAGTGTACATTTTACTAATCTGACAATTTTTGCAAACAAATTACAAATTTTGATATTTCTTTGAGATTATTTAATACATAAAAATCTCGTGTCACGGTGTTTGTAGTCGAACTGCTTCGAAACGGCTCGATCGATTTTAATAAACTTTGCTTTTTGGTATTTGGTAGGCATGAGAATAGGTCGTAAATTCGAAATTAGACCAGAAAAAAAAATTCTGTGTTCTTATCAGCTTGTGAGTGTGTTTCCTTGCTAGAGATGCAAGCAATGAAGGCGAAGGCCGAGATTAGGCCGTAAAATCAATTAATTGAATTTTTTTTTTTATATATAATAATTAATGAGAACTCTTAGATTTTTCGAATAAATTTCGATTTTTTCCCCAATTTCCTAGATCAAATTATTTTATATTTTATAAATACGTATTTCGACTATAAGGTAGTCATCATCAGTATAAATTAGATAGTTGTAATGATCCTCTGAGGAGATGTTACTCAGTTTGCACAACCGTCACCTAATTAGCAACGAGTAACACCTCCTCAGAGAATCATTACAACTAGCTAATTCATACTGATGATGACTACCTTGTAGTCGAAATACGTATTTATAAAATACAAAATAATTTGATCGAGGAAATTGGGGATAAATTTGAAATTTATTTGTATTCCTTATATCTATTTATCTTTCTTAACAACATTTTCTCGTAAAGTGCTTGGATTCCACGAAATTTCAATTAAAATTTAGCTAATTAACACATATATAATAAATTATAACACATTATTATGTTTATTAATATATAACATAATGCAGTATTGTTATATTATATTACAAACTTTCAGCATGTTGCAATAACGAACCACTGAGATGCCCCATTTACGAGTACCGAAAAAGATGAAATCTCCACAAACACCTGAGTATACTACGACTGATTATCGGAGACCATTTGAAAGTATTAACAATGTTAACGATTTATTTTATCAGTGGAACCATGAAGCTAACATCTAGCAAAAAAACAAACCTGTACTGGATATTTTCGAACACGGTCGATTATTTATTTATTTATTATTATTATTATTTTTTTTTTTGAAAGAAATAAATCAAGTATAACAGAAAAATAAAATCGCAAGAAAAAAACAAATACACTAGAACTTGTTGCTCTAAGAATCCAGCCTAAAATTAAGATAAAAACCTACTAAATAAGAAAACTCATATATAAAACTAAAACCGACAAACAAATGGATACTATTGCGGTATCGAAAATAAGTATGTGCCAGATGTTGCTAATTTGTTGTTGTAAAAATCTGTCAAGTATTTTGAAAAAACTCTCAATTTACAGTGGAATCCGTTTATTAACCTAGACCTCTTCATCAAACTACAACCAACAGATACGATATTCAGATCGAAAATAAAACAAAAATTCCTGAATGTTTTGCTGCAAAGCTCCGGTATAACATTTCGAAAAAAACTTATAATTTACTGAAAACACATATTTAACCCTAATTTCAAAAAATTAAAACCGTTTTATCAGATAAACGTATCAAAAAACCAAAATGACCTTAATTTTCCACATACAAACCTCATACCGAGTGATCGAGTCGTAATCCCTCAGAATTTCGATCCTACTATTTTAGTGATTGAACAATCAGGGATATTTAAATTATATTCTGTATTTAAAGCCGGTGATACGAAAAATAATAGTTATTTAACAAAAATAACATAAAAAATATTTATTTTGAACAAAATATCATTCTTTTTAACAAAATCATTATATCAAATGTAATTAAAACCTGTTGAGGACTCAAATTATTGTTTAATATATGACAAGCGATGTGATCCTTCTTGAATACTGTAGTGTAGCCTGAGGTAGAAACGTTTAAAAAATTGTAAAAAGTGAAAAAAAAATTTGGAAAACGGTTGACCCTAAAGGCTATCCCTGCAACTTCTCGCTAATGTCATACCTAAGCACTTAAAATTTAACATATTATAGCTTTGATGTTAAAAAAACACTGGTTGGCGGCAATCGACGTGTTGTTACAAGGTCAAGAGATTTTGGAATCGATCGGTTAAGCCGTTTAAAAGTTATTTCCAAAAAACCACTTTTGAAAAAAAATTTTTCGTAGTTTTTAAAAAATTTCTCGAAATCTACCGGTCCGAATCGGTCCAAACTCACAGAAAATCTAAGTTTGGTAAAACTCTTCAGGATTCCGTTTGGTGAGCTCGAAACGGTTTGAGCAAAAAATCCTAATTAAAGCAAATAATGAGCACATAAATAGCACAAAATTTTTTAATAGAAGGGGAGGTTTTGTTAACATGAGTTGTATTCTAAATAGTATTTGATTTTGAAAGGTGCTTTTATTTCCAATATTTTAATGGATACTTTCTTTTCTATAACATTGTGTTGAAAAACCCAGAAAGTTAACGTGTTACATCTGTGATTCGAGTTACAAAGGTGGCAATCCTTGAATTGGTATTAAGATTAGGACAATACCTTGACCAGATTATTTATTTTAATTTAATTGTTTTTAATAACAGTTCTTGCTTATTAAAAAAGTAAATATTACATAATCTCTGTATACAGGTAGATAAATTTCTAATAACCTGTACTTATATTGTATCGACATATTATGTCATTAAAAAAAAAATTATATTTATATGGTAAACATTTTTTCACCATAAACATTTTTTATAATGATATAAACAGCAAGCACCATCTGGAAATGGTCATATTTTCAGTTTCACTTCCTACGCGTATACATTGTAAAAAAAAAGACTTCGATGCGTGGTTGAAAGAAGGTAATAACTATTTAATTTTTACATGGGATCCTATACTTCAAATTAAATATGTAAATAAAATTAAAACTTTCAAGTCAAATTGTTTTTAACTGAATGGGGTAGAAAGTAAATTTGTATGAATGTTTATCAAAACCTGTTAGTCAAAAAAGTAATAATAAATTTAAAATATTTGTTAGTTCGTTGTACGTATTCGATGATATGCGGTTGCTTTTAATTTTTGTCTGAAGTATGATCAGATTTTCTTACAAGAATTTCTTATAGGACTGTCCAATGGTGTGCGTTGACTATCAAATTTTCTGATCAGAATTTCTGATTAGAAAATCTTCTGATGTAATCTAATACTTTCACAATTAACAATATAAAAACAAATGAATAACGTAACATTTTTTGTACTGTTGAATAAAAGAAATAACGGACCAAAATGTACAAAAATATAATATTTTAACATTATGTAAAAGAGTTTGTATTCCTATTTTTTTTACAATTATTCATTTTTTTAAATAATATCTTGTTTATGAAGTTCATTGATATCGCTGCAGAGGTGCTGTTATTTATGTGTCAAATTTAAGATCTAGAAGTTATACTTTATGAGTACAAAAAAGGAAACAAATTACCTATCCAGTATCCAGTGAACAACAGTCCTTCTAATGTACTTTGTCTTACACGTTAAACTATTATTTCGGACGCTATTAGTAACTCGGAAATCGATTTCTCCACATTTTTTTTTTAGTAAATACATTAAATTTAGTCTAAAGTTTGTAACGCTAGCAAATATTGAAGGCACCAACAAAATTTTGTAATAAATGTTCTCAGAATCATCCAATTAGTACATTTCCATCTGCCTGTCCGTCATCAAGATAATTCAAACATCTTTATAGAGATATAAAATAGACTTCTTTTGTTTGAAACATTTTTTCGCAAACTTTTTAGATTCGCCACAATTTTAGTTAAAATTTAGCAAATAAACACATATCATAATACATATTATTATAAACCAAACTTTTATAACTAACTGTATATGCATTGTATATTTTGTTTATTTTATGAATGATAATGATCAAAAATAGTTCAAACATTAATATACAATCATATTTCGGGTAGTTTAACAAATAACACATTCAGTTATAGTATATTTATGTTAGTTGGTCTCTAAACATGTTATTTATATAAATATTTAATCCATATGTACAATGAATCTGTTTTTTTAAGAATAATTTTCAAATTTATCATAGAAAAATTAAAGAAGTACCTAATTCGAAAATTCAATTTTTTTTTCAGTAACATATAGATTAAAAAATTAAAAGAAATTGAACTAAGTTTTAAATATTTAGTTTCAACGTTGAATTCACTTTTTATAAGTGTCAAAAGTGTTTTTAAATTCAAAAACTGATCACAACAATACACCATCTAGATTGATTTGATCAATGCAATGGTAACAACAATGATTAGACAGATAGTTTTTTACAGACATTTTATCAGAGCTATTTTTATTTTAAATATAGGTATATTTATTTTAATGTGTCAAGAATTTTTTTTACCTTGAATAACATTTATATTCTTCCTCCGACCACAACATACGCATACATAGATGAACATACCTCCTTCCATTGTTTTTTTTTTTTTTTTACTTTTTTTTTTAACGCAGGTAAAACTTAACTTATATACCTTAAGATATGTAGGAGTGAGTGACTTAAGTGACTTCATTCAACAGCAGTAAGAAAAACTTTTGCATAATCGTTTACAAAAAAAAGTAAATTAAAAAAAATCAGATGGATTTGTTAAATAAGTTGTGAAAAATTATATAAAAATTGTTTTTTAATGAAAGTGAAAAAAAGTTATAATTTATTTATACGTGTTAGTTTTGTTAATTAGCCATATTCTTGGCTGTCAAGTATTTCAGTGATGTAATCGATTTATGTTTCACAATTATTTATGCATATGTTAAAAATAGAAACATCTTTAAAAAATGGCGAGAAAATTAATAAAATTTTTAATACTATTCGATAATACGTCACTATTATATTTTCCTGGACAATTTTTAAGTGGACGAGTCTTAATTGAATTGGATGATGATACACCTACTTTAGGTATTTTTTGGGTGCAAAGATGGTTTTGGAGAAGGACACCTTTTCAAATTTGTTTATTTTTTTTAAGGACTACATTTTCATGTTGTGGGTGAAGGCGTAGTTCATGTACGAAAACCTCATCAAGAAAAAACATATGATCGTGAAAATTATATTGATTTTCGAATGAGACTTCTTGGAGAACCTGGTAATTTCAATGTATTAAATTATTGAAAACATTTGATTTAAAAATCAGCTTTCTACAAAAAATACTTATTATTAGAATGTTAATAGTAGAAAGTGTAAAATTTTCGATAGTGAAAATTTTTATTTCAGTTGATAAGTTAAAAATAAAATCTATGCTCAATTTTTATTTATTTGACTAACTTCGTTTGAAATACAAAACCATTATTACAATATTACTTTATTTAAAAAAATTCTGAGCTAATTCTCGCTTCCAAAAACATTAAAAAAATAATGGATTAAAATTTAAATAATGGAGCCATTATTACTTACAAATATATGGGTTGATTGTTATTGGTTATCAGTTTTTATATTGAATATGCAGATACATGTTTTTGGATATATATATATATATATATATCTTTATTTTTTTTTTTTTTGCATAATTATTTCCTTAAAGGCAACTTGTATTACATCGCTGCCATGTTTTCAGTTTTCAGGGATCACTCAAAGTCCTGGTGTCCATAAGCATTTCATCTTATATAAATAGTCATCTATAAATTTGTATATATCTTAATTATTAGTAGGATAACAATTTTTCCCTTAAGAAAATTCTGAAAAGTGGTCAGTTTTCTTTTTCATAGCCAGTAAAAGTTCCACTGTACCCAAGCTTCCAATATTTTCAAACGTTATTAAATTTTATATGCGCAATGTTGATATAAAAACGGCTTGTCAAGAAGTTTTCCCGAAAAAAAATTTCTAAATTTATTTTATATTTAATAAAGTACTTCGCGGAAAAGTCTTTGACAAGTTCGTTAATTATTTTTTTAGTTTTTTGTGCGTGAAATTGAAAAAATAAAAGTTTATTTCATTAGATAATGTCTGCTTTTGTATTGTAGATTTCTGTTTTGGTTCTTATTCCCTTTAAAATATTAAAATTTCGACCAATATTGCTCCGTAATAAAAATTAATGGCAATTTTTTTTGTAAAATTTAAAAAAGTTGCAATTTGGTAAAATATATGCACATTTGCTTGATTGAAAACGAAAAAAATTCAAAATTAAATTAGTAGATATCATTTCAAATTAAATTCATATATTAATTTGCGACTTTATAGAAATCGAAATATTTCGCTTAGAATCCAGCAGAAAACGAAACTTTTTTTGTGACTGAAGTGAAAGGGGCTAAACTCGTTGGACATATATTCCTTACGATACTCAAAAAATAAATATAAGCTTCCTAAAGCATTGTTTACATTGATCCAGTAATTCAGTCAAGTAGCAAGTAGTTTAGTTACTTGACGTTTGTGAACAGCAATATTTTAGTCAAATGTTTAGTAAAGTTGTTTAGTCAAGTGGTTAAGTAAAATTTTATTTTTTTGTGTGCAAGTATTATCTCCACCACTCTTGTATCGCACACTAAATTCTTCAATTATAAGCGTGAACGATTTTTGATCAACTGCTACGTGTTTAGTACTCTACTACTTGTTACTTGACATATGTACAGTATGTATTAATGGGTATTCAACGAACTTCAAACAGAAAACATTTAAGAGAAACTTCCGTCGCAGGTGGTAGTCACCATGTGTACCGTTACAAGTATATGAAATTTTAAAAAATAAATATCTATTTAAATATATGCTTGCCCCAAAATAAATTCCATCCTTATTACATGTTTGTGGATGTTTCTTTAAGTTTATTCTGACGATTCGTCTACTGAGAGTGATTACTCACTTAATTCTAAAAAATACAATAAATAGCAAGCTAAAGTCAAGGCTCATGATTAAGAGATGTTAAGCTTCAAAGGGTTCAATCACATGCCCAAAGATATCGAGGTGATGAAGAAAATAAAGTTGGAGTTAGAGCAACGGGTCAAAGAGGCGAAAAAACAAAAGCTGAAATTTGTTATTAAAGTCCTATGGTCTAAAGCCTCTTGTCTTATGAAGACGGTGAATTGGGGGTTATAGATTCAAGTGACGTCAAAAGAAAATATAAACAAATTATTTAACGAGATGGGGCACATGTAATGGGTAGTTAATTTAAAAAAAGTGAAATTGTACCATTTAATTTCACTTTTTGTTAATTTTAAAAAAGTGAAATTGTACCATTTATTTTGGGTCTTTAAACTTGAATAATTCGATTTTATAAAATTTTGTGTTAAAATTTTATGTTAGTTAAGCTTGTTCAGTTTGAAATATGTACAACATATGAGAAATCTATAATAAAGACAATCTCTAATGCAGTTAGTCTACATTGTATTTACTTCCTATTTTCGAGCAAAAATAATTTTCCACTTTTAATGAAAGTTAGTATGTAGAATCTTGACATAAAGCCGGAGGTATTGTCAAAAATATTTATTGAATGTGATTAAAATTTAAATGGTCGTTTTCAGTGTTATTAAATATTTGTTTTGGTTGTTTTTCAGGTCAAGGACCATCAGTGCTATCACCAGGTATCCACAGTTTTCCATTTAAATTAGGTTTACCATTAGGATTACCATCAACATTTTTGGGTAAACATGGCTGGGTACAATATTTTTGTAAAGCGGCGTTACGTGAACCGAATGGTTTAACACATAAAAATCAACAAGTGTTTATTGTAATGAATCCAGTTGATTTAAATTTGGAACCGCTTGTATTAGCGGTAGGTTCATCAAATAATAATTTAACATCACAAAATTCTGATTCCGATTTAGTCGATGGAAATGATGAAAGTGCCAAATTGAATAAATCGAATTCCAAAAAACATGTAAAGTTTACAACCACAAAACATTTTTTACTAATGTTTTTTTTAACTAATAAAAGTTTAATTTATTTTCATTCTTCGCCATTTAATATGCTAATAAAAATAATTAATATAATTTTAATAACGCGACATAACATCACAATTTTGGCTAATTAAAACATTCCCTTCATCAATAAATAATTACATTCATTGAAATCATTTTTTAAAGACGTTTGACTCTTTGATCGTGATCAGCTAATACACCGCAATCGGTATATTTCTGCGGTTTTTTAGTAATCAAACACTCAATCGGCTTTAATATGTAATTTTTGATTTTAACCAATTATTTATTAACACGTAAATAAATTTTATTTAGCAACCTTTCCGCTGTGAAGTGGAGCATAAGATTGGTATTGGATGTGTGGGTTCAGGTGTATTGGAATGTTTTGTATCATTGGATCGTGGTGGATACGTTCCTGGAGAAAGTATTGGTATCAGTGCTCGCATTACAAATCGTAGTCGTGTAGTTATTAAATCAACAAAAGCAGCATTAACAGAAGTATGATTTCAAATATACATAATTTAAAATTTAGTAGTAATAAATATTTTTACCAATGCGTTAGAAAAGAAATACATTTTTTATATCAATATTATGATAAATATCCTAACAACAATGGCCCACGAGTTGGAGTCAATGCAACAAGCCCTTTAACAATAAACTAAACGAGAATAATCCATTAACTTGAAGTTTTTTAAATTTGAAGTTAGATAATTAAAATTTTAATTTGTACCCGTTTTGTATTAATTAGTTGACATAAAAAGTCTTCTAGTTCCTTGTGTTACCTAAAGCTAATATTGTTGGAATATTTTTGTTTGGCCAGTTATTGCCATTATCACATTATATATGTAACTGTCAATTAATTTTTTGTATAATGTGCGGTGCAATATTATACGTAAGAAAAAATATTCAAAACGTAAGCAATACATTGGAAGAGCGGGGAAAGTCATGTACTTCCGTTTGAATTCAAAATTTTTTTAAATAATAATGGTGAAAATGGCCATTCAGGGTAGAATACAAAAACACCTGTAACGGACGGAGAACTTTGAAGTACGTCGCATTTATTCTTAAATCAAGACAATCAGTAAAAATAAAATTTTTAATGTGATTTGTAAAACGAAAAAAACACAGTTATTAAAATGGTATAAATGTAATTATCAAGTAAAAGAAATTTTGAATTCAAACATTTGTCTTTTAAAAGTTATATTTGCTTATAACTTATATTAAATAAAAGGTTAGCTAAAAACTGTTTTTTATTGTTTCGAAATTTTTTTATAAAAGACTTAAACTGTATTTGATATACTTTTTACAAAATGTGAAGCTAGATTCAATATCATAACACAACTCGGAAATTAAATAAAGATTGATTAGGCAACGATAAAGTTGTAAGCTATTAAATATTAAACAAGCGACATCATTTCTTTATATCTTTCTTTATGTTTAATCAAGAGTTTAGAAAGGTAATATTTTATTTATTTTTAAAGGTTAAAAAAAACAATTTCAGTTCTTGGTTCGTCAAGGAAAGACGCTTCAATTGAAGTAATTTTTGTAAAGATAAATTTTAAAATAAAAACAAAAATCAACCGTCTTCTTTATTGTAAAACAGACTCGTGTCAACAAAACTAAGAAAGAAAAACTACTTTTTATAAAAAGTATTAACAAAAATGAAGTAATGAAAATTAATTAATAAAAATAAAATAAAAATTTTTTTAATAGACCTGAAGCAGATTGAAAAAATTAAACAAAATTAAAAACAAAAGAATTAAATTAATTTGAAACGGCCTAAATCAGATTAAGGTTATAAAAAAAATAAAATATCCTCGTATAAGAATGAAATTGTGCTATTCTTGGATTGTCATTCAAAACGGTTAAAAAGTGAACTCAAACTGTTTAGTATTTTTTATTCTGGCTTATCTTATATACATCCTCTTTGAGTGTCGAATCGTGATTGGTTCTTTTAATTGAACTCATGAGTTGACTTACAATTGTAATTGGTTGACCTCTTTGCATAGATTGTATATATCAGAAAATTGGATTTTCTATTATTGACCCTTTGTACAAGTAAATGTACCATAAATCTGTATTGAAGCGTAATTGTTAGTACCAATTTATTACAGTAAATTATATTTTAATTATGTATTTTATTATTCAGAATTAATTACCCTTTTGGATTTTTATAATTATTATACCTGTATATTTTTTTAATAGATTTAGGTATGTTTTAAGCTACTGAAGATGATTGTAAAGGCAATCGAAACCGGTATAGAAAAATATTCATTTATATTATTTTAAAAAACATTTTATTGGTTTCTTAAATGGATATATTTATTTCAAATATAAACATTTGTTTATGTCCCAATACTCTATTATATCTATATTATTTATGCATTTTAACATATTGGTATACTAAACTATTTTACTTGTGTTTTAGACAATACAATATTTATCAAGAGGTAAAGTTGTTCAAACGGAAAAACGTGAATTAGCAAGTTTAACGCATGGTAAAATTCGACCGAATGGTACCGATCATTGGAACAATGAACAATTATATGTACCACCATTACCACCAACAAATCTTCGTGGTTGCCATTTAATTAAAATTCATTATGATGTTTTTGTAAGTATCAATCACTTTTTGATGAACATGTTTCAATATGTGTTGAAAACATGTATAGCAATTTTTGTATTATAGTTATCTAAAGTATTTCTCTCATAAAATAGCTTATTTTTTGTATATCAGATTAAAATTAGTAAGCAATTGTAAGGTTTATTGTGTTTAGGATTATTTTAAGATTTCAGGGGATTATGGTGAGTTCTCACGGTACATACTTTTACTTGCCTTTATAGATGTACACAGACTTTCGTATATAGATCGTTTACATACATATGTGTGTAACTCAACAGATTTATATGTTATACATTATCATTTTTCAACTTTTAATAGTAGGTAACTAGATAAAAAAAAGATAAAAACTAGAAACAATACGAATACAGTGAGTCTGATCAAATTTGAGGCTTTGAAAACTTCAAAAGATTTTGTGTGAATCTTCTTTGAAGAGTCAATTCACCATTCATCATTTATAAAAGTGATATTTTGGTAATCGTTATAAATATTTACTTTTATATTTGAATTTTTTTATCCACTGATTTGGTCAATACACAAGTGTTCTAGAATATCTAGGATACATTTTTAGTTTATGAACCCGTACGCTAATTACGACTGTGGTTACAATTGTTATGACGAAAACCACTTTCTCCTTGAGTATCCAATACAATAACATCAAAGGCCCATAATGTATGCCAATTTACAATTTCAAAATATCATATTTCCTATTAATACCACTTGACTCCATAAATACCATAAAATTCTGATAGAGACAAGTAGAAAAAATTAAATAAAAACATAAACAAATGAATTTTTTTTTGGTATTCTATTCATCGAATGCTTAAACAAATATTCCAGATGGAAAAATAAAAAAACTTTGAATTTTTAATGTTTTATAAACATTTTACGGAATTTAAATTTGAAAATGTGACAAAAAAACTATTCCCTACTTTTTCCGATTTTATCATTTTCTTATTGTTTTAAACTACAGAAATATAATTTTTTAAATTGATTTTACTGCCAAATTTATTTTAAATAACGCCTTCCTCCTAACCTCTTAAGTCACGCTCAAATCTATAGTCATACATATGTCAATAAAATCCCGTCATGGGCTCCTCTATTACCACCTGATCGTAAAGGTAGTATCACTGAATAAATATAATTAAGATATAACTTTACTATATAAATAGTCGTACATTTCTATGATATTATTTACTTGTACTTTACTTGTGTCTTTCTTTCGATCATAAAAATTTCATATCTAGCATCAATAATGTGAATTCTAGGTATCTGATTTATGTATAACATAAAATGTAACATCTTTCAAGGACTGTTTTCATAAAACGTTTTATTTATTTTTAATCTGTTTTTGAATATGGTGGATACAAAACAGAATATCCATCTAATAATAAAAATTAGTTGTTTTTTTTATTCTCTTATCTTTATGTAAAATATGTTATAGTTATTTTTGGGTAGTTATCTTTAAAGAAACTAGATCATTTTGAATATTCCAATTTTAATGTTACTGATTTGCTATTCCATTATCTGAAATAATATGCAAATATTGTTTACTTTGGATTTTAAAATCAACAATTTTTCTACTTTATTATGGAAGCATAGCATATAATATTTCAGACGAAAAAACTTAGCAAGACAACTAGAATTATTAAATGAAATAATTGTGATTTTTAAAGAATATATTTTATTAAATGCATATCTAGAAAATGTGGTCTTCTCAAACATCTGCCTGTAGTAATTAATAACGTGGCAGACCAGATAATGTAAGGATTAATGGTTTTATGGAATAATATATGAAAAAAAAAATTAATAAATAAAAAAATAAAATTTTTTTTGCATGGACTTGGATTTCTACACAAATTAAATTGCTTTCCATTAACATACTTACATTTTTATCAGTGAATTTTAATCAGAAAATCAAATGCCTTTTGTCAATTTAAGTTTTAAACTAGTTTTTGAAAAAGTATACGTTATTTCTAAAATTTACAATTTTTTTCAGTTCATAATCGAGCCAAAAAGCTTCGAAAAAGAAGTAAAACTTCAATTACCGATAATGATGGCCACATATCCATTAAATGATGGTGAAGATAAACCAGGCACTCATTATCCTTCTACTTTACCAATTTTTCGTCCATGGTTGGAGGAAAAATCTTCAAACGACTAATAAACTAATTATAAATATATTGTTTATAATTTAGTCCCATAAAATAACTCAGCCTAACTTATGGTTTCCTAGGAATTTGCAATTAAACAAAAAATAATTAAGGCGATTCAAAATTTCGCATTTATAAATTGTACCATTTTAGTTAGTAAATTTGATTTTAATCCGTTAAAATATTTGTTTAAGCTGGGATTCTAGCCTAGATCTTTGAAAAAATATTTTTTTTGTGCATTAATTTTAATATGCTAAAATATTAAATAATTATCAAGAATGTTAATTCAATAACTTAATCAGAGCTTTCGTCAAAAATGCTCAACCTTGACAAAGAGAAAAACTTGTCAGAATAGGGTGAGGGTCAGATATACTAATTGCGCAGCTAATCAGTTGTCAAGAATTACAGTACTAGTGCTTCGAAGTACAAAAATGCGTGTTGTGATTATTTTGGGTAAAATGTAAATTGTGTAGCGTTTTAATCAAGGATATTATGAAGCTAACCATACGGAACCGAAACTACCGGGTATCCAAAATAAAAATATATTCGTAACCGAAACTGAATCGGAAAAGTTGTAGATAATTTCGGATATGGACGGAATTTAAAGTCTAAATGACATGCATTTTAAGAATCAGGCAATATCATAAAATAACATTTTCAATGTTGATTTTTATTAGAATTGTTTTAAAAACTGGTAGACATCGAAAGCTCTGTTGACTGTTTAGTGTATTTTTTGAAGGTACTCTCAAAAAGCGTCAACTGTGTAAGAGATTAAACAATGAATATAATAATTGAAATAACATCGAATTTTCTCTCGTGTGTGGAAAATTCGCCTTTTTAATATGATATACAGTTCGCATAACAATTATTAGGATTTTATCTAATTATAATTATATTTGTTTAGTCTAGACTAGAATTTCCCCTTAACAATTATTGCATAATACTGATCCAGCCATAATTTCATATGCAGTACACACACATTATACATATCGGGTATTAATTTTAATGCTTTTAAAATGAGATTTTATTACGTGATCCATTCAGTGGTGCCATAATTTTAATACATCTTTAATAAAATTGAAAAATCATACAAACTGATTTTCAACTTTAATAACATCTTTTTAACTAAAAACAAAAATGAATAATTTTTATGTTGTTTTAAAAATTAAACTGATCTTTAGGAAATCGAAAACACATTACTTTATACAACAATGTGCATTCATCTGAAACTGGTCAATTATATAACAATAATAATTTTTGAAATTTATTTTATAGATAATTTTTATTAAATTAAAATAATTTGTATGTGAATTTTTAAATTTTGTAAATAAATAACTGATATAAATATATTAATAAGAAAATTACGTTTTATTGATTTTTGTATTATGGCATTAATTAAAATATTTTCGTAATAGTTATGAGCCTAATTGGTCTGGATCTTGGTAAAAAAATATAATAAAGCACAATTTATTCTATCGTTGAATATGCATTAATTAAGACTTACACCTTATACTTCTGGATTAAATAATTATCTAATAAAATAAACTTATTTAAAAAATACAATAATATATAACAACACATGCAAAACAAATTTAATAACTTTAAAATACATATCTAAAAATATTCAACAGTACCCCCCCCCCCACACCCCACCATAACACTCCCTCTATCTTTACATACCCCCAATACTACCATTACACCCCCCCCAAATAACCCCACACACCCAACCCACCCAAAAAAACACACCCCACAAAAATAAACCCACACAACCATTCAACACAACCCCACCAAAAAAAAAACAAAAACCTCACAATACAAAACCACCCCAACCCAAAACCAACAAAATTAAAACAAATAAAACCCACAAAACAAAACCCCCCCAAACATACCCTCCACATACTCAAACTAACAAACACTCATTCACCAAAAAACCTAACCAATTACACACACCCACAAACAACACAAACAAAACATAAAACACCCCACCAAACTAACAATAAAACCATTAAACACCACAAAAAACCAAACACCCACAACACCTCAAAACACAAAAAAACTCCCAAATAATAAAAAACATACAAAACAAAACCACACAACAAAAAATACACAAACCACCAACATAAACAACAAACAAACAAACCATACCCAAACCCCCCCCCACCACAACTAAATACACCCCCAAATACCCCCACAAAAAAAAACTCACAACACCCAAAAACACCCAAAACTCCCCACACAAACAACACCCACCCAAAACAAAACACACCCAACACCAATACCCAAACACCCCCCAAAACAAATAAAAAAACCCAAAAATAACACAACAAACCAAAACCTAACACACTAAAAAAACAAACAAACAAAACCAAAAACCAATTAATAACTACCACATCACAACATTCACACAAAACACAAACAAACACAACAAAAAACACATCAAACAAATAAACCAACACAACACCAAAACACACAACCAATACTAACCCAAACTAAAATACAACCACAACAAAACCCCCCCCAAACAACCAACACCCACCCCCCTTTAAAAACCCCCAAAACCCACAAAACAACACCACAAACCCCCAACACAACCCCAACAAAACAAACACCAAAACAACAAAAATAAAAAAAACACCAAAAAACAAAAATACCAACCACAAAAAAATTCAAAACCCCCACCAACCCAAACAACAAACCCCATCAAAACAACCACAAAAAAAACACAAACAAAAAACAAAACTCACACACCAATCAACAAAAAACCACATCCCAAAATAAACATAAAAATAAACCAAACATAAAATAAAACCCCCCAAAAACCCACACCTCCCAAAAACCCCCAATTACCTCCTCTTAACTTTAAAAAACAAAACTCATATATTTTCACTAAAACAAAAACATATATAACTTAACAACCACAACACATTATTTAACCACAAATAAAATAACATCTAAATAACCAACACCAACTACTACACCTTTACAATATTATGAACCCAAAGAAAAAAATTTAATCAAATACTTTTCATTAAATAAAATGTTTTAACCCCAAAATTAGTAAAATAGAAATCTATTAATTATTTACTGTATGTGTTAACAATTCTTTTTTTGTTGATGATCGTTTGTTTTAATTATTCTTTGTAATCGAGATACTAGTCCGTCTGTTTAGAACAACTTTATATTTAACATAGATTATGATATGCTAAAAGAAAGTTTTATCAAATTGTTATGACTAGATTATTTTCGCTCTAGGTAAAAATGTCCACATATCAATGACGTGCGCGATATAAAATCTACGATTTATAAATTTCGATTAAAAGATTAAAAAGTTTTTTTGGGTTAAAACTCAAACTGGTTCACCATCTCAGCTTATACCTTTAATATTTATTTCGCGTAATAATTAAAAATATATTATCATTTTTTATCGAAAGTGTATTATAGTTTCATTCCGAAATAGAAATTACCATGTTTTTACCTAAACTTAATAACTTTGTTCAAGGAGATTTAGAGATTTAACTGTTCGTTAAGAGTGCTGTGATGTCAAACCTTCTGGATTTTGTTGAATATATACAAAAACAAAAAAAATTATTCGAAAAATTATTTATTTATGTGTAGTTCTTCTGATGTCACTCACATGTATCAAACTCATGAAAATATCACATTTACAGTGATAATCACAGGAATCGTTTAAGCAACAAATTATTAGCGAAAAATGTTTATAAAGTTTTTCCAAAAATTCAATATTTATGGATTTATGCGTTACTAAAAATGTCGATTTTGAACGGTTTTAAACAAATAACTCTGAAATCTTACAATTTATCGAAAACATTTTCCGTAAAAAATGAAGTTGATAAACAAACAAATATTTGTTTTACATTTCTGTAGATACAATATTAAAAGAACTCATTTTGAAGGTCTTTGTATATTCTTAAAAAAAGTTAATGCATTTTCCCCGAATTATGGTTCATTTTTAAGTAATTCAACGTTAAATGTGTTTACTCAATTTTTCTCAAACTAAACATCTTCTTCAACGAACTATAATTCAGTTAATATTACATCTACAGACATATGAACTTTTTTTAATGGTACTTTTTTCGATAAAATGTCGAGCTATGCGTAAAATATGTTCGTAAAATCGTGCAATACATGCAATTTTTATTTTAAATCGATATTTCTCATGATGGATAACTCAAAACATATTGACTTTTCGAAAAAAGAATATTTGCTTTAAATTTGTTGCTTTATAATATATCACGGTACAAGTTTGAGGCACGTGAGGCAGGGAAAATAGCACTCACTATAGCTTAATTCCTGGCTTTTTATATTTTAAGCTCTAACGAAATTCCACCTATATATGTTTGTGTTTGTCACGTACATACATCATATGATACTTTTTACACTTGACATACATAATATGCCAGAGTATATTAATTTTAGTCTAAAGTTTGTAACGCTACCTAATATTAACCACACAAACAAAATTTTGGTATAGGAGTTCATTGAAAAACCTAATTAGTTGATCTACAACTGTACGCCCACCGGCCGTCATCACAAAAACTCAAACACAAAAAGGGATAACGAGCTGAAATTTTGGTGACGTATTCAAAACATTAAAGTGAGTTAAAGTTCGTGAGTAAGCAAAATCGGTCCATTGGATCCAATGGATGCTTGAACCAACTTTTGTTTGAAACATTTTTGCGTAAAATATTTGAATTCTCCAAAATTTTAGCTCAAATTTCGCTAATAAACAGAAGAGTACGGTTAAATATGATAGAAAGATAGAAATGTACGGTTAAATATGATAAAACCATATAATAAATGGTTGAAATTGTTTAATTGGAATCGAAAATTTAGAAAATCGTATGTATCGTTTCTGTAAGGAATTTTATTCAAAAAACCTTGCACATTTTCTTTACATAGCAACAATAATTAGAAATATTGATAATTCCTTAAGAAATACAATACCCCCCTAACTGTCTTAGTTTGTTGTATTTTTTACTAGCAGACCCTGTCACGCGTTGCTTTGACATTTTGGAGCACCCGGTATTTATTGTGGGGCATCCGGTATTTGGTGTAGGAAACCCGTGACACAAAATTTTTATATGTACACCCGGTATTTGGTATGGGCCACCCGGTTTCTCCAGGCCGGCCCTCGGCCTTGACTTCGCGTCAGAAAAAAGTACGAAACCCTTGATACGAAATTTATATATACATTTATCGATCTTGATATCGGTCCCTTGACCCACGGGTTGCAATGTAAGCGGAAAAAATGTAATTATTTACGACATCACATTAGAAACGTCAAAAATAACAGTATTTTTTCCTGATTTAATGGGTGTTATTATACATATAAACCTTCCTCTTCAATCACTCTATCCATTAAAAAAAGCCGCATCAAAATCCGTTGAGTAGTTTTGAAGATTTAAGCATACATAGGGATATAGGGACAGAGAAAGCGACTTTGTTTTATACTATGTAGTGACTAGCGTAGATAAATTTGGGAGGCGCTAGATAATATTGAAGTTGCCACATTTTATGTCCAATTATAAAAGAGAAACTTGTTTAAATCTATTTTCTTGAATATAAATCGCCATTCATAAATATTGCAATCAAAATTTAAAAATATAAACTTTAGAACAACTTATCTGATTATATTTTTTGATTCAATAAGCCTACTGTTTTCTAGACAAATACCTATATTTTAATTTATTGTATTTGCACGGTTTGGCTTCTAGGAACTATATCCACCATATTAAAAGTATAGAACTGAGTGCAATTAAAACTGCTTTATGAAAAGCAATGAATAATATGAAAAATAAATCAAACGTAAAAAATTGTGAAACGTGATAATGCGAATATATACGACTAGTGCATGTAAATTTCAATCAATTGGTAAAAGTGTGTAACAATAATAGCAAAACGCACGTGCGTAAAATATATACCATTAATAGGTCAAATATAAAATATTTTTTCCTCAACATGTATCACTAAAATTTAAATACGCAACATGTACAAATACTACAGAAAAATAAGACCATAAATTGATTTATTATTTTGTTGACAACAACCTCGAACTAATTGCCATTTTTTGTTTGCTATTGTCTAGAACTAGAAATGGCATTGGTACCTCAATAAATAATTGTCCATTACGCTTATTTATTATAACATTACACAGTTGCTGGATGTCCTACGCGGGAACTCGGAATTACCGGTCTCATATGTAACAAAATTTGCAAGAACAGCTCACTTATTAGTCAACTATGACCTTTACCTGTGCTTTTCATGTAGTATCTGACAATAGCACACAAAAAATTATATGATTAACAATTTATGATTTAAAAATTAATAATGGTATATTTGTATGTATGTAATATACCAGAATCAAATAAATATACACAACCTTTTAGAAGATACTAGAATAATATTAAGATTTCCGATGTTGAAAAGGTTATAAGTGATAAGAAAAATTTATAAAATGCTATGGAAATACTAAATATTACGAGAAATAGTGATATTGGTAAGTATTGTTTGTTTTGCTTGTTTAATAAGTCTTTATTTACATCATAATAATAAAACAAGTTAGCTTAAAAACTAAAGCACCTAGCCTAAGCGTTATCTATAATGCATCATCTTATAATACTACTTACATCGAGATCGTTTAGGAAATGGAAAAAAATTAAAATAAAAAGCATTTGGTAAGTATTTTCTACATAACGAATAATTGCTACATTTGTGCCAGCAGTCCTAACACAATAGAAAATTTTTTTAGTTTTAATTTATGAACGCATATTTACCACTTCAATTGATCAAGAATCTTGTCTCTTACAAGATTTTTCAATTGATATTCGTTTCTGCGTTAATTAAATGTTACTGTGGTCGCAGCTTTAGCAACACTATTTAATCTGTACTAAAACATTTCATTTTGTTTTAATATGTAAATTCTTTGTTTAATGAAAAAAATTATTTGAGTGTAAAAATAATTGAAAAAATATATTTTGATTGTATTTTTTTTTTTTTTTTAATAAAGGAAAAATAATTATAGTTGATGTTTTATTATTTTATGATCTGTAGGTACAGTGAATAATAAATTTCAAAGCCTCTAACAAGCTCATGCAATTGGTGTAGTGAATAAAATGCAATTAAAGAATTTATTTCAATAATTATATTTAACAATTTAGTTTGTGCGTCATTATATATACAATCATTGAAATTTAATTATTTTAATCTACTACTCTATAGTCGTGTTTTAAAGAAAAATTGATGTGCGAAAACTTACTAACTTCTTTTTTCTGGTTTATGACGATAAAATACTATTTTCAGCATACATTGATTTTTAAGAATAATTGTATTTTTATTTAAATTTAATACCAAATTCACTTCAAAATTACTTTTTCTTAGGGATCCTGAAAATTTTTATTAAAAAATAACATTGCATTTAAATGAAAAGATCTTTATTTTCATTTAAATTTTAAAATACACTTATAGTAATTATTAGATACTATTCCCCGATCCATTCATGTATAGAATATCATTTTGATAATTTAATCCCTAATATAATAACAAATGCAAAAGCAACACTCAGATTCAATAGTTCAAATTAATTAAATATAACATTATTACGATACACAGAATACGTAGTTCGAACAGTTTTGAAGAATTTATTATAAAATATGAATAATCGTTAAGCCATATTTAGTGAACATAATCTCGAGAATCAAAAAATCTCAATTTTATCGAAAATCGGGAACAGCACACAAATTCAGTGTACGTATTAGAAAGATTCTTAAACACTGAGTTTACTGGATCCACCTGAAAAATCAAAAACCTTTCTGCTTTCATTCTGAATGTCTTGAGAACGAATGCTGTTCCGCAGCATTGCATTCGCCTCGCTTCTGAAGGCTTCTGCCCTGGCATTGGCCTCCAGCCACAATTCTTGTTTCACTCGGAGAGCTAGGCAGGCATTTGATCCAAACGCTTTGTTCCCGAAGTTAGAAAAGCATGGGCCTAGCCTTAGACTTTGGTCCCATTCCGGATCGCTCACAACCATTGTAAAAATGCTTTTCATTCTAAATTAAAAATCATCTATCTTATAAATTTGTATACGTCTTTGGCATGACATGCAGCACAATTTGTAATTGTATTGTTTTACTAATCGAACGAATAAAGCTGAATTTATTTAATTTGAATTGCATATTGTAATGTTAAGTTGAATAATACCGAGCTTTCATCCAACAATACCAATTTAAGGAGGTAAAAGCTTAGATCCAGCGCTTAGAAAATGAAAAGATAAAAATGAAGTTAAGATAAGAGTTAAGTAGCTGACTTTAAGTTGAAATTGTAGTGAATAGAAACAGTTTATGAAAAAATCTGTCAATCAAAAATTTGTTTAAAAAAATAAATATTTTTGAATTTGAACTTTTTAAATAGACTATAACTTTTTCTGAAAATTTAAATTTATTCATTTAAATTTTCAAATGCCCATGAATTATTTTCGTGTTAGTAGAAAATACAAATTTTATAATATATTGTTTGTAGAAAATTATAAAAATTATCTAACTTTAGCATCAGATAATTACATTTATTTTTTGTTAATTATAACTTAACATTACCGATGTACTAGTCTACACTTTAACTCAATTAATATGATCACTAATTAAATAATTAAACTAGTAAATTATTTAATGACTACAACGATGTATTAAGATAATTTGCATTGAAAGGGTTTTATAAAACCAGAATGGCGGATAAGAGATAACATATAGTTTAAAACATTCATATAATAGTTCTTGGTCTATGTATCTCTTATTAAATAATAAAACACTTAAAATAATGAATTTAGGCAACTAAAATAGCGAGGTAAACGAGCTAATGAGGTAGTTAGTTGTGTCAAAAATAGGTTCTATGTAACAATGCAATATGATAATTTATGGTAATTAAATATGTACACGTGTCGTGAAAAAATATTCAATAAAAATTTCATGATTTTGAATTATATTAAAATATTATCATTTCTTAGTTTTTTCCAACGTTAAACATCGGAAAACAGTGAGAAATTTACACATTTTTGACTTTCCATTTTTAGAATTTTATTGTTAGTTTTCATATACTACGAAATACACAAATTATACTAAGAATCTGCAAATATGGGGTCGGTAACTTTTAATGGTCAGAGGGCCATTTAGAAAAAATATTTTTTTAAGCATACCGCATAGTAATACTCAACTACACAAAAAAAAAAAAAATGGAACACGACGAATCTGTCACACCTGTTTAAAACTTTTTAGTACAATATTTTATGTTGTGTTAAGTTGTTTATCAGATTTAAATTATTATGTGAATAAAACATTCCTTTTAAACTGAATAAATAATCTTATATATCCTGAAATTTTATGGTATAAAACATTCAATCGTCGTGTTTTTTTTTGTTCTTACTGAATGTAAATGTTTTATAGTGTACAATCTACCTTAGATATGAAAATAATCATGACGTAGCGTAAACCAGCTGAATGTTAAAGAACAATTCCATTGCTTGGTCAATGTGGATGTGTTTAATTGATAATACGCAATATACGGAGAAAACTTGAAGTGTACAGCTATAGAGGTGTTTGTTTTGGTCACGAAAAACGCAGCTTTAGTCTGGTTTTGGCACTAGTTTGGCGATGGTGTCACTATAGTGTCTAATTAAATGTAATTCAAAATGAATTCAAATGAACTACAATTAGAACGTACGTTCCGACAATGCATTTTATTAAATGGCGCTTCCCAGATTAGCGTTTATTGAAACATAAGTATTTATACATTAGTATATAACTCAATACAATTCTAGAAAACATGCATAATTGGTGTATGTAAAATGAGCGTTTAAATCGATACTAGTTTGAGCACACACTAAAGAGTCACGAGATATACCCAAAGGCGGCTAAAATCATTTTTTATTTATGCATAAAAATTATTATAATTAAGATAACTACTAGCAGAGTTATTTATTTAGATACTCAACATATGATTGAATATCATTGTTTGGACTATTTTTAATTACCATTCGTAACCTACTATAAATATTCAGTATATACAGCTATATATACTTATATAATAATATGTATTGTAATTACCAATATCTGATAAGTAGCTAAACTTGAGCGTAAATTGAGGCGAAACCTAACATTATACGAAAAAATATTTTAAAACAAAAGCCGGAGGATAATGGAAGATTTGGTTATAGATAGTGTGTTATACAAGGCCGCATCAAAGTTTGAATATCTTGGAGAGCATGTGAATAGCGAAGAGATAAGCCACCACCAGAAAAAGACTGAAAAATTGAAATAGGGCCTACTTTGCAAACTTGACCTTCCTGAAGAACAAAGTCGTTGCACGTTATACTAAAATGACAATATACAAGACCCTGATTGGACCAACCTTATGGCAGTGAGAGTTGGACCTTAATAAATAAAGATCAGGAGCGAATCTGAAGATTCGAATAAATAATAATTAGAAGAGTCTACGATGTAAATGAAGTGAACGAGGAAGACTGGTGAATCCGAATCAACAGAGAAATCCAGAAAACTCATCAATAGGAAGACATATTGAAGTTCATAAGACTGCACGGACTCCGTTGGTTTCCGTACAGAGAATAGATGAAGCACGGATGCCCAGAAAGATCTAGAATGCGAAGATATACATAATAAGAGGAAGACCTCGTCTTAGATGTTAAGATCAAGTGGTTGAAGGTGATAATGCGAATCAGTGGATAGGGATCTCTTGCCAAATACCGAGTCACCAGGCGACGAGTGGTTGCAGTCACCAAGGCCCACCCCGTGCTGTACCGCTAATTGAAATAGTATTAAGAAAAAAAAAAAAACGATTTTAATTTAGTGCGATGGTTAGTTTATATGTGCTTTAGTAAAGATAAAATCAAAAATAATTAATGAACGATTGTTCATCAATAACTTAAATTATTTAATAGAGTGTTATTTAATTTAAAGAAAGTTAACCGTTTTTATTGTATGATTTAATTCAACTTGCATACTTTTCAGTTCAGAGTTTTTAATTTTGGCTCCTTTCAGGTACCTATTTCTATAACAGCTTTGTTATTTTTATTGAATCGTAGAATGAAATTGTCAAACCTCATATTAAATAAAATATTGTGGAAACAGACAAAATATGATAGATGCAAATATATTACTAGTAAAAAAGGCTTCGAATTCTCAAAACTGATTTCTTTTAAATTTGAGAAAACATATTTTCCTCTTTCTATTTAGGATAGAATATCTTTCTACCATATTTTATTCTTTGTGTGTTTGTTTTATATTGAAAATTTTATTTTATATTGAAAATTTGTTCGTATTTTCTAACTAAGTGTAAACAAATTATTACATTTAATTTCGTTCATTAAAATATATTACAAAACGAATACTATTTCTTTTTTACCTGATTATGGCAAAGCCAAAAGGATGGGTTTACTGCTATGATTTTAGCAGTCTACTTATGTATGTATGTAT
>CM035591.1:53118918-53156329 GCA_020423425.1 Chrysopa pallens
GTAAACATTATTTTTAGACTAAGAGCCCGTGTTCGCCAGTCCTACCACATAGTATAAAGGCTAAAAAATTTTCTGTGCAAGTACCCTACAGCAGGTAATAATAGTTAGCAAAGGCGAGCATAACTGATACCCAACAACATTATAGCTTAATCCGCAATTTTTTAGTATGTTCTACAGGATACTAAATACTAGAATATACGAACTTCAACTATGTCTGGGAGAGTGTTAGAACTTTTGAAACTGTCTGGTCGATTGGAAAACATCTTTGAATAGTTGACCAAGTAACATACATAAAACTATTTATTAGAATATCCGAACTTCAACTATTTCTGGGAGAGTGTTAGAACTTTGGAAACTGTCTGGTCGTTTGGAAAACATCTTTGAATAGTTGACCAAGTAACATACATAAAACTCAGATTTTATATTATGACGTCAGTAGAATTATTATTTATTCAAGGCGTCTGGCAGGGGGTTGCCACCCTACAAAATGTCTGGCAACGGGTGGTATGGTATTCTTATAGTATCCTGTAGAACATGCTAAAAAATTGCGCATTATGCTATAATGTTTTGGGGTAGCAACTATGCTCACCTTTGATACCTGTTACCTGTCAAAGTCACCGCGGTTCGAGATTCTTAATATCCAAACCTTTTTACCTGCTGTAGGGTACTTGCACAGAAAATTATTTAGCCTTTATACAATGTGGTAAGACTGGCGATGACGGGCTCTCCCTCTATTGTTTTTGGGTGACGTCACTAAACACGTGTGACTATATATATAGTAACCTTGAAACTATATCACTAATGCTTGCGTAAATAATACTTAATAATACTTGTATATTAAGGTTTAATTTACATTCACAGATTATTCTTTTAAAACCATTCGATCACTACAGCACATATGTCAATCAACACTATGTTTTATACACATCACATAAATAAAAATAGTTTTTTTTTTTTTTTTTTTAATTAAGACATGTCTTTTTAATTTAGCATTTTTAGAGATGTGCATATTTTTTTTTTTTTATTAAAGAAAAGTTTGTAATTATATAACTCTCAATACACTCCCGAACGCTATCTAATGAGTAATTTTGTAACACTCCAATATTCAAAATAAAAAATTATAAAAGAAAGGCGAAAAGTACAAAATCTTTCACATTGGGCTATCCCATTATGTTCTCAAAAGGGTCAGAGTACGGTAAAACCAAAATGTTGTCATTAATTTTTACATTGGGTTTTCCCACTCAATTCCCAATTATAGCCCAGTCGAAAAAAAATACTCTTAGCATTACTGATTTTTACTTTGGGCTTTCCCAATAAGTTCCTAATTGAATCCTAGTGCAGTAAAACATATATTAAATTATTTTTATGGATTGGGATTTCCCGATCAGTTCCTAGCTAGTTACCATTAAGGACAAACTCAACTCCAATTATTTAATTTTAAATTGGGCTATACCAATAAGTACCCAATTAAATCCCAACCGGGATAAGTATTTTGGGTAAGCCCTAGCAATTCCCAATCGGGCCCCAATATAAGTATTGGGATAATTTCTAGTCGGGAAAGTGAGTTTAAGTTCGAGAGTAAGCAAAATCGGTCCATTGGATCCAATGGATGCTTGAACCAACTTTTGTTTGAAACATTTTTGCGTAAAATATTTGAATTCTCCACAATTTTAACTCAAAAATTGGCTAATAAACAGAAGAGTACGGTTAAATATGATAGAAAGATAGAAATGTACGCGCGGTTAAATATGATAAAACCATATAATAAATGGTTGAAATTGTTTAATTGGAAACGAAAATTTAGAAAACCATATGTATTGTTTCTGTATGGAATTTTATTCAAAAAACCTTGTACATTTTCTTTACATAGCAACAAACATTAGAAATATTGATAATTCCTTAAGAAATACAATAACCCCCTAACTGTCTTAGTTTGTTGTAGTTTTTACTAGCGTAGTATAAATTTGGGAAGCGCTATATAATATTGAAGTTGCCACATTTTATGTCCAATTATAAAAGAGAAACTTGTTTAAATCTATTTTCTTGAATATAAATCGCCATTCATAAATATTGCAACCAAAATTTAAAAATATAAACTTTAGTACAACTTATCTGATTATATTTTTTGATTCAAAGCCTACTGTTTTCTAGACAAATACCTATATTTTAATTTATTGTATTTTCACGGTTTGGCTTCTAGGAACTATATCCACCACAGTTTATATTTAAAGTATAGAACTGAGTGCAATTAAAACTGCTTTATGAAAAGCAATGAATAATATGAAAAATAAATCATACGTAAAAAATTGTGAAACGTGATAATGCGAATATATACGACTAGTGCATGTAAATTTCAATCAATTGGTAAAAGTATGTAACAATAATAGCAAAACACACGTGCGTAAAATATATACCATTAATAGGTCAAATATAAAATATTTTTTCCTCAACATATGTATCACTAAAATTTAAATACGCAACATGTACAAATACTACAGAAAAATAAGACCATAAATTGATTTATTATTTTGTTGACAACAACCTCGAACTAATTGCCATTTTTTGTTCGCTATTGTCTAGAACTAGAAATGGCATTAGTATCGCAATAAATAATTGTCCATTACGCTTTTTTATTCTAACATTACACAGCTGCTGGATGTCATACGCGGGAACTCCGAATTACCGGTCTCATATGCAACAAAATTTGCAAGAACAGCTAACTTATTAGTCAACTATGACCTTTACCTGTGCTTTTTCTGTAGTATCTGACAATAGCACACACAAAATTATATGATCAACAATTTATGATTTAAAAATTAATAATGGTATGTTTGTATGTATATAATATACCAGAATCAAATAAATACATACAACCTTTTAGAAGATACTAGAATAATATTAAGATTTCCGATGTTGAAAAGGTTATAAGTGATAAGAAAAATTTATAAAATGCTATGGAAATACTAAATATTACGAGAAATAGTGATATTGCTAAGTATTGTTTGTTTTGCTTGTTTAATAAGTCTTTATTTACATCATAATAATAAAACAAGTTAGCTTAAAAACTAAAGCACCTAGCCTAAGCCTTATCAATAATACATTATCTTATAATACTACTTACATCGAGATAGTTTAGGAAATGGAAAAAAAATAAAAATAAAAATTTCTACATAACGAATAATTGCGAACATTTGTGCGAGCAGTCACAATAGAAAACACAATAGCTAACACAATAGAAAACTTTTTTAGTTTTAATTTATGAACGCATATTCACCACTTCAATCCATCAAGAATCTTGTCTCTTACAAGATTTTTCAATTGATATTCGTTTCTGCGTTAATTAAAAGTTACTGTGGCCGCAGCTTTAGCAACATTATTTAATCTGTACTAAAACATTTCATTTTGTTTTAATATGTAAATTCTTTGTTTAATGAAAAAAATTATTTGAGTGTAAAAATAATTGAAAAAATATATTTTGATTGTATTTTTTTTTTTTTTTTTTAATAAAGGAAAAATAATTATAGTTGATGTTTTATTATTTTATGATCTGTAGGTACAGTGAATAATAAATTTCAAAGCCTCTAACAAACTCATGCAATTGGTGTAGTGAATAAAATGCAATTAAAGAATTTATTTCAATAATTATATTTAACAATTTAGTTTCTGCGTCATTATATATACAATCATTGAAATTTAATTATTTTAATATATTACTCTATAGTCGTGTTTTAAAGAAAAATTGATGTACGAAAACTTACTAACTTTTTTTTTCAAGTTTATGACGATAAAATACTATTTTCGGTATACATTGATTTTTAAGAATAATTGTCTTTTTATTTAAATTTAATACCAAATTCACTTCTTTTTTTTAGGGATCCTGAAAATTTTTATTAAAAAATAACATTGCTTTTAAATGAAAAGATCTTTATTTTCATTTAAATTTTAAAATACACTTATAGTAATTATTAGATACTATTCCCCGATCCATACATGTACAGAATATCATTTTGATAATTTAATCCCTGAAATAATAACAAATGAAAAAAGCAACACTCTGATTCAATAGTTCTCATTAATTAAATATAACATTATTACGATACACAGAATACGTAGTTTAAACAGTTTTGAAGAATTTATTATAAAATATGAATAATCATGAAGCCATATTTATAGTGAACATAATCTCGAGAATCAAAAAATCTCAATTTTATCGAAAATCGGGAACAGCACACAAGTTCAGTGTACGCATTAGAAGGATTCTTAAATACTGAGTTTACTGGATCCACCTGAAAAATCAAAAAATTTTCTGCTTTCATTCTGAATGTCTTGAGAACGAATACTGTTCCGCAGCATTGCATTCGCCTCGCTTCTGAAGGCTTCTGCCCTGGCATTGGCCTCCAGCCACAATTCTTGTTTCACTCGGAGAGCTAGGCAGGCATTTGTTCCAAACGCTTTGTTCCCGAAGTTAGAAAAGCAGGGGCCTAGCCTTAGACTTTGGTCCCATTCCGGATCGCTCACAAGCATTGTAAAAATGCTTTTCATTCTAAATTAAAAAATCATCTATCTTATAAATTTGTATACGTCTTTGGCATGACATGCAGCACAATTTGTAATTGTATTGTTTTACTAATCGAACGAATAAAGCTGAATTAATTTAATTTGAAATACATATTGCAATGTTAAGTTGAATAATACCGAGCTTTTCTCCAACAATACCAATTTAAGGAGGTAAAAGCTTAGATCCAGCGTTTGTTCTTAGAAAATGAAAAGATAAAAATGAAGTTAAGATAAGAGTTAAGTAGCTGACTTTAAGTTGAAATTGTGGTAATAGAAACAATTTATGATAAAATCTGTCAATCAAAAATTTGTTTAAAAAAAATAAATATTTTTGAATTTGAACTTTTTAAATAGACTATAACTTTTTGCGAAAATTTAAATTTATTCATTTAAATTTTCTAATGCCCATGAAATATTTGCGTGTTAGTAGAAAATACAAATTTTAAAATATATTTTTTGTAGAAAATTATAAAAATTATCTAACTTTAGCATCAGATAATTACATTTATTTTTTGTTAATTATAACTTAACATTACCGATGTACAAGTCTACACTTTAACTCAATTAATATGATCACTAATTAAATAATTAGACTAGTAAATTATTTAATGACTACAACGATGTATTAAGATAATTTGCATTGAAAGGGTTTTATAAAACCAGAATGGCGGATAAGAGATAACATATAGTTTAAAACATTCATATAATAGTTCTTGGTCTATGTATCTCTTATTAAATAATAAAACACTTAAAATAATGAATTTAGGCAATTAAAATAGCGAGGTAAACGAGCTAATGAGGTAGTTAGTTGTGTCCAAAATAGGTTCTATGTAACAATGCAATAAGATAATTTATGGTAATTAAATATGTACACGTGTCGTGAAAAAAATTTCATTAAAAATTTCAAAATTTTGAATTTTAATAAAATATTATCATTTCTTAGTTTTTTCCAACGTTAAACATTACAAAAATTATTGAAAACAATGAGAAATTTACACATTTTTTACTTTCCATTTTTAGAATTTTCATATACTACGAAATATACAAATTATATTAAGAATCTGAAAATCTGGGGTCGTTAACTTTTTATGGTCAGAGGGCCATTTAGAAAAAATATATTTTTAAGCCTGCCGCATGTAATACTCAACTACACAAAAAAAAAAAATGGAACACGACAAATCTGTTACACCTGTTTTAAACTTTTTAGTACAATATTTTATGTTGTGTTAAGTCGTTTATCAGATTTAAATTAATATGTGAGTAAAACATTCCTTTTAAACTGAATAAATTATCTTATATATCCTGAAATTTTATGGTATAAAACATTTAGGTTGTCGTGTTTTTTTTGTTCTTACTGAGTGTAAATGTTTTATAGTGTACAATCTACCTTAGATATGAAAATAATCATGACGTAGCGTAAACCACCTGAATGTTAAAGAACAATTCTATTGGTTGGTCAATGTGGATGTGTTAAATTGATAATACGCAATATACGGAGAAAACTTGAAGTGTACATCTATAGAGGTGTTTTTTTTGGTCACGAAAAACGCAGCTTTAGTCTGGTTTTTGCACTAGTTTGGCGATGGTGTCACTCTAGTGTCTAATTAAATGTATTTCAAAATGAATTCAAATGAACTACAATTAGAACGTACGTTCCGACAATGCATTTTATTAAATGGCGCTTCCCAGATTAGCGTTTATTGAAACATAAGTATTTATACATTAGTATATAACTCAATACAATTCTAGAAAACATGCATAATTGGTGTATGTAAAATGAGCGTTTAAATCGATAATAGTTTGAGCACACATTATAGAGTCACGAGATATATCCAAAGGCGGCTAAAATCATTTTTTATTTATGCATAAAAATTATTATAATTAAGATAACTACTAGCAGAGTTATTTATTTAGATACTCAACATATGATTGAATATCATTGTTTGGACTATTTTTAATTACCATTCGTAACCTACTATAAATATTCAGTATATACAGCTATATATATATACTTATATAATAATATGTATTGTAATTACCAATATCTGATAAGTAGCTAAACTTGAGCGTAAATTGAGGCGAATCCTAACATTACACGAAAAAATTTTTTAAAACAAAAGCCGGAGGATAATGGAAGATTTGGTTATAGATAGTGTGTTATACAAGGCCGCATCAAAGTATGAATATCTTGGAGAGCAGGTGAATAGCGAAGAGATAAGAGCCACCACCAGAAAAAGACTGAAAAATTGAAATAGGGCCTACTTTGCAAATTTGATCTTCCTGAAGAACAAAGTCGTTTCACGTTATACTAAAATGATAATATACAAGACCCTGATTGGACCAACCTTATGGCAGTGAGAGTTGGACCTTAATAAATAAAGATCAGGAGCGAATCTGAAGATTCGAATAAAAAATAATTAGAAGAGTCTACGATGCAAATGAAGTGAACGAGGAAGAACGAGAAGACTGGTGAATCCGAATCAACAGAGAAATCCAGAAAACTCATCAATAGGAAGACATATTGAAGTTCATAAGACTGCAAGGACTCCGTTGGTTTCCGTACAGAGACTAGATGAAGCACGGATGCCCAGAAAGATCTAGAATGCGAAGATATGCATTGCCGGAACAAGAGGAAGACCTCGTCTTAGATGTTGAGATCAAGTGGTTGAAGGTGATAATGTGAATCACTGGATAGGGATCTCTTGTCAAATACCGAGTCACCAGGCGGCGAGAGGTTGCAGTCACCAAGGCCCACCCCGTGCTGTACCGCCAATTGAAATAGTATTAAGAAAAAAAAACGATTTTATTTTAGTGCGATGGTTAGTTAATATGTGCTTTAGTAAAGATAAAATCAAAAATAATTAATGAAGGATTGTTCATGAATAACTTAAATTATTTAATAGAGTGTTATTTAATTTAAACAAAGTTAAGCGTTTACTTTTGAAATTATTCCTTACTCCTTTCATTAATGTATATTTAAAGCACTAATGATTAAATGATGACGGTAAATTGCTTTCAAATAAATATCCCGACTACGGCAAAAAAAAAGGAGGGTTATGACTTTATGAGCACTTTACGAATGGTATGTATGTATATTACGTATTTCATTCAAAGCAGCGATTAAAATACAGAACAGATTTTGATGTATCATATGTCAATCGATTCGCATTTACAATCTTAGATCTGTTAAGAACTATATTAGAATTATTAACTGAAACCCTCCTACGGTAGCGTGCTCTTAAAAGTACGAAATACGAAAATATTTTTATCTGAAATTAAATCAAATAATTTTCAGAGTATAACCATAGTCGCATGCTATCTTGCCAAATACCGAAAGAGTTGTTTATGCAAAACAATATATATTAGAAGTAACAAGCGGCATGCGTCCACGGCAATACTCTGAACATCACTGAATCTAATTTCGGATAGGAATGTTTTCTTGTATTGTACTTTTGAAGACTACGTTACCGTAGGAGTACTTATTTATTATTATTATTTCAACGAAATAACAGCAATTGATTTTTTGAAGATTCATTAACAATTTTTATCGTTTCTGCCAGTCGAGTTTAGAATTCTTCTACATGTACTACACATGGCCCAAATAGACCTTACTCCTCCTGTTGATAATAAGATGGTTTGGTGGAAGAATCAAAAAATGGAAGCGATGAAAAGTGACACAATAAATGTTTACTAAGAAAGTTTTTTACTTTGATAGTAAAGTTTATTGTTTGATCTAAAGTTTCACCGTCTGTATGTAGAGATTCGAAGCAAATTTTTTTTTCGTCGATGTTTCCTTCATAAACGACTCAAAATATTATAAATAGATTCGCTAACTGAGAATCTATCTACACTATTTTAAATAATTTATTTTTACAAGTTTATTTTTTCAAAAAACTATTTCACACATTGGTTTAAAAAACCAATATTTTTGTATTTATAATATCTCATTCGATTTAAGATACAGTTCACGCTTTCTCCTAGCTATCTGCCCCTATTTATATGTTTCTAGATGTTGAAAAGACAGGCACGAAAACTAACAGGCACACAGGTAAGAATAAAGTAATTCTATGCTTCCTTAAATACCTATGCCAAATTATTTGTTAGAAGTATCCACATTTTCTAGAGTTAAAAAAGTTTAAAAATTTGTGTTAACCAAAGAGAGTATAAGTGATATATTTCGATATAGGCTATTCTTCTTTCTCATACTCCTTATGATGCTAAGCAGCGTTGAATGCCTCAGCCCATGAACTGTATCCCCTTTTTACGTGGTCGAATTCTTAACGCTTTATCTTTCCTTTTTGCGATGCCGCTTACACTATCCTTGTATGTCATTCTCGATCATCCTCAACCTTCTCTACGTTGTGATTTATAATCAAAGTATTTTATAGCGACAAAAAAAGAATTCAAGTAGTTTTGAAAAAGATGCCAGCAAGGCCATCTTTAACCTATTACAGGCCTATTAATTCAAACTTTGCACTTCACGACTCGCTTCGTGCGCTTAATTCAAATGGCTAGAGTCATTATTGTAACTTTTTATGAGACACACAAAAACTAGATATTTAAAAAACTATTTCACTTTAATTTCACTTCATGATTTTTCTTTAAGACAGTGGTACTGGGTATACAATTAAATTGTATTTTTATTTATTTAAATTTGTCTGAAGTCGTAAGGCCAAGCGAGAGTACAGTAGCTTCGTGTATGCAAAAGCTAATAAGCAAGTAGGTACTGTAGTCAATCATCATTTGAATTTTTCGAAATCAATGTATTTTCCGATAATAAATATATATCATTGTTAATTTGGCAGGTACAAGGGGGCTTTTATCGATCGCGATGCTTTAGGCACATTGAATGAGAGGAAACTGTGTATCAGAATATCTTTCCCCAAATGAGTTGTGTATTATAGCTTTTGATTTAAGTATTAAATTATATTTATACGGAATCCTGTAAACAATAGAAGACGTGTAACCATTTTTTAAACTAATTTAATAATTTTAATTATATTAAATAGTCGTTATTGTTGATGTACTATGCAAAATTATAATCTGTGTGGTGTGTTGGTGTGGTTTTGCTTAGTCCTCTAGAACAACATATTATATATAGATATAATCAACATATTCTATTTCAGCAAGTAAATAGATCTGTTGGTGTGTGTTGGCTGTTGAAGATGAAAATTATACCATTGAAAAATAAAGAAAAATACAAAACACATATATATTAAAAACACAAGGAGATTTTCAAATCTTGAGTGTGTTATATATACATATACACATAATAGCGTAATAGTTTTTTTTATGGCATTCGAACCAACTGAGAACAGTCTCCGGTGTTAAAACTATCGGCGCCCGACATAATGACGCCCCACTATTTTCGCTATTTACATCTCTGTTTATTATCAAATATTTAATAGTTTCTCTGTCTGTATTGTGTGTGGTAGTAGTTCACCCAATTGTTGAAATTTTGTTTTGGTTATAATATTGTTACGCTGGCTGACGGACACAAACCATAACCAACCAATATCATATACAACCACAACTGATATTCCTTTGTCCTTTTCTATATGTCGAATACATATAGAAAACCAATAGTTTTATACACCCACGCAAGTTTCATAATTTTTCATTCAATAAAGTACATTTGTAAAGAAAAAAACAAAAAAAACAAAGAAAAAATATGAAAAATATAGTCATCTGTGACGTAATGAAAATCTTCATTGACGATGACGTAATTGTCGACAAAAAAACTACTGTCGACACAGGGGTTTTCTGTGGTTTAAAAATAAACTGTAATAAATACTATTTTCCTCATACATATTTCTGATTCAATATAGAAAATACATTTTTATGGTTAATTTTTTTAACGATTCCTTTTTTATTGTTATAAAACGTTAATAGAATTCAATAATTTTATTATATCATACTCAGAATAATGTGGATATTTTATCCTTTAATACGAATGAATCACGATGCCTATATTTTAACAATCAATCAGGCATTATTAATAAGCTTCTAAGCTTTGTCTCAATTGAATTTATCTATAGGAAAACCAAATTTTGCTCCTCTGTATTTGGACTCAAATTACAATGATATTTAAAATTCAATATTTTATTTATTTTTTCATAAAATATATTTTATTAAATTTCATTTCATTGATCATATTTTACGGTTCTAAGAGGTAGTTTATGTCAGTTTAAAGATTTATCTAGATAAATGCAAAACACTAGGAAATCGTTCACAAATTTTTAGCTTTGGCATTTGGTTTGGAAATTTTTTGGATGAAACGTCTTTAAATTGAGACTCATTCAGTTCGAAGTGCGCTACTCCTTACGGGTCAATGAAAAATATAAATCCAAATTTCTTTAATCGTTGGGACATTGTTATTTCCGAAATGACAATTATTGAAGAAACACACGTTTTTATTTTTCAGCATGACAATCAAATTTTAAAGACTGTAAAATAGATTTAGAAATGGCAGCAATATTCTTATTAAATTTTTTATCTAAACGGAATTTTTCATCCAAAACGAGATGAGCCAATCCTCATTTCAAACTAATAAGATGAGAAAATTTCATTAACAAATAAGAAACAATTAAAATTTAACTAATGCCTTTGTCTTCCACATTTAAAGATAGCGAAGCAATTCAAATTTACTTTTTATTTCGTTCCGGTTTTCAGCAATAAGCTGCGTTGACCATTCATCATTATTACTGAATTCTTTTTAGTCGGTTTTCAGCCATCAGGATAAGAACTAAGTACCCTATTACTTCAAAATAGTTTCATTTCCATTTATTCCATTAATTTCATTAGTATTCAGTAACTTTCCAATTTAGTTAAACACTAAAACGTACAATAAGGCTTAAATCTGGTAAAAATAAATAAAAAAATTTAAAACTTGATTTAGATTTAATAATACGTGCTTACATTATTTGAGCTTGAATTTTATACTGTTTTCTGCTGTCTTTCTAGTATTTATAAATGAAGATTTTGTTAAAAATTTATTAACATAAAATATAGTAATTATTATGTTGTGATGACTTGTTTATCATTATAATAATAATAAAAAAAGAAAAAATATGAAAACCAGTATAAAGAATACAGTGAAAAAAATAATGATAGATATGCGGTTATGGCCGACTTTTAACATAAGCTATCCATGTTTTTACCTGAAACACCTATGGAAATCCATTTAAAATGAAACCATAAGTAAGTAAAAATCATTCATCAGAATTCGTTTTGTTTATCTATCTAAAATATTCATTTTAAACTGAAAAAAATTATAGAATACAAAATTATTAAATCTTACAATAATAAGTAAGCGTGGAAAATTCAGGTCGTCACGTTTTTTGATTACATGAGTATAAATAAAAAAATATTCATACGATCATATAACCATCTACTTTTTGAATTTGTTGGTTAAAAATCATGAAGAAAAATAAATTAAAAACAAATCGAAATTTGAAAATGTATAAATTAAATTGTTATAAAATTTTCAATCACATTTTTTTTCAGTTTTGAATAATTTTTTTTTTTTTACAATTTTTTCACACAATAATCACGCATATAAATTCTGTAATAAAATTTTAATAAATGCACTAAGAAATTTACATCATACCTATTCTTGGAAATCGTAAACGGCATATTATTGATACAAATAAATATATAATTATGTTTTATAATATTTATTGATTATTTAGTATGTATAATCAATGAAACTTTATTCATATTATGTAAAATTTTATTAGTAAATACAACAGAAATGAAGAATAATTTTTCAAAATTTATAAAGAACATATTGACTTTATTGTACTTTATATGTACGAATGAAATACATTGTCTTGTACAGTCCCGAGTGCTTATTTTAAAATTTTTATATAATTAATTTTTTTTTTTTAATTGCTATAACATTGATAAATTTAAGTAAATTAAAATAAAACAAAGGAATTCAAGAAAAAAATAAATCGTTCTCAGAATGCCCGTGCATTTATCTCAATATTGGGTATATGTGCGCAGTACTTCAAGTAAATGTACTCCGTTATAGCAACTTAACATTAGTTTGTTTACTCAAATATAGTTTGATTATATTTAATAACCCGTACACGTAGCTCCACGTCGCAGAAATCCAAAATTTTTTTAATAATATTTAGTTTTATTGTCAATTTCGCTTTTGCTGTTTTCTTCACGCTTACACAAGATACAAATAGGGAATAAGGTATCTTTGGCCTCCAGAAAAACATTTGTTAGTCTTTGGCCTTAATTAAGTGTCTTTCTACTCCATTCGTTCGCAAGGTAATACTAGGTAATACTCGGCCTTCGACCTCTGTGTTTTCTTCTCTGTATAGGGAAGTAAGCAGTACTTTATTGGTGGCCAAATTTACACAAGCCGTCGGAAAATTATTAAATTTTTGAATATGAATCGTTTGCATAATTTTTTTTCGTTTGAAAAGTAAAAAAGGGGCCCACTTTCTACTAGTCCCCATTGATCGAATTTTTGAAAATTTTTTACATGAATCGTTTTCACATGTTTGCATAAGCACCAATTTTCCAGGAGTGTAAAGAACAAGAATTGTTGTTAGTTCTCAAGCTGTGCATTTCTTAGACTTTTTAGATGAATCACTTGCACATCTTTATCTTCGTTCACACAAGCACCAATTATCCTGAAGCGTAAAAAAAAAAAGAATTTTTACCATTTTAAAATTTTTTTTACATGAATTGTTTTCACATCGTTTGCTCACGTGTACATACAGTTTTTTTCGCATGTTTTACATTAATCGTTTACAATCGTTTGCACAAGCACTAATTTTTAAGAAACAGAATACTAATATCCTTCCAGGCTTCAAGATATCATTATTTTATAAATTGTTTTCACAATATTTGAAGTCGATTACATGTTCGTTATCTTTTGCATAAATAGCAGCTTTCAGGCGTGTTCATGAATCCTTTAATAATATTTTCCACTCTTAAAATAATACACCAAAAATTCTTTTGAAGTAATTATGTACAGAATGAATATCTTTTAATCATTTCCATTATTTTCTTGTCTTAATTTTGGCAAAATAATGAAAATCGGATTTGTTTATAGAGTTAATTTTAATAATATTTTTTAGTTCAAAATAATACATTATAAATTAATCTATAGTAATTATTTACAGAATATTCCGTTTTATATGGGGTGCTAAATGTTTTTATTTTCATTTATGGCTACTAATTTCACTATTGTTTTAAAATAATACATCATAAATTCTGTTATAGTATTTATGAATATGTTTTATATACAGTATTTATTATCATCACTGTTTTAGAAAATAATAAAAATCTTATTATTTTAATAACAATTTGCAGTTTGAAAATAATACCATTATAAATTATTTTACAGCAATTTTATACAGATTATTGGATTTTATTTTGGAAAATTGATGTTTATGCTAAAGATAACGAACATGTAATTATTAACTTCAAATACTGTAAAACGATTCATAAAAAAATAACATACAAATCAGAAGTCTGAGACAAATTTGTTTTTCTGTTTCTTAAAAATTGGTGCTTGTAAAATGAAAAAAAGGTGTGAAATCTTATGAAAATGATTCATTTAAAAAAATTTAACCATTGGCTAGCTTCACATGGGTAATTATCGCCTGTTACGAATTAACTCATAATAACACATTATTACGTCATTCTATAATTAATGAAAAATGATTTATGATAATAAACGATTCATGAAAAAAAATCTAAGAAATTCACAACTTGGAGGCTGGTGAAAACCCTTTTTTGCGCTCTTAGAACATTGGTGCTTGTGTAAACGATAATAAACGTGTGCAAACGATTCATGAACAATTAAATTCAAAAATTTGACCATTGGAAAGCTAGTGGCTACCCCAAGTCAATTGTTCTATTTTCTCCAAAATTTTAGAAATATGTGGCAAAACGACGTTTGCCGAGCAGCTAGTATATATTAAATTAGTTTAAATGCTTAGGTATATATATATATATATATATATATATATATATATATATATATATATATATATATATATATATATATATATATATATATATATATATATATATACATATATATACCTAAGCATTTAAACATTTGACAAAAATTTCAAACAAAAACATTTTTTTTCTTTAAAATTTTCTACTATTTTCTACTTTTATGGTTGAAAAGTTGGGTTCTGGTCCCATTGGATACAATGGACCGATTTTGATCATTCACGAACTAAAACTTAGATTTTATGTCTGAAAAAAATTAAAAAATCGACGGACATGCGGAAATGGACTAATTAGGTGTTCATATAAATACCTATACAATAATTTTGTTTGTGCGGTCAATATTATCTAGCGGTACTGAAAATAATGTACTCTGACATATTATAGGTATATATGTCGAGTATAAAAATGGACTAAACTACTTATATATGAAACAACATGGATATAAGATTAATCCACATAGTAGTGCCAACTGAAGAATGGTTGATATTTATGTGAATTTAATCATATCGAAATTGTAATCAGGTCATAAATATAGAATAGTATAGTATTGAATTAGTGACCTACAAAATTATCAATCAAATTTTTTCAATTGTTATAAATTCTACTGAGGTCTACTTTCTGGAAATTTGTATTTATAAAATAAGGGTGTGAATCATATTTTTTTTTTATATTTCCAATAATATTAGGATAAACTTACGGTATAGGAAATGTTTATCAGAAAACTATACCTATTTAAACAAGTTAGTTTAAGTCATATTTGATTCCTGAGTCGGACTAAATTTGGGTCATAAGTTTAATTATGATGCCTTCTTTAGCTGATTATTCCAGCACTTAAAAATAAAAACCAAACAAACATGTCGATATTGATAAATTTTTAACGCGTAGATCAACTGAAGTAGGCTGGACACTGTATTTAAAAATTTCAACTTTTTGAAAAACTTTCTTAGTGTGTTGTACTATTTATCATTTAGTTGTTATTTCTTAATTTCAATCATAATATTATATTATAATATATCCAAAAATTATAATATTCAACTTTTTTACCACATAAATGTTTAAAGCTGTAATATTTTCTAAATAAATACAAATAAAGAAAAAAATTTAAATAAAATTATTACTTGTTAACTGTTTTCATCGCATAACCACCATAGGGGAACAGGGAATTAAAAACTTTAATATAATATGTAAACATTTTCAATAAATAAGTGTAGATTAAACATTTAAAACTTTTTCTATTTCTCAAAGGATTTAGAAATTTATTGAATATTTATTTCAATATAGTTTAATATTTTCCTTCTTAAGTATTTTTAATACTTTGAAAAAATAAAAATTATTATTTGATATGAATTAAATGTTTTATAGAAAGGTTTCTGTGTATAAATTATGATTTAGGCCGAAGGACCACAAACTTTAGTAAACGTCTGGTCATGTTTTTAAATTTTAGGAAGAACCCTGTGTAACTAATATTAATGTTATACAAATTTATGAATTATATTTGAGACCGCTGGCGTAGTCACTTAAAAAGTTTTCAATTACTTTGAAGTGAAGTACAGTGTCAAAAATGCTTATGATTTTGGATAGTTTTATCTCGTACCATCTCTATGACCAACACTATCCAATCCACTTCCTTTTTGTCTACACATGATTGGTTAACCTACTGAAAACCTTTTTATAAATATGCGAATGGAATTCATTTAAAATTAATCGCGCAGTTTTATGAATATTTATGTTTTAAAAATTTCCTTCATAAGTACTTCAATTCAAGTGAAAATTTATCAAAATAAACGTTGGCACCTGATACAGAGAAGTTGAAATCGAAAAATTTTGATAACTTAATGAACTGAAACAAAAAAATATATATATTGATAACAGTTTAAACACATATAATTAAAACGAAATAAAAAAACAAAAAATTACCAAAAAATGAAAAAAATTAATTCTTGTAAAAAAACAAAAATTAGATAAATTTGAAAATAACTGCAACATAAAAAGGTTATATAAAAAATAAACCAAAATTTACAACTATAGAGTCTACGTTTGCACTTTTTTCTATTCGAAGGCTCTCATCGTATGAAACATATGATTTTCTAAAAGCTTGTTCTCTAGATATTCAATCATATGGGGTATAGAAACGCGTTTGCTTAAACATCAATTCTTAAGTGAACGCGTATAAATGAAATGTGCTTACTTGACCGTTTGCACGGGGTAACTAAATGCATGTGGGGTATTTAAAAAAAATAATAAATTTTGTTATATAATAAAACAGTATACAAAAATTATTATTTGGTATTCCATTGTTTTTATTAATATTATTTACAAGACAAACATTAATTCGTATAAAAAATTATATCTTTTGTTTTTATACAATATGAACAGGAAAATTTTTTATTCATTACAAAAATCACAAATAAAAAGTACATTGTTCATGAAACCACTGATAACATAGGACAAAAATATTCTTATAATTTTTTAGAATATGATTTCTTGTTTTTTTTAACAGTATTCAAGTCGTCTTATTTATTTTCTAGGTGCTTTTTATATGGACTATTTGTAATAATTTACAATTTCATTGAATGTTTTTCGTTACGTCTTTTCTTTTTCATTCGTGGCAAAGGAAGCAGACTGGATATGGAAACATTTTGAGTCAATTTTTCTGTTTGAGTAGATTCAACTAACGAAGTTTCTTTCTCAGTACGTAAATTTTCAGTATCATCATTCTCATGTTGATTTACACACACTAATTGATTTGCTTTTGAAATTTCCTTATCTGAAAAGTTTTGTTATGCGAAGGTGCGACATCAGTTTCTTCAAAAATACCATTATTGACTGGATATATTCCCGTTACCGTAAATTTAGATTATGTATTACCCATCGTGAGTACTTGTTTGTACTCTTCGTTGAACAAACTAGCGACGTTGTATTGTGTGATACCTGTGTGATAATCGTCATGCCTCGTCCAGCATTCACAATTTTAGCTACAACTTTTTTTTCTCGTGTTGTAATAATTTTAGGTGTTTTTCTAGGTACAATGCTGATCCCCATTTCATGCATGTTATAAATTCTGTTTGGTTTGAAATTTTATACTATATAGAATTCCATCAAATTATTATAAAAACGTTTAACTTTGAAATATGAAATACCAACTTGAATATTCTATTGAAACTGATGGTCCAATCTAATCTAACTGACGCTAATTGACGAATTACTAACATAGTGGTACGTTAACTAACATTAAGTATTACTAACATTTTGTATGTATTATTGAAACGGTTATCTATTTTATAAACCGAAGCGTATTCTTAAGCCTCAAATCGTTGATGGTCAATCCTAAATATCTTTCATTCGTTTTTTCACAATGTGATACAAATTTAACTTCCTATGTTTCATTATATGTTGGCTTAAAACGACTCATTGTCAGCGCAACACAGCCCAGTTTTAATCTTTTTCGAAGGAAGATTCACTTATTCAAACTATATCAGTTGCAGACCTTTTACTTTTCCCTTGTTGTATTAGCATTTTTAATTTATCTATAATATTAACTGTAACCGGTTTAATATGCTGATTTTTCCACTGATTTTTTATTTGATTATGTGTTAGTTTAGCCCGCGACAAACATTGTCTATATTTGAGACCGCGAGATCATTCTTGAAATGGTACTTAGCTTTGTTGGATAAAAATATCTTCATTCGTTTGAAAATTTATAGTACTTTCTAGTCTATACAGAATTTCCAATACACAATTTTTGGTGTATGCGTCTTATTACCATAGATTTAGAAATCTACACCTCTGTAATCGGCCAATTTTGCCCGAATGTATTGAACTTCCGGTTTGTGCTATAAATAGCCATTTTTAGTTTTAAGATACATGATATAAATTTACCTATATCAAAAGAAAGTTTTCGACAAGTGTAAAAAAGTGTCTAGCGTCGATCAGCCCCAGTTTCCGACTATCATAATAGTAATACCACGTATATATATATATATATATATATATATATATATATATATATATATATATATATATATATATATATATATATATATATATATATATATATATATATATATATATATATATATATATATATATATATATATATATATATATATATATATATATATATATATATATATAGTAATAATAACAATAGTGCAAGAAGCATTTATATAATAAAGAATTGCAGGAAAGATAGTAAAAATTAATAAAATTTATAAAGAAAACAATAACAATAGTAGAATAAATAAGTAATAGAATATTTAAACAAGAGAAACGGAATTTTAGAACAATAATATCAAATATAAACTTTAAACAATAATAAAAATATGAAATACCAACTTGAATACGATCAATTTGTTTGTAAACACATTCATTTAAATAACAAGCATTACAAATTATTCACAATATTGTAAGGTACCAGTTCAATTAAATAATTTTTTAATTTTATTTTCATTTGATTATGAATTCTGTTTTGTATGCCCTTCGGCATCCGAGAAAATTATTTTAGGCTGTATAATGCAGGCGTATGTTTTAAAGAAGCTTGTCCTATACAAATATTCAAACATCACGTTGGATCTCGTATAATAAGTTTTGTCTCTTTCTTCATCAAAATAATTGCGTAGTTTCATGTATGTTATCACTTCTAAAACATTCACCGCTATCCATTAAATATATCTTAGTATCGTATCTTGTAACGTTACCTTGTGTAAAGATTAAACGTAGGGTCTCTTTTTGGGCTGTAAATAATTCTGTCTTCACTCAATATTTGTATATTGAGTCTGCTTGACTCAATATTTGTATCTATAGAGTAGACTATTTTCAGTGTTACTTAAAACTCAGTTCTTTTTAGGCTTTGATGTCAGATTAGTTTGATTACTAGATAACATTAATTTTAGGATCATAAAATTAATTTTATTACAGTTACCATCTAAAATTCTTCTATGTAGAGCAGAATAATTGCGACTTTCAATCTTGGCCTTTCATGGCAAATAGTAAATTGCCGTGTTACACAATTGCTAATTATGCTATGAGTTTTAAATTGATAATTGTTATCAATATTTATATATATATATATATATATATATATATATATATATATATATATATATATATATATATATATATATATATATATATATATATATATATATATATATATATATATATATATATATATATATATATATATATATATATATATATATATATATATAAATATATATATTCATTTTGCCCAAAGTTGAAGATATACTTAAGGAATACATATTCGATTTAAAGTTTTAAGGTTTTACATTTCAGTTTTGAATTGTTTTAAAATCATTGACCTAAATTTCTATGTTCAAAAAGTTTGTTGTCAATTGTCCAGTTGTAAGTAATACCATTTATTATTAATTTTGCTTAAATCATAATAATTGACAAAATAGTCGTATTATAAATAATTGTGAATGCTATAAAAGTTTTGTAATACTATGACAATATTGACATAGTTTTTTTATGAAGGCTATAGAACTATTTATTCTAAACATTTGTATAAATAAATACTTAAAATTGATTTTATGTCAATTATACTCTCAAAATAATATCGTTTGGTATGCAATTACATCTTCATAATAGGAACAACTTATCTTAACCTACTGCATGATTAGGCCAGAGTAGAAGCCATAAAAAAATGATAAAAAGTGGTAGAAAATGATAGTAAGATGACACCCATTGGAAACGCAAGATAATATGATAAAAATGAAAGGAAAAATAAATTAACGGCGATCTGAGTTCGTAAAGTAGGAGGGGAGAGGTATTAAGGGTAAAACACGGTTTATTTCGATTTCCGGCAAAACTACAAGTCCTATGGCAAAGTTGTAGGTAATAAATAGATCTACATCTGTATTTTCACTTTTTTCACATTACCTCAAAATTTTTCGATTGAAAATTTGGGTGCTTTTCGATATTTATTCAAAATAAGATAAAAAAATAAATATTTTAAAACAAAAAAATTACAGTGTATTTGAAAAAAAATAAAAACCAAAAACTTGGTTATTTCATTTTTTCACATAAATTTTAAGGTTATGTGAAAAAAATGTGAATAGAAAAGCTGTAGATATTTTTATTATCTACAACTTTGCCATTTAACTTTTTTTCTATAGGTAAACCGAATTTTAACCTCACCCCCTACCTTAGTTCCCGAACTTAGATCGCCCGTAATTTATTTTTCCTTTCATTTTTATCATATTATCGTCCGTTTTCAATTGGTTTCATTCCACTATATTACAAATTCTGCTATCAAAAGAGAAGTTAACACCTTGAGGTGCCAAAGGAAATGGTCTCGGCCCATTTGTTGATTTCATTAAAAAACAAATTGGTAAACAAAACCCCGCCAATTTCAGCAATTCTTATTTTTGTACTTGACATTGCATAAAATATGCAAATTATTTTGATTTTAGTCTAAAGTTTGTAAAGCTAGAAATCATTGAAGCCACTAACAACATTTTGGTATAGATGTTCATCAAATCACCCAACTAGTTCGTCTGCCCGTCATCAAGATAAGTAACAAACGAAAAGTGATAGCAAAACTTTTACACCATAAGAGATAAATAACGAATTTTTGTTTAAGCTGTTTGGATTTGCCACAATATCACCTGAAATTTAGCAATTACAATACATATTGTTACCAATACTTTCATTGGACGATAGAAGTCACTTACGTATATCTGCACATATTGTTAGCAAGAAGATCCAATGAGTAAATATACAATAAAATCAAAGATAGTTACAATTGAACAAATATAGATAGATAAATACATACATACCAATGATGTGCTGTATATCCTTTTCAGCAAATATCCTGAAAAAAAACATATCCGTGTTTTTATCAGGGGATCTTAAACGGATATTTTGCTCTATTTAGTTTCATAACTTGTATTCATAAGTGGAAATTCTGATAGCTGACTACCTTATAATATACTAATTAGTTAGTAATTTGTCTATCTAAATTCGTATTTATTATGCAAAACAAATAATACCGCTAAGTGATATCACAAATCAGTATCCGTATCCGCGGATGTGCATTTTTAATAATCCGGCACATCCCTGATACGTACGTAAATTATACATACATACAGACAAACGAAATGCAAAATCTGATGTTATATATTTATAATTGAATGATTGCTATTCATTAAAAATAGTTCAAACATTAATAATCTACTCAACCATATGTGGATTATCAAACATTGCTATGTTAACACTGTTATTCGTTTTTTCGCTTTGTTATTTTTATATAATTACATAATGTAATCGTTTTTTTGAACGAAATGTTTAGAACTTCAAAAATGCTTTTTATAATGGGTTATTTTAAATTATTTTTGATGAATCATGTCTTTCCTGATAAAATAAATCAATTTTCTAATGAAAGCAGTATTACGCTATAACACGTTGTAATTTTCGAACACGTTGTTCCATTTTGAGGAATTTTGGTACACATGTCTATCGCATTCAGGAAATATACAGATATGCTTTTTCGATTGTGAAATATTCTGCAAAACTAAACTGTTAACAATTATTAACAATTATTTCATTGAAGCTATTTTCTTTTTAATTACTTATTACAATTTTTTATTACTTATTAAAATTTCAATTTTTTTTTATTACAAGAATTAAATTAAAGTTTTTGTATTTCATTACAAAAAAGTTCATCTTCCTATCGCTCGAAGACAAATTTGCCATTTTTTAAGATTTTCCGAAATGAAAGGGAAGTAAAGCAGTGTTGGGAGGGGGTAATAGCATTAAATTTTTCCAACTACCCTTTCATTTTCAAATATTAAAAATTGACAAATTTGTCTACGAAATCTAGGAAAAATATTATTTGAAAGAAAAATAGTTTGTTAAGAAACGTAAATAAATAAATTGAAATATCAAATAGTTTAGAAAATAAATGATAAATCAGATTTCAGATGTAATCAAGTTTCTTATATGAATATAAATATTTGGTTTTGAACGAGGCAAGGGTAACTAGTGTAGTTAAGTCATAGGTGCTTCATTTACATTTTTCTAGACATATTGGACTTCTTCAATTAAAATATTCCTATGATGAACCAAAAATGATAATTCAAAATAAACAAACATTAAATTCCAGAAATTTGTATGCAACAATCGATATGATTACATAATAAATATTTTTTTTACAAATTAACTACCATGTTTATATCATACATTTATCTTGTTGTGATCAATGTACGATTTAATTGAAAATCAACATACATAATAATAATATACATATACACAAGAAGGAAATTCCTATTCTTAGTAATATATACATGGGATCTGGTTTATATATATTATTTTATATTGAAAACATGTACTAATACTAAACACGAACATGGTGTGAATTAAATAACAGAAATATAAATACATGTTATTCGCAACACTTGAAACTACTCATGCCTAATATTTTTGTTACATAATATGGGTATTTTTAAATGTTCACTTATCAGTTACTATTTTGTTTTCCTTTCTTGATTATTTGCATAAAATTTTACTAATAGTTAAACAAAAATTGCCACCAGGTATTCAAAGAGCACCTGAAAGGCTTATAAACTAAACAAATACTTTCTAATAGATTTTCGTTTGTTCATAAGTAATTTCTTCATTGATTATCTTGAAACTTTCATATTAAACGAAAAAATTATTTACACACTGAAAATTAATAAAAATGCAATGCCAATAATGAACATAAAATTTCCTCGCTATATGTTCACTTAAATAACAATATGTCCGGTACGTTTTCATTGAATAAGATTTGATATGAGATACAAAAATGCATTTTCTACATTTCAATCCTTTAAAATTTTCTATATCATTAAGTAAACTCAGCTAATTATATTTATTTGCGATTGTCTGTTAAAGTTCACCTCTATATCTAGAATAATGATATCCAAAATAATGAATTTCAAGGTAGTAAAACTAAAACTATACCACGCATCTATAAAATTTCATCAAAATCGGATAAATGGTTCACGATATATCGGCATTTATGAGAAAATACCTATTATCGAATATATTCATTCAAATAGATTTATGTCTAGAACGGCATAATGAGTAAAATTTTTATACGGTAAAAAATTTACATTTATATTATATAATTATCTGTGACAGTAAGCTGACCTCGTGTTATTCAAGTTTATTCTTTCCGTTTTCAATTTTTCTTTAATAATGATATCCCGATTTTGACACAATTAGTGTAAACCTATTTGTACTGTGCATAGTACGTAGAAGAGACTTCTTAATGATTTGAAGCGTTACGAGTGTCGAAAATTTGTAATAAAACATTCACATTCTAGAAAATAAAATTATTTGTTCAATTGTTTGCATGTAAACTGCAAACAAAAATTATTGAATAATTAAAAAATATGACATTAAATTGGAAGTTATTGGGTTGAAAATTGTAAGAATGGCGAAGAAATTACATTAGTAATGACTTTTAATTGTAAATAGAAATAATAATTCATTTAAATTAGTTAATAAATTTTGAAAAATTTCTCATGTTAAATTATACGCCATTCACAGAGTTATATATCATTTTATTGATTAACTAGTATTTCGTAACTACAGAAACGAATGAAAACATTTCTGTCAGTATTTCATTATTTTCAAGTACAATTTGTGAATGTTTCGGTTTAATTGAAAGAATCTGTAAAGCGTAATTTTAAAAGGTCGTATTCTTGAAAATCTAAAACAGTTATAAATACATATATAATAGTGTGTATTGTACAAAAGTTGTTTTATCTGAAAAAACAAACTTTTTATCTTTGATTTTTCTTCTAATTTTTACGGTTTACAAGTTAGGTCATGAATCCATTGGCCCATATAAACCGATTTTGATCATTAATGAAGTTAAAGTCATTATGAGTTTATGAATACAGCTTTGTTTGTGTTGATATTCATATTTTGTCTATATTTGCTAGGTTCACAAGCTTTAGACTAAAATTTATATGCTCTGACATATTGTATATAAATTGAATAAAAATGTAATGAAATCTTCTCATGACAATGAGTTTTCGCCGAGAATATATTTCTGAAGAAGCTGCTGTTTTTTTTTTTTTTTTGGTAAAAATGTTCAAAAGTATAATATTAAAATAATAAATGTATATTCACAGAATTGACATTACTGAATTTGAGTTTTTGTACTAAAAGACAAAACAAACACTGGCTTAGGGCAATAATTCAAACAGGGAGCCATTTCCTATGTGGTGCCTACAAAAAATGAAAGGTTTTCTTTAATCATTAGACGAAATTATTTAGTTTTTGGCCTTAGAAAAATCAGAAATTGCACTATTAAAAAGCTAAGAAAAATGTGTTACTTAATTTTTTAAATATTTTTTCAAATATTAAAAGTTTTGTTAATTTTGCTCCATTTTATCGGTGATAATTTCTTAATGTAGATAATCTATTAGTAGTTATTGAATTTTCAATTGCTATCGTCATATTCACTAAAATAATTTTTTTTAATAAAATGGATTTTGTCTACATCTCGTAAGTGGTGTTATATACAACGGGTGAATTCGTCTATGGTTACTTTTATATACAAAAACCCTAATAAATATACTTGACTATATTACCAAATACTTGTTCTTTTAGTCATTACGAAATAAAACAACTACTATGTGTAGTTGTTCAGTTTATGCAATTGTACATACATTTATGCAAATGAAATTGTACAATAAAGATAAAAGACATAAATTAAATAGTAAAAAAAATCAATAAATTTGTAATTAGCTAAAATTGATTTTTAGTATGTTTGTGCAATTATAGACAGAATGGAAAATAAAATTTTAATATATTAAATGTATACAATAGGTTAGTGTGGAGCTGAGCGTTGCCTTGAAATCGATTCGCTTCAATCGAACTAGAAAACACAGTCAATTATTTATAAAATCATTCTTTGGTGTTAATTTTTTTTGAATTCTAGTTTTTTTTTTTTTTTGGAATCGGCGCAACATAAATACAGTTTATTGTTTCTTTTTTTACATCTTTTTAATGAAATGCTATTCTCTGAATTATTTTTTTAATAATTTGAATGATATACATGCAATTTGCTGACATTTGTGTATACAAGTTTGCACAAATGAACTAAACTTGTGTTCAAGTATTTTTTGCGGTTTCTATTTTTTCAGAGCAAACTTTTGCCTTGTAGGTACTCAAAGCAAATCTTTTGCGTTGTAGGTTCTCAATTTGCACAAGTGTGCGAATTGCATTAGCGTGTAAAACCATCCTAAGTTTAAAGATTTTATAATTTATAATTAAGTAGAGGAAGAGATTAAGTTAAGAAAGGGAAGAAGTTTGAAAATAGGCCGAATGTAAAGATTAGCTTCTTAGTATGGTAGCTTCGGAACCATATATTAGAATTGGTAGAACCAAGGCATTAAATATTTCAATAATAACTTCCACTGGGTAATTGGAGAACTTTTTAATGTACTTTTGTATGTTTATGCACACTTTCTTTGTTTTCAATATCGTACTATTAATATGTTCTCCATCAATTTACCATTTAATGCTATGAAACGTCCTCTCGCTCCTTTCAGGTAATTAAATTTCTTTACGTTGTCAATTTCCTGCTCTGCATACTTCCATATTTCGCTCTCAAATACTATACACCCGTTGCTCACTATCGTATTTTTGGTTTTACTGACATTTACATTAAGTTTCGATTTCACGCAAAACGATATTCTAAACCTTGCAATAAACGTCTCATTCCTCCAACTGTTATTTATAAAATTACCAAATAGTCCTTATAAAATAATATCTCTTTTCCTTTAATACCAGAAGATGTGGTGTTTAAACCTTAAATCCATTCATTCAGATCATGGATATGCAGTATCAAGAACAAAGCTGATAGATGACCTTAATCCTTGGTACAAATATTACTATGTTAATTTCTTTTTTCACTTGTTTGGTAAATAGAATCAAAACTGTTCTATCCAACACTACCTGATAAAATAAAAAAAAAAATATTACGATCGAAGAACATAAAACCTAGAAAGACTTTAATAAATTATAATTAATTAATAATAATAATATTATCCACTTATAACAGACACATAAAAAGTGTTCTTTTTTAATTTTCTTTTAGGTTATAAATTAATTCAACAAAATATTTTCGTTTATCGATAGAAATTAATTTGTATTTGTAACTACATCATTGATATATCATAAATTTATTTGTGTACATAATATATTTTTGTGATATAATTAAAGAACAAGAGAGGAAATAACTTTGGTTAGTTCTTAAAATTATTTACTATAAGTCACGTTCCAAAGTCACCGAGTTATTTATCTTATAGTTATTATCCCAATTTCTAGGGACACAATTTTATTAAAAAGAAATATGATACTTGCAAAAATATCAAATGATTCTTTGTAACACAGATACCTATGCTGCATTAATGTTATTTTATGTAACTGGACAGGTTCCTGAAATAGAAGATAACTTGTTTATTATGTTAACGAAAAAAAACTGGTTGAAAAGCTTGCATCGTAATGGCAAACCAATTTGCGATAAGATTATCAGTAAGTCAAATTTTGTATTAACGGATTTGTAAGAGAATAGGCATTCTATAAAATATTGCATTAATTTAATATTCATTTCACAATTTCCTACTAGTAATCTTTCAAAATTATAAATGTCCGCTATTTAAAAAATTTAATACTATAATGTTTCTTGAACCTATTATAAAGCTGCATAAAAACATTTATCTCCATTCAGAGGCAATTTAGGACGGCACTATTTTTGGGGCGGCAAATTTTGTAATCTTTAGAAAAATTTTAGAAAACAAAAATACCAAGAAGAATTAAATTTTATCGTATTGTTGATTTCAGATATTTATCATTTTTAATTAAATACAAATGAGTAATCGAATTTTAACACAAAAACTTGCATAAAAACTTTGACCGAATAACGCTTGTCATAATTTTCTCATAGATATATAATTGTTACACCTTATACATCTATATGCACGTTTTAACTGACAATTTTAGTGCCGTTAGATATGAAAAGAAAACATTAACGTTTATAGGAAACATCTAAGCATCTGTATTTAAATTTTCTAAAAGATTCTAAAAGAAGGAAACTGATTTTCTTGGGAACGTCCTAAAGATCTATAGAAGGTTATTGAGTGTAAGAAATTGAGTATAAAGATCTATGTATTCGCAAGAGCTAAAGCAAGGAAAAAGAAACTATTGTTATATGTGAGATTAGCGTGAAATTGAAAACTGCTATGATAAGATACAAATTTAATTATTAGTATTTGACTATAATTTAAAATTAAATTTTTTTTAAATTATTTTCTTAAAGTAAAAATAGTTGTCTCCAGTTAAATGTATGCTCGATCAACATACTAACGGTTAATGATGTTGATTTTCGTATTTTCTATACAAAATTACACCCGATTAAAATATTAGTGTCTCAATAAAGTTGGTTTTTTACAGAATTTTTATAATTAATTTATGTCGTCAGAAGGCGAATATAAAAAATATTGCTTTTCATGAACGTTAACCGTTACTATCCTCAACATAATGCCAATCGCATGTCTTATACCTTTCATAAAACACATAAGAAAGGTGAAATTAAGCCTCCTAGAAAATATATTACCGTTGTTGTTCAAAATATTTGGTTTTTAAATAATTCGTACTTAGTTTTTAAATAATGCGTATTTTTGTAAGTATTTTTATCATTTTTGTCATGTCCAACGGGAGTTCAATTGCCATTACTAATTTGCTTTAAGATAGATTTAATGGAGATAGATTTTAGGTCTCATCTGTCTCATAGGAAAATTAAATAAATTTATATCAAATTTTTCAGAGGACATTAGATACCGGGCGAAGGGTTTTCAATACAGTTGTATACAGACGGATGCATAAATGGGTTTACAAAGTAAACGAAGGCCGATCGAATAAAATAACTAATATTTGAAATAAAGCTCGTATCGGCATGCGGCTTTTAGTATTATGTTCAGAAACTTAATTGTTGATTGTATTGTTAATCAATTTGATGGCGATAAATCGTTTTCGACACGCTTAAGTTGTATAAACTGTAAATAATTATGAATTTTTGTATTCGCTCTTAAGAAAATATTTCAAATTTGTTGAAAACAATAAGAATTTAATATACTGTCACTTTTAGATCTCACATACAAAAATAATAATTTCGAATATTTTTAACTATATTAAAGTGTTAATACCCCTTTATAAATTCGTGGGCCAATGGTCGCTTGGTTATGATGTCTTTGGTACTTACACGGTACAGAATTTCGTCTGTCCAGACTATTATTTTATAAACAATTTTCTGCAATACCGAAATTATCGATTTTTATAAATCCATGAAAGTGTGTATGGTTAGTAACGCCTGTTTTGTGGATACTTGGTGGATACTGTGGATACTTTTTTTTGTATACCATAAAATTTTGCGGGATTTTTTTTTATTTCTGTTTACGTAATTTTATTTAGAATTGCATAAAACATTGCATCTTTTTATAGGGCTATGAGTTTACACAATGTTAAAAAATATTCAAAATTATTTTTTTTTTCAAGCTAGATTCTTCAAAGTGACTTACATATTCAATTTGTCTATAATTGCATACAAGTGCCTAAAAAGATGCATTTTTTATTGGTATAAATGCAGTTGAGATACTAAAACTGACTTGATATTTAATTTTTGTCGTTTCAAAATATTTTGAATTATTTGGTTAACAGTGCCTTAAACAAAATTGTACAATTAATAATGCGCAGTTTATGCAACTTTAATATTGAAAACTATATTCGGATACTATCATTATTTATCAACGGTCTCCAACACCTTTACATACTAATTTTTATAAAATGTTATCAATTTTTTACGATTTAATAATATCTTGGATACATTTCCGATTTGTTTTTAAACGCACCGTGAAGTACAGTATGGGTAAAAAATGATTGATATCCATTTCTGAATATTATGCATAATAACCGTATCGACCTGACACCTTGTATTAAAAAAAATGTGTAAAAAACTATTAATTTATAAGGAGTTTTTGTTCCATCGTCTATACGAATATAAGTGACTTTATTAATTTTCACAACGATAGGATTCATACGGTGTAATATTTATTAACAATTTTATTACGTAGTGTTAATATCAGTTTTAAATCTTATGTTTTATAACTAATATTAAAAACCGTATTATATATATATTATACTGTGTGTCAACTAATGCATCCCTCTGTATTTATGATGCCACTATATTTATTTTTATGAAACTAATATGAATCGGTTAAGACAAACAGGATGGTTACGAGACATTAAATCTGACCACCTCCGAATATTTCAAGAATTAGATGTGGGAGTAAAATAAAAAAAATATATTAGATGCTTGAATATATCTATTTAATGGTTTTAAAATTACTTCTCTTCAGTAGCAACAACAAATCCCACTCTCCTCCGTTTTCACAATCGAAACATTTCTTACACATTAATTTTTCTAGATTTGAATATCGTAAAGCAAATTAATTGAAATTTTATTGTTTGTTTTTATCTATATATTGATTTCATTTAGTAAATTGTAATTTTTAATTCACAGTGGACACAACAAGGTGGTATTTTGATATTTTATGTTTTCAAGCTCGCTGATCTATCTAAAAAATTCATTTAAAATTTAGAAAGCTTACCTCAAAAGAGGTAATAGTTACAGAAAAATGTTTCAAATAAAAATTATATAACTATTTAACAAATTTTACACAAAAAAGTTAATAATATAATATATAATTAATTCTATTATTTTTATTTGAAACTTTACTCTGTAACTATTTTTGAGATATAAGCATTTTTAATATACTGTTTTTTATAGACGACAGAGACTAGGGTAGTTTTTATACTCGACATATATATGTCAGATTATATTAATTTTATAATACTCGACATACATGATATGCCAGAGTATATTAATTTAAGTCTGAAAAGTTTGAAACCCTAGAAAATATTTGGTACAAACAAAATTTTGGGTACAGAAGATAGAATCATATCATCCATCGAGATCCATCAAGTTGAATGGATCCATGATCGAACTTTTAAACCATGAAAGATAGAAGAAAAATTCAAGGAAAACAAGAAACTTTATTTGCAACTCTTACTGTTTCTGAATAATCTTAAAAAAATAGATTTTTACTTTTAAATACCTTCCCTCCGAAAGGCAGAGGAGCTGAAAATTTATAATCTCCAATATTGTACAACACTACAATCGATTCTAATTATATTCGAATATAAATAATAATATTTTTTATGTGAGTGTACTCACAGAGTATATTACACGGTGTCCAGGTTATTACTGGACACCATGTATACGTTGTCGTCTTTTTATATTTTGTTATCTTTGCCAAATTACATTTTGTCATAGTCATCACCTTCCTTATCACATTGAAAATGTTATTTCACCTAATATTTTATCTTAGATTTTGTTGTTGCTGTTATGTTTTTTAATAATATTGATTATTTTAAGCCAATCCTACCACACAAAAATCACAATGTCATAAAAACTGAATCTATCTGTTGGAGGAACCATTAGAAGCATTTTGGAACCTGTGCTTTTTGGAATCCTCATTAAAATCTTAATATAAATATATAGACGCTGTGGTTTCTTATCGAAATTAAATATTGAATATTTGTTTGAAAAATAAATATTTTCCTTACTAACATTTAATTAGCACTATAAGCTTGAAGGTAGTCATAACCTACCATGCGAAAATTTAAAACTGTATACAAATGTTATGCCACACAAAATTTTCATTTTGAATTTGATTTCCATTTATATGGAAATTTAGTGTTTTTATTATGACTTCATATTTGAGACGGGATGATTGGAGATCCAGAAGATCAAGTTTCGGTCTCGAAAAATCTTAAAATTATGCAATATAGTCTCGGTCCTGTCCTTTATAGTATCGAAATAAAACTTATTCATTTATCATTTTAATTTTTGCATAGAAATAGGCTAGCGAAAGTGAAATGAGTTAACAAAAATTAATTTCGTACGACTGTACATATAGAATTTTATAACACTGCTGTAAAACTTTCAAAAGTTTAAAACAAATTTAACATACAAATATTTTATAAAAAACAAGGCAATTAAATGATCCAGCTTCTTTTTTCCCAGATTTAAAAAAAAAAAATATACTAGGAATTATCGGGCATTTTTTTACGTTGCTTTGCTATTCATTTCAGACAAAAATTTGTTTGTCTAAAATTTTTTTTTGCAAACTAAACGCAAACATTTTTTTATTACTAAATGCATATATGTAAGTAAATATTTGTTCCAATACAAGAATTGTAAAATAATTATTCACAAAATAAGTATTACTCCGACAAGCATATTTTAGACTTTAAAAATGTTTAAAAAAATTCAACTAATCATATTTCTCTCATAGAATTTTTGGATCGCTGATCACAAATCTGAGGTCAAAAAGCAACTGAAGATGTTTTCATTCTCATTAAAACATTTTCCTAGAAGTGAGAGAAAGAAAACATATTTTAAATTCAAAATTTCATCTCGGAAATCATTTCTCGAGTAATTTTGTAGGTGTTGTTCTCATATCCGAGGTTTTAAAGTAATCCTAGAATTAATATAGAATAAAAAAAATTTAATTCAAAATTTCTCCTCGGAAAGTGTCTAATGGAGGGTTTTTGGGGTAGTTGGTCACGAATCTTGTTTAAACTTCAATAAAATCATCACTGTAAGTGGCAGGAGCTCGTTAATTGTTTTTTAGTGGTTTTTGAAGTCACTAATCACGAAGCTGAAGGAAAAATGCAACTGAACATGGTTCAAACTGCAATGAAACCACCTCTAGAAATGATTTTTTTCAAATAGGTGTCAATTCTAGAAGTAGTTTTTATGGGATTTCAATCATCCTCATTGCTCTTTCACCTCAGATTCGTAGACAGCAATCCCAAACGCTACTAAAATTCTATTTGCGAGATGAAAACTAGAATTTTCTTAAGCTCTTAAACTCTTAGAGGTGATTTTACTGTGGTTAAAACAATCCTCAGGTGATTTTTGACCTCGAAATCGTAATCAACGACACAAATTAACCCTGGTGAATCGATTGACTGAAATTTTTTTATTTTAAATAAGTTTATTCTTCGCTGTCGTTTCTAGCAGAGGTATTAATGGGAATGTATCGATCCTCACCTTGGATTTGTGTTTATCGTCCCCGAAAACCTATGGAGATAATTTTGTGGTGAAATTGTCACTGTGACTATTTGGGGGGAGGGATCTTAATGTATGAAAGTAAATTTAATTTGTAAAAAAAGATAATAAATCATACTCCCAACTATTCGTAGTGTATTCTAAAATAATTTAGCTAGAAGTTAAAAAATCGAGTATGTTTATTTGCCTGAAATTGAATTCAAGTCTACATACTGAGACAATAGTTGTTTATAAGAGATTTAAAATATTGATAATTTCTTTAAAAAGGCGTTGAGAACAATGAAAGTGAATTGAGGTCAATCATTTGTTATTTTAATTATTATATAACTGTCATCGTCAATTGAAATAATGAGTTCCATACACTTTTTCCGCCACTTGCATCTCCCAAACATTGTTAAATCATTTATTTACAATGATAAACTTGACTTTTTTTTTAATTCCACGAGACGGAGACTTTCTTTTAATTTATTGAAATCGTTTCGGATACGAAACGAGACGGAACCTTTTTATTTTCAAAGTTTATAAAAAATGATTCATTTCAACTGTAAGCTCTGAATATTAATCCTTTATAGCATGCAATTTATACAAATATTAATATTAAACAATTTTAATATCAAATGGATGCTATCCGATGTTTATCAGTCGTCGATATTAAAACTTTTGGATACAGATCTAAATTTGTCATAGCATTAGTTCACGCTCTATGCAAAATCAACTTCAGAAAACTAATTCTACAACTATTTATATACCCTTTCCTCTTGTTAATCTTTTACTCAGAAGTCAGCTTATTTTCTTTCTATATTCAAACTGATCATCTCTCATTAAGCTCCGACAATTTTACCCTAGTGGACATTGATTTTGAATTAACTCAAGTCTTGCTAATTAGGTCCAAATACCAATATCATTTTTGTATAATCCAAAAATCGAATTAAAATTAAAGTTTCTGACTAATACAACGAGTTAGTTATAACTTCTTTACAATTTCCCGTGGTATTCATTGGCAATAAATACAAAACTCTTTCAAAAACTAAGTATAATAAGTTCATTATAATTGTAAAATCTTAACGCTGTCGAAAAATCACACAGCTTACGCATGCTTCACATGCAACAACTTGCAGCACATTGTGCCCTGACCTTTTTGCTTTGGTCTCCCCAAACTTTTTGGTAATAAAACATGCAAATACAAACCTTGATATAAAATTTTAAAAGAATTCAATAATAAACCCGATAAATAAAACATAGTAAAGAGAAATATCGTAAGAGTAAAGAATATAATTTTTTATGTCAGGAAACATAAAATTTTTATGATACTTTGGTTTTTTACTAGTTATATAATAAACTATTTTAAAATTGGTTATCGGAAATAAAAAATCATTAAAAAAAATGTTGTTCTATTCATTCAATTAATTAAAACAATATTCTAGTTTTTATTTGAACAGCTGGTTAAATCGGTATGATTCTAACACAAACAAACATTCAAACAGATTGAAAAAAAAACGTTTATTTTAGTGGGGTATTATTAAATCGAGAAAAGACCGAAAAAGTTCATATTTTTTTCGATGGATGGAATAATTTTACAACGAAAATTATTAAAATTGCATAGCTCTTCCACTTCTTAGAGATATTACAAGGCTAAATTGTAGGAAATTTGCGCGACCTCTTCGAGATCACTAATTGTAGTACGTTCGCCAATGCAAGACATTTGTATGTAGAAAACTTTATTCGTGAATTCATTGCAATGACATTTAAGCAAAAGTTTCAATAACGATAATGCTTAAATCCAAATATACACAAAATTAATGCTGCATGAAATCCAATTATACATAGATGGCAGACTTTCGATGATTTCGACGTTTTCGTTTACTTAAGTGTCTAATTTCTTATTGACGTTTCATCGTCCTCTTCAAACTCTTAACTTCCGAAAATATATACTGATTTGGGCACAAAGAAAAAGAATATATATTATTAATTCTAAATATGAACGTAATGTGAATACCATGGTGCCGAAAGACACTATCAAATGTTTTGGTTGTTTGAATATTGTGGCTTTTCCTGGGAATTGGAGTGGGTACTACAATTGGTGATCTTCAGATAGTATAGCGAAATTCAATTATGAATCATCGAAGAATGGTGGATATTATTCTTAGAATATCAAGTGCAGTGAATCAAGTACGCGCAAATGATCAAGTATCATTTGTCTAATTTTTAGGCAAGATTTGTATAAAGCACCATTTATCTGTCATACAAAACTATTTATTGAATCAAGTACTCGATAGACATAATGATTAAGTATCATCAATCATTTATGGTGTGTGAAATGGTGTAAATCGCTATGATTATTATTTGCTTATGTCAAGAATCAAGTATTCATTAAATATCATCATCATGTTTATAGACCGGGTCGATAATTTTTGAAATAACAAAATTATACAAACTGATTGGAAACGGAAGAGAATATAACAAAAATGAAAGGGAAAATAATTTACCGTCGATCTGAGGTCGGGATATGGAAGGAGTAAATTTTTAAGGGTTTATCTCGATTTCCGGAAAAATTACTAGTCTTGTAGATGAACGTTAAATTGCAAAGTTGTAGGTAATAAATATATCTACAACTTTTGTATTTACTATTTTTTCACATAATCTCAAAATTTATGTGAAAAATTGAAATAACCAATTTTTTGGTTTTTTATTTCGTTTACAAAAATAAATTTTTTTCCACGAAATTTGGTGAAAACTTATCTTTTTATGTTCCAAATACACTGTAATTTTTTTGATTTAAAATATTTATTTTTACACCTTATTTTGTATAAATATCGAAAAAGCAGTCTCATTTTCAATAATAATATTTTTAAAAAAATACAAAAGTTGTCGATTTTTATTACTAACAGCTTTGCCATTTAAAATTTTTCAATAAGACTTTTAGTCATTAGTTTCCAATGGATTTCAACCTACTATCATTTTTTTCCCTTTTTACTCATTTTAAGGGCTTCTACCCTGGTCTATTATTGAATATTTCAATATTCATTCATTTATGGTTCGCGAAACCGCGGAAATCGCTATATTAATTATTTGTTTATTGTATTTATCAAATGTACAAAAATTAATTGGCTATATACATTTTTCATTCATGTAGCATGGAGGAAGAATTTATGCAAGTCATAATTTTGTTTTGTGTTCGCGTATTATTTTAATTATATTAATGTCTAGTTACCATTAATTCAACAGAAATTTGTGTTGTGAAAACTCGTTGAATAATTGAGTTATTGATTTGTAGTTAAATCTCGATCCCATGCTGTCAATAAGGGAAGCTGTTAAAATACCGTACTCTGAAAACTTTCTTCATGGTTATCCATAATAAAGGATCTTGGTTATTAAACGTTATTAAAAATGCTAATATGCTTACACTTGCTTTAATATGAAATTTATGTGATATAAGGCGAATATTGATTGACCTTCAAAGTGATGGTAGCCTTGGCAAGTCGATTAATCTTCTGCTCTAACTTGATACTTAAATAAGATAAAATAATTACCAATGAGACGATTGGCTATTTGGCAAGATCGAGAGAATACTTTGAAAATGACAACATCTCTAGAAAAATCATCAATGTATCTCAATACAATGATGAATGATGAACCACGTGGAAAAATATTACTCCTATCCTATTTTATCCTTTTTTAAAGTTTCCATTAACTCTTGTGTAAGTATCGGAAGATCTTTAAACAATGAAGATAGTCGATTCTGTAGACGCGGTTGGTTAGAAAATAATATCTTGATTTTAAAATACAGATCGTAGAGACAAACCTTTTCTTAGTATGCTCAAATGTGTATTAAAAAAAACTACTCGTTGTGTTACATCGATTTTTTGATTTTGCATTTAAAATGCATAAAATTCATGCAAAAACTGCATTATTTTTTAAAAATCTCTAAAATTGAATCCCTGAACACGATAAAAATGTTTATTAGAGTTAAAAATTACCTTAACTGCATTTATTATTTATTTAAAAAAAATTATGTTTGAATGCATAATAAATGCTGGTAACCAAGTGTTTGGCTCTAATTAACATGTTTTAACGTCATCAGCGACCTCAAAATCTATTATATACTGAGTTTCAAAAATTTTTAATTCATTTTTAGAGACTTTGGAAAAATTATTCACTTTTTGTATGAATTTAAATACATAATAAAGTTACAGTAATTTTTGGTTCGAAAAAACTTTTTTATCTCCATCAGAGGCCTTGGACCATCAGCGACCATTAGCGAATTTATAAAATTTTATTCATTTTTAGAGATTTTAGAACAAATAATACATTTTTTACATTTTAAATGCCAAAACAAAAAAGCAATGAATCACAATGATTAGATTTTTTTCCTAATGCATTTCTGAGCATAATTCAAAAAACCGTCTATAGTTACGTGAGACAATATAATTTTTTTTTTCTTTCAGCATTGTGGCTTTTCGTGGTCATTGCAGGTGGCGCATACCCATACAAAGTTGCCGATGATCAACTATTTTCCGTTGATCGGCCAAGGTACGGCTACCAATGCTCGGCCAAGCATCGGCATTCTTTAACGGCCTATGGCTGGCTTATCATCGCCCGCCGTAGTATACGCTCTATAATAATTTGCGATCATCAGCCGATGATTGGCCG